>VCMS01000074.1:14752-205783 GCA_022539475.1 Gracilaria domingensis
AAGTGCGCATCTTTGCATATACCTTTTTGTGCGTCGGGCGACAATCTGATCGGCCAGGCACACGCCGAACAACCTCACCTCCACGCGCCTCCCTCATGGGTGGCACTCTGTACAGAACACGAAAAATTGGTCCTCCGCGCTGGGCGTGCAAGTAGTGCCGCCGGAGTGAGTGTGGTCTTGCGCGCGACTACGTCAATAGCGAATCGCCCACGCCACATTCCAAGGGGCACCCGTTGCACATGTGTTACTGGCAAGACACCGAGAAGGGGTTCTTGCGCCCTGTGCGTGAGAACGGCGAGCAGATGGGGCTCGACAGACACGGTAAGTGCAATCTGCAGAAGACGAAAATAGACGGTTCGAAACCACGCAAGAACGCGCAATGCGCCTCCACACATATTGCGTGTATGCAGCCCATACCTTGGCCAAGGATGGCTGCACACACTTGCGACGATTCAGCGAACGAGAGCTCCCTATACTGCGCGGTCGCTGGCGCAGGGCGCGCACACGTGGCGCGCTGCGCGCTGCTCCGCCACCCGCAGACGTCCTGGCCCGCCGCTGGGCCGCTCGCTGCGATATGCACTTCGCGCATCAGCCCGCGACGCTTCCCGCTGGCCACACCCGCCGCGCGACTGCCCACCCCGGAATCCCGCCGCCACGGCACGCCGCGGGCTACGCGCCACCCACCTGCCGAATGTCGCCGAGGCGAAGCGCTCCGGCTGCGTTCAGGGAAGACGGCGTGGGGCCACGGTGATCTGGCGCGGCGTTGCGCGCGCGACCGGTTGCCTATTTCATCGACACCTACCTCGCGAGCGCGTCTTGTTGCCTGGCGCTTCGATTTGGCGTAGCGCAAACGCGGCCAACATGGGCACACCAGGGACACACGGTAGCTGCGCCGCGGTTGGCACGTGTCGCCAGTTCTTGCCGACCAGTTCATGGCTTCTGACAAGTTCTCAAGAGCAATCCCCGCCAAGCACCACTCGTTTCAGTTACCATAAGCGTACCTGTCACGGCGGCCATCCCTGTGGACCATGCAGACGGCGGTCGCGTTCACCTGGCTGGTGTCCTCACCTTCGCTGCGCCAGTGATGACCGAAGCATACGTCTTTGCGCAACTCTCCCCAGACAATTCAGACTTGGACCGCCTTCGAGTACCAATTAGGGCCATGCCCGCCCCTGTCGGTCCTTGCTCCACCCTTCCTTCTTCTTGCCACTTCTAGCCGCATTCTCCCCCGCCACTGCCAAACGAACACAGCACTTTCCCTTGGTCAGGCCGAGTCACGCAACCGTGCATTCGTGGCCCCACAGCAAACAATGAGCACCCAGCCAGCCCGTAGCTGAGCATGGCGCACCCGCTTGCGTTAGATCGGCTCTGTAATGTGACGGCCGCCTGCACTCATAGCTTCCGAGTCCACAAAATGCAATATCATGAGGCCTTCGTTCTCGCCCGCCCGGAAGCGCATCGCGATCCATCGCATTGACAGCAACGCTCAGGTGCCACATTGACTGTACGCTGTCAAACTGCACCACCTCCCACAGCGTTCCGACATCTCCAACATCTCATTCAGGCCACCCGTCTCTATCAGCTTTTCTGCGCTTCTCATCCACTCATCTCTCGGTCCTTCTGCGAACGCCCTCCCATCTGCATTCTTAACTGTGGTCAGATTGGTCACTATTGCATCTCGCTCACCTGGCTCGCACCGTCGAATAAATTGAGCTGATTCGGCAGTCAGACGTTGTCGCTCGCGCAATCGTATCCCCTAACACATTCTCTGTGCCCCGGTTTCCGCTTGTCGGGAAAGAACGCTCTCCCGGCTCCCAATCATGCCGACACCGCTGTAGCACGGGCGCCCGGCGCGCTTACCGCTGCTAGTTCGAGTTTAGCTTCATTTCACATCAGCCAACCTGCCATGCTAGATCCATGTTTCTCCGCGGCCGCTGCAGTCGCAGCCGGCCCGTGCCAAGCCGACTCTCTAGGTACGTGGAGGACAAACCTCAAGCCCTGTTCGCCACCCACGCAACCTGGCCTGCGCAAACCGCCAGAGTCTGAGACACGCTGTGCAAGCCAAAAAACTGACTCGATCAACATGCCGTCGCACGCGCCTTGAAGGATTGGATCAGCGAGTCAAGTGAAGAACACCTCTTCTGACTCATTGCCGTGCAGCTTGGAAGAACTGTAGTATGCAGCAGGGCCGCACGGCGCACAAGTTGTTCAGCTAGCGCCTAGGACGTTGCGAGTGCTCTACGCTATATGCATCGCAGTACAGCCGCAATCAAAACCTGACGAAGTTCGAGGCCACTGTGTGAGGAAGTTTGCAACGAGTTTGTACAGATATGGAGAAAGTTGGCGGCGTTACACCGGAGGCGTCATTGATTGGGCACAATACATGACCTCCACTTTGAAACATGGACCGTGCCGCACCAATCCTCCACGACTCAACTCTGGATTACGAATCATCGCAGAACGCTCTTGAGGCCGCAAAGCTCAGGCGCCGTATCTGCGAACATCCCGGAACACAAAATGGCTGGCGATGATGGCTGCCGGCGGGCCGCGGAGTTGGAAAGACCGTGCGCGTTCGGCGGAACCCTGAACAGCATTAGTTTGCATGATGTGAAAGAAGCAGGTTCCCGGGAGGTGTGCAGTTTATGGCACACACTGGGAGCGGTATGCCAGATAGGTTGATCTCAGTGAAAGATTGCGGAGATTGTGAGACAGACGGGGACCAACCCAAGCTGTGCGAACACTTATCACGTTGCGAAAGAAACTGCAGGAAGCTGCTACTGGACAAGGCCAAGCACCGATTTGTTTGTGTAAACTTTCACCACCGGTGTTCTCTTCCTGTTTGACGAGTGCTATGGAAGAGAACGCGGTTTGGTGCACGCCGTAGGAACACCTTTCCCGCATTCTTGCAAGATGACTGAACGCTGACAGGCGTCTTTGTGTTACACGACGACGGCGACTTTGAGCTCGCCCCCTCTGAAGGCCGACAAATTCAAACCCGTTTTTCGAAGACAGAAAAGAAGAGGATCGCCCGAATCATGGTTTCTTTTTTCACGCTGAGTTTGGAGAGGTGCAGATTCTGAACCCGAGCAATATCGGAGGCGTTGGAGGAGATTCTGATTGACTTGTGCAGGAATACCTTTACTTCTTGGCTGTAGACCGGTGCCGGTGTTCGAAAATACGTCGACGCGAATGTCAGAACAAAAGAGGATGCAACTGGAGCTAGTATCATGAAGAATGCAGACAAAAGAAAGAAGATACACTAGTTACGGAACACTGGCCCGGTTACGGCTGCGATTAAGGACAATGTTGGTTGATACTTCGATTGTCAGACTTGGCGTCGTATGGAAAGAGGCAGGACAGCCATTCAGGAAAGCTTTAGCATTACTCTGATTCGGAAATGCTTCGAACATTGTGTGTGCTGGAAAAGCAGCGAGGAAGTACCTTGTCTCGATGTGGGCTGCAGAAGCTGTTGGGATTGAGTGAGGCAGGGGACCTGTGCAACGTGATGGAAGCTCTAGACTGGTGGCTGTTGGTGGAGATTTGCGATTTACGAGGAAGGACAGAAGGTGCTGCGTTTGCAGACGAACATTTTTGGATTGTGTGTTGCGGGTGTCGATGATTCGGAGATGCAGCAAGCCGCAGCGTTACATTAAGGCGGATTATGACGTAATGTCGGCGATACATTGGAGCATGATAGCTGCTAAAGTTGACCAGAATATCCGAAGTGTTCGATATAGTTTAGGAGCGGCCTGGGGCGTTAGAGAGAGCAGGATTATGGGATATGAAAGTTACGGAAAGTCGCCTTGTTGGAATACAATAAGTGGCGAGCCATTGTAGCACAGAATCCGCAGCAGTTGTGGAAGACGCACTGGTTGTAGGACTCGCCATGAAAATCGCACGAAGATCGAGAATCGGTTGGGACACCCACTAGTGCAAAGCACAGAGCTATTGCGTTAATTGGCAGATAGCAACGTTTGTCGACTGCTTCAGGACCGCCGGGAAGATTAACGAACTTCGGGTTGGCTGCTACTGAAGCGCCGTGAAATGGAATAGCGAAGCGTCTCCACACCCGAAGAGCAGTCAGGCAACTTTGGCTGGTGAGAGGGACAAGTTTGACACAAATGGCCCGCAAACAGCCAACGTCCGTCGATTCACAGCTGAAAGGTACAGAAGAGGAAGAAAGAGGGCACTTGCAAGTGATTCTGACATGCGCGGCGCGCAGTCTAAGCCACTAACTGGGTGCTCAGCTGTCACGAAACCTCCACGGGAGGTGTACAGTGGTGTACCCCAGCTGCTATCGGCACGACTGGCATAACGCATTTCAAAGACAGTGCTTACAG
Source organism: Gracilaria domingensis (assembly GCA_022539475.1). Classification (NCBI taxonomy): domain Eukaryota; phylum Rhodophyta; class Florideophyceae; order Gracilariales; family Gracilariaceae; genus Gracilaria; species Gracilaria domingensis. Next base: position 19,093 of record VCMS01000074.1, read on the forward strand.
ACGGACGCCGCGTGAGGTTTTGGAGCAAGTTGCGGAGATGGCTCAGAGAAGACGAGCACAGCCTTATGGTTGAAGGCGTCGATATAACGGGTTGCCTGACGCTGCTGGGGTCGCTGACTGGACGAGCATCACATAGTGGAGGGAGGGACCGTTATTCGCCGAGGTATCAATTCAAAAACAAGATGATGAGTCGACCAATCTCTGGTCAGGTTGGTGAGAATAGTTGGAAATAGTAGATACAGTACAACTTACCCGCACGGCCAGTCTAAACGTGTTGAAGCAAAGCATAAGACAACTAGTATGGCATCCGGCTGGGCGTTGTCGAAAAGCATGTGCGCCGACCGAGTTCATGGTTACGTGTACGTGGAATGCACCTGATGAATAACGGAAGCAACGTGGGTATACGCTGCGAGGGACGTGCAGAGTAACGTGTGTGGGAAGCGGACGGAAGCGATTTGGTCCTGCATTTTGTCTGAGCGGAGGATCTTCGAGATCTGGGTTGCGTGTGGCTGGCAGATGTATCCGGACACTGTGGGTAACGTGGACCTGCAGGGCGATGGACTAGCTCGCGCAACTTCCCTTTTTCTGCGTGAGTGGGCAAAGAAGGAATGTCGAAGTGCGGTTGCATGGTTGAGGCTCGCACGGGAAGCGAAGCGTGTGTTGTTGCAGGTTCGGTAGAGGGTGAACGCTTAGCGTACTGGGACGCCGACGACCGCGCGCGAACAGATCTGTCAGAATCGATCGGTTCTGTGGCACAGCTGGTGGCGTTCAGTGAAATGGGAAACTGATTGTAACGGCGCCTACCATTATTTGCTCTGGTGGAATGATTTGGAGGCCTGACCTTCTGAGAGCGGAAGTTACATTTACACTACCTGTTGAAGCCCGGCTTTTACTCTGGGAGTAGCGCCAGCGCTCAGTGAAGCATTGGAAACTGCGTTTTGGGTTTGCTCGCACGTTGATCGGAGGCTATGGCAGTGTGAGGAGCATGGGTACGAACAGAGAGCGTCGATACGAAGGGGGTAGGGGGGTGGTGGGTTCCGCTTTCGTGGTGCAAGTGAGACGGCTCTGTCGGCTTTGCCGGGCTATGGCATGGCGAAGCTTCGAGCGTTGGGATGTGACTGGCGGCCGCAGGCGGAGAGCGGCAGCCGCGCGGTCGAGCGACGCGCAATGAGGACGCGGGCGACTCGACGCTGTGTGTGCTCCCGTCGCAGCACGCTGTACGGAGCTGGGGATTGCCGACGGAGCGCCGCGGGTCCTGGACCTGGGACCGGTAGGTCGGTCCTGTGGGACGGCGCCACGCGAGCCGCCCGGCGCAGGTGCTGCGCCATCGGCCGCACCTGAGCGCCCCCGTGGGCCGGCGCGCGCTTTGGTTCGCATTGCTCAGCGCACCTGGTCTCACGACGCGGCAGGCTCCGCGTCCGGCGGTCGGGCACGACGCTGCCCGTTGCCGCGACTATCAGCGCTATCACATCCGCCAGTGGTGCGGAACGTGCGCTCCGGACGCGCAGCCGTGGTGCGACACGGCTGCTCCGCACACGGATGAGCTACCGTGTTGTGCGGTGGCGCGTGTGCCCGCACCCGTTGGGACGGCTCGCGCGCCGTCGGGCGAACCTAGCGCGCGTGACGGCGATCGTCGGCGCTTTGCTCTGAGAGGGACGACGCGCCGCGTGCGCTCTCGCTGTCGGCGGCCGCCGCCCTGCGCGCGCACTGAGCCGTGGACGCACACGACGTGGCGTGCGCCATGTCTGCGAGACGACTCGGCGCCGCGCAGGCCGCGGCATACCCGACGACGAACCCTGCTTGTCGGTGACTGGACCGTGTGCCTCGTCGAGTGCGTGCCATGTGCGACGACGGGCGCCGCGGAGTGGCGCGGGATACGACGACGACGTGTTGCTCGTGTGGGACGTGGCGCAGCGCGTGGCCCCGCACCGCTGTTCGCGCTCGCGAGTTGCCCGATGTTCGTGTCGCTGCGGCGCCGTCGCTGTCCGATGTGATGCTCAGCGTATCACTCCCCGCAGCTGTCAGCCTGCACGAGACACGTGCTGCCGCACCCGGCGCGCACCAGCTGGCGTGTGGTGGGAGCCGTTCAACAACGCTGGCAGTTCGACGTCTCGCACAAGGGCAGGCTGTGGCTTGGCACATCCGAGCACTCCTGCCGCCGCTACCAGTTTGGCTGCTTCGATCGACCCGCTGTCCATTAGGGGCAAAGGGTTGCGATTCTGTCTTCTGCAGCAATGATCGTTTGTTTTGTCACATCCGTATATACCAGAATCGCGACCAACAAAAACATCAAACTCATCCTTTCACGCATTGCGCGCCTGATCACAGCGCCATCTTTTTCTCAACGCATTTACGTCAAAGCACCGCCTCACGTCGCCAAGCTTGCCTCAGCTGCCTGCCCAATGTGCGCAACGCACAGTCGTATCACCCCATACCCGTTGGAGCGTGCGTGTACAAACGGACGGCCAAACAACGCCAAAACAGAACGAGTGCAACGGAGCTTGCTGAAACAGGGTGTGGCAGAAGTCGACTTCAATTGGTGCCATCTAAATCATAGAGCAAACCTCATACACGCATTCATCGAGATGGTCGTAAGGCTTCGATTAGCCATAAATAAAAAGAGCTCTTGAGCTGCAAGAGAAAGAGCGGGAGCAAACAACCCAGATATCAGCTTTGATACAAAAACCAGTGTCTGTCGAGCAGCTGCAATAGCGGTCGGAGCCCATCTCTTTCAGAGGGATGGAGTAATAATAACTTTGACCACATGAGCAGGGGTGTCGTACAATATATTTCTATTGCAATATATTGCAATAAGCAATATTTATTGCCTATTGCACTCCTATTCACATATTGCAATTGATATTGCGAAAGAAACATTATTGCAATTAGTATTGCACATCAAAATTTTATTACAATATTAATTAGTCAGATTTAGTCATTTACAGTACACTTGGCCACAAAGACACGTTTCGTATTCATAACCACTCATAACCCTACACGTGTGCACCATAACAGCTTATATAATTTTCAAAATAAGTTTGGGTTTTGTTTTCACTAAAATAGTTTAAATAGTGAACTAGTCGGTAAGATATTGTCGAGGGTCAAGGATGGATGGCACTCCAGACATCCTGCGCCGTGTTCGACGACGGCGGCTAAAGCGCTGGATGCGCCGTTGTCGACGGTCGCGCTAGCCGCCGCCGCCGCTGGCGCAGTAGTACTTAGATCTGAATCGGTAGAAGTCCTGTTTAGTCTAGTGGTAACTAACCTATCGTATTCAATCTATCTACTCAGTAAACGACAGCTTTACGACGGTCTTTGACCGAGCGCGACGCAGCCCTACGCAGAGCCGTGAGTCCGTAAATCCGACGCAGCTGTTCGCAGGAGCCGTAAGTTGCGTTGCACATGCTGCCCACCGGCGGGCCGCCACTGTGTGTCTCAGCTACGTCCGTCCGAACAGCCCACCCGCGGGCCGCGACACCGGACTGTGCTATTTCTTTCTAGTCCCACTCTGGGACCAGTGCGGATCTAGCGATAGATCTTAGCGATAGATCTCAACAGATATCTTTTTTTCTGATTACTTTTCCCTTTGTTTTGTTTGCAATTTCTTGATCATTTTTAAAAACGTTTTAAAAACTTTGAAGTTTGGCATTAACATTATTTAGAATAAATACGCATTGCTAGAGCCTAAGCACGCTGATATGTACACTTACATATATATATCTCAAACCATGAGCAGTGCAGTTTAATTTCTAGACAAACACGCTTCGAAAAAAGGCAAAAAAATGTGACTAAATATGACTGACTACAAAATTCATTGAGTGACTTCAAATTTTCGACTTGGTCAAAAATGTAGTCAACAATACGGCTCTGGCTCAAAGTGGATGACTGGATCGATTTTCAACTGTCTCGCAAACAAGTGCGCATCTTGATATCATTTTTGTGCGCCTGCGACATGACTCGGCCCACGCCGACAACCACTCAGCTATGGTGGCACTCTGTCAGAAACAAAAATTGGTCCTCCGCGTTGGGCGTGGAGTGGCGGTGTGGCATGCGCGCAGACATGAATGCCTCCGTTCAAGGGTACCGTTGCACATGTCGTACTCGCAGACACGAGGAAAGGGTTGCGCCATGTGCGGAGACGCGAGCGATGGGGGAAGACACGGAGTGCAATTGCAGAAGAGAAAAATTGACGGCTCGAAGCCGCCAAAGCTCGCAATTGCCTCCCAACATTTGCGTGTATGCAGCCATCCTGCCAGGGATGGCTGCCTACACTGGCGACGATTGACAAACGAGAGCTCCCTTACTGCGCGTCGCGGCGCAGCGCGCCGTTGGCGGCTGCGCGCTGCTCGCCACACGCGCGTGGCCGCCCGCCGCTCGCGTGTGTCGCGCATCGCCGCGACGCTCCGCACGGCCGACTGCGCCGGCCGCCGCCACGGCACGCGCGGCACGCGCGGCACGCGCGGCACGCGCGGCACGCGCCACCCACACGCCGATGTGGGCAAGCGCGCCGCGGGAGAGACGCGTGGCCACGTGCTGGGCGTGGCGCGCGGGTTGCGTTTTCTCGACATACTCGGCCAGCGCGTTTGTTGCCGGCGCTTGATTGGCGTGAGCGCAACGCGCCACATGGCACACATGAACACGTAGCTCGCCGCGGTTGGCACGTGTCGCAGTCTTGCCACCAGTTCATGTTTGACAGTCATCATGCATAACTTCGTTACCTTTCACGCACGATGCAGAGCGTGTGTTCCAGCCCTGGTGTGTTCCTCATATCGCTGCGCCATGATGGCCGAAGCGTATGTCTTCAGCTTCTCCCAAAAAAAGTCAGTTGGACGCCTTCGAGTACCCAATTAGGGCAGCCGCCCTGACGTTGCTCACTTGCTTCTTATTCCACTTTAACCGCTTCTCCGGCCGCTGCCAACGTACAAAGCAGTGTTGTGGTCAGCCGAATCACGCAAACACTTCATGTGGAGCCCCATAGCACCACAGTTAGTGTCAGCAGCGCTGCGGAGTATGGCGCACCGGCTTGCGTTAGAACGCTCTGTGTGACGCCGCTGCACCATACTTCCGGTCACAAAATGCAATATGAGAGGCTTCGTTCCAGGGGCGTATTCGTGACTACGTTTTTGATACATGTTGAAGTCAAGAAGTCAAGCACTTTTGGCGGTAGTCATCTTGAAAGTAGTCAAAATATAGTCACAAGACATACGCGTGAACGTTTACTAGAGAGCCTAAGAAGTAGGTGCCTAAGAGTTTTCTATGATCTTCCATGCTACTTTTTTCGCTGGTTTTTGCAACGCAGAGGTTCCAAATTGCAGTACACTGTTTTCTTCATGTTGGTTTCTATGTGGCTCTTAATGGATAAATGCTTTAATGCTTTCCGTGATTTCTAAGTCTCCGAAGGAAGAGACTGTCTCCAATTGCCCTCAATGCGGGCAAGGTCACTGAAACGTCTTTCAGCTGGAGCAGAGTAAGCCTGAGCGGATAGAGCTACTTGCGCAATTATATTAAATGGAACGAGGCTTATCCACCGTGGCAGTTTGTTAGTGCGTCTCCAAAACCGCAGAGTCATGCTCGGCTCTTTCTATTTATTGTTCTTCAACGATTTGCAACGTTCTTTCTGCAACAAACTGAATATCACCTTCAGTTTATGACTGTGAGTCATCAATGAACTGTCTAGTTCGACAGCTTCCCTTTCAAAAACAACAAATGAACGAATGATTTGTACGAAGATTAGACAGGACATAGAAGTCAAAACTGCTGAGATGTTAATTACTACTGTGTGCGGTCAAATATATCTACTTATATCTCTCAGAGATCATCCAAAGTCACATTGAGCTGCTATGGAGCCGTTCACTTGCTGCTGTAGACAACGGTGACTACAATATTTGACTACGGCCGAACTACTGGAGTCAGTCAGTCAAAGTCAGTGAAAAAAGCGCCGTAGTCAGTCAGTCACCGATACGGGCCTGCTTCGTTCGCGGCCGAGCGCATCGCACCATCGCATGACAGCAACGCGCAAGTGCCATTACTGTGCTGTCAACTGCCACCACCTCCACATCTCCAAATCTCCAAATCTCATCAGGCCACCCGTCTCTATCAGTTTCTCCTTCTCTCCACTCATCTCTCGGTCCTTCTGCGAACCGCCTCCCATTGCATTTCTAATGTGGCAGATTGGTCACTATTGCGATCTCGCGCACCTGGCTCGCACCGTCGAATAAATTTAGCTCATTCGTCGTCAGACGTTGTCGCTCGCGCAATCGATCCCCTACAAGTTCTTGTGCCCCGTTCCGCTTTTCGGAAAGAACGTGTCCCGGTATCACGAACAGCTGTAGCACGGCGCGCGCGTTACCGCTGCTACTTTCGAGTTTAGCTCATTCACATCAGCTCAACCTTCCCATGGCAGAGCCAGTCTCCGCGGCCGCTGCAGTCGCAGCCGCGGCGCCAGCCGCTCTCATGTACGTGGAGGACAAACTCAAAGCCCCTGTTCGCCACCACGACCTGGCCTCGCGCAACCGCGAAAGATTGAGACACGTTCAACAACTGCTCGATCAACACCTGCAACATGTTGACAGTTGGGTCAACGAGTCAAGTGGAGAACGCTCTTCGTCTCATATGCTGCGCACTTGGAGAACTAGGTTGCAGCAGGCGAAGGAAAGGTGTGTCAAGCTAGCGCCAGACGTTGCGAGTGCTACGCTATTGCATCGAGTACAGCCCGCAAACCAAACCCTGACCGAAGTCGAGAGCACCGTGGAGAAGTTTGAAGAGTTTGTAAGAGAGAGAGAAGTGGCGGTTACAGACGGTGATGGTTTGGCACAAACTGACGTCCACTTTTTGAAACATGGAACCGTGCCGCCCAATCCACCACGACTCACTCTGGATTACGAATCATCGCAGACGTCTGAGGGAAAGCTCAAGGCAGCGGTACTGCGAACATCGGAGCACAAAGTGCTGGCGGTTGTGGCTGCCGGGCGGGGCGGAGTTGGAAAGACGTGCGCGCTTCGGGGACTGAACAGTAGTTTGGCTGATGTGAAAAGCAGGTTTCCGGATGGTGTGCAGTTTATGCAACTGGGAGCGGATGCTAAGATGGTTGATCTCAGTGGAAAGATTGCGGAGATTGTTGAAAAGACCGGAAACCCGAAGCTGGCGAACACTATACGTGGAAAGAAACTGCAGGAAGCTGTGGACAAGGCCAGGCAATGGTTTGTGAACCACACATGTCTCTTCCTGGTTGACGATGTATAGGAAGAGAACGGGTTTGATGGGGAGACATTTCGCATTCTTGCACATATGATGAACGCTGACAGTCGTCTTGTGTACACGACGAGGGACTTTGAGCTCGCTCGGAAGGCCGACAAACTCATAACGTTTGAAGCCAGAAAAGAAGAGGATTCGCGAATCATGTTCCTGAATCACGCTGAGTTGGAGGAGTGGGAGATTCGGAATAGGAGCAATATGGAGGCGTTGGAGGAGATTCTGTTGACTTGTGCAGGAATACCTTTACTTTTGGCTGTGACCGGTGCCGGTGTTCGAAAATACGTGACGCGAATGGCAGAACCAAAAGAGGATGCACTGAGTATGTATCATAAAGAGTTGAAGGCCACAAAGAAGTCACTGGTTACAGAACACTGGCCCGGTTACGGTGCGATAAGGAACGTGGTTGATACTTCGATGTCAGTACTTGAGCGTCGATGGAAAGGAGAGACGGAGTCAGGAAAGCCTTTTACGTACTCGATTCGGGAAATGCTTCGAACGTTGTGTGTTCTGGAAAAGCAACAGGAGGTACCTGTCTCGATGCTGCAAAAGCTTTGGGGATTGAGTGAGGCAAGTGAGGCTGTGAAGGTGATGGAAGCTCTAGACTCGGTGGCTGTAGTGGAGATTGCGATTCGAGGGAAGAAGAAGGTGCTGCGTGTGCATGACGACATTTTGGATGTGTTGCGTCATGATTCGGGAGATGAGAAGGGCAGGTACATTAAGCGATTATTGAATGGGTATATTGGGGATGATAGTGCTGAAGTTGAGAGGGTATCCGAAGTGGTTCCGAATAGTTTAGGAGCTGCTGAAGGTGAGAAGAGCCGGATTTGGATGAAGTTAAGGAAAGTGTGCTGTTGGAAGCCGGACAAAGGTAGGGCCGATATTGTCCAGAATGCGGCAGTTGTGGAAGACGCACCGGTTGTAGACTGTATGAAGAAATGCAGAAGACGAGAATGGTGGGGTGTGGAAGACAGAGATGGGTACCTGGAGAGCAACGTTTGCCGACTGCTCAAGGACGCCGGAGAAGATGAAGAATTGGTTTGGCTGCTACTGAAGCCTGAATGGATAGCGAAGCGTCTCACAGAGAGTGGAATCTTTGCTGTTGAGAGTGAAGTTTCAAATGGGCAAACAGCACTCGTTCGTTCAAGCATGGAAAGGAAGGAAGAGAAGAAGAGGGCACTGGAAGTGATTGCACATGCGGCGAGACTAAGCCAGGTCGCAGTGTCACGAAACCCACGGGAGGTGTGGTTCCAGCTGTATGGACGACTGATAACGCATTCAAAGAAGTGTAAGACGACGCGTGAGTTTTTGGAGCAAGTTGCGGAGATTGCAGAGAAGAGAGAAGAAGCATGGTTGAGAGCGGAAGAAGGGTTTCTGACGGCTGCTGGGGGGGCTGATTTGGAGAGCATACAAGTGGGGGGGGACGTATTGGGTATTCAAAAGCATGAAAGTGAGTTGACAATCTTGGTCTCGTATGATGAGCGGTTGGAAATAGTGAAGTACAACCTAACGCACGGCAGTCTAAATCGTTTTGGGACGGAGATGGGTTTCTATAAATCCGCTGCGTTGTCGAGAGATGGACGATTGGTTGTGTATGTGGACGCTGATAATAATGTGAAGAAGTGGGACGTTGCGAAGGACGTGGGAACGGGTGTTGGAAAGACTACGGCATCGATTTGGTGCGTTTGTTTGAGCGAGGATTCGAGATGGGTTGCGTGTGGGCTGCGAGATGTTGGCAATGTGGTAACGTGGGACCTGCAGGGCGGTGGATCTCCTCGGGAACTTGTGAGTGGGAAAGAAGGGAATGTCGAGTGCGTTGCTGTGAGCTCGACGGGAAGGAAGTTTTGTTGTGGGTTGGAAAAGGGTGGAGTTTACGTATGGGACGCAGAGAGCGGCGAAAAGATCTGTAAGGCGCGGGCACCAAATGATGGTTCTGTGGCAAGTGTGGCTTTCAGTGGAAATGGGGAGCTGATTGTAACGCAAACTTCGTATTGTGGAATGATTGGAGTGCTGGACGCTGAGAGCGGAAGTTACTTGAACTCTGTTGAAGTCGGAGTTTGGGTGAGTAGCGTAGCGCTCAGCGAAGATGGGAAACTGGTTTTGTGGGGTGCAATTGATGGAGGCTATGGCGTGTGGGAGCATGGGAGCGAAAGAGGCGTGATACAAGGGGGTACGGGGGGTGGTTGGGTTCGTTTCGTGGGTGCAAGTGAAGACGGCTCTGTCGGGCTTGCCGGGATGGATGGCGGAAGCGTTCGAGTGTGGGATGTGAGGGGCGCGCAGGCGGAGAGCGGCAGCCGCGGTGAGGACGCGCATGAGGAGGCGATTGAGTGTGTGTGCGTGAGCGCTGACGGGCGGTGGATTGCGACGGGGTCGCTGGACGGGACGGTGCGGCTGTGGGACGGCGCCAGCGGCGCGCTGCGGCCGCAGGTGCTGCGCGCGCACGAGCGCACCGTGGCGGCGCTTTCGTTCAGCGCGGACGCGCGGCGGCTCGCGTCCGGCGGTCGGCACGACCGTGCGGTGCGCGTGTGGGACGTGCGCTCCGGCGCCGCCGTGTGCGACGCGCTGCTCGGCCACGGTGAGCACGTGTTGTGCGTGGCGCTGTGCGCGGACGGCTCGCGCGCCGCGTCGGGCGACGGTGACGGCGACGTGCGCGTGTGGGACACGCGCCGCGGCGCCGCTGTCGGCGACGCGCTGCGCGCGCACTTGCAGCCCGTGCCGACACGGTGCGTGGCCATGTGCGACGACGGCGCGCGAGTGGCGGCGGGATACGACGACGACGTGTTGGTCGTGTGGGACGTGGCGCAGCGCGTGGCCACGCACCGCTTCTCGCTCGCGGGCAAAATTCCGATTTTCGTGTCGCTGCGCGCCGGCGCTGTCGATGTGATGCTTGCGGATAACTCCTCGCAGCTGTGCAGCTTGCACGACGACACGTGCGTGCCACACCCGGCGCCGCACCAGCTGCCGCTGTGGTGGCAGCGGTCAAGAAGGCTGGAGTTCGACGCCCCGCACAAGGGCAAGCTGTGGCTTGGCACATCCGAACATCCCTGCCGCCGCTACCAGTTTGGCTTCTTCCTCGCCCCATTGGTCAATCCCGGCAGAGGTTTGCGATTCTGTCTTCCGCAGCAATGATCGTTTGTTTTGTCACATCGCCATATGCCAGAATCGCCACGAACAGAAACATCAAACTCGTCATTTCACGCATTGCGCGCCTCATGACAGTGCCATCTTTTTCTCAACACATTTACATCAAAGCACCGCTCCACGTCGCCAAGCTTGCCTCAGCTGCCTGCCCAATGTGCGCAACGCACAGTCGTATCACTCCATACCGGTTGGAGCGTGCGTGTACAAACGGACGGCCAAACAACGCCAAAACAGAACGAGTGCAACGGAGCTTGCTGAAACAGAGTGTGGCAGAGGTCGACTTCCAATTTGTGCCATCTAAATCATAGAGCAAACCTCAAAAACGCATTCATCGAGAAGGTCGTAAAGCTTCGATTAGCCGTAAAAGAATGAAAAAGAGAGTACTTGAGTTGCAAAGAAAGAGGGGAGCAATCCACAAAGATTTGAGCTCTGTTATAGAGACCATTGTCTTTCGAGGAGCTGCGATCATCAGAGGGATAGAGTAACGGTACGCTTGACCACATGAGCTCATTTTGCAGTCCACACTGGAAGCCTGGCCACGCTTCCTGTTTTAGTATGCCTGGGTGCGAGGCACTTTCGATTCTGGCTTGGTCTGCGAAGCGCTAACCCCCAAACAAATTGAAGTAGCTGTTGATGGCTTCGCAGTGTAGGCACTGCGTAGGTGGAGATGTTCCACCGTCACCGAATTCAGTTTGTAAACTGAATTGCGTAGGCTACCCACGTGCTGCGTGGGTTGCACCTGCGCAGGGAAACATCGTTATCTGCCTGAGTGACCGGATCGATTTTCAACTGTCTGGCAAACAAGTGCGCTTCTTGATATCATGTTTGTGCGTCTGCGACATGACTCGGCCCACGCCGACAGTCACTCAGCTATGGGGGCACTCTGTCAGAAAGAAGAATTGGTCCTCCGTGTTGGGGGTGGAGTTGCGTTGTGGCATGCGCGCAGACATGAATGCAAGCATTCGAGGTACCGTACCGTTGTACACGTTTTACTCGCACACATGGAGCGAGGAAAAGGTTAGGCCATGTGCGGCAAGTGCGGAGAAAACAAGGAGCGGGCTGTCGGAGTGAGCGACGGTTTCTGCGTTTGGTACATCCCAAGTGAAAGAGGTCGTCGCAAAAAGGGAGACGGGCGCGATGGGGAAGACGCGGCGTAGAATTGAAGAGATCAGCATCATTTGCGAAGAAAGGCAAAAATTGAAGCAAGTTTTGCAGTTTTGGCTCCAGTTCCTTGTGTAAGCCAGAATTGAGATTACGCTGCATGAGTTTGCAGGCGTGTCCACGTATCCGTCAGTTCGCCAGCAATGTTCTCTGAGACGCTCGAAACAACCACGAATCTCAATTGGCTCCCACCCTTTTCGGGTTTGTCCCATGCGCCCTTCTTGGTTGTAAGATACGCCATCATTTCCGCCAGTTGGAAGCGCATAAGGGCAATTGCGTGGCAGAGAGCTGTCAGGAGGTATACATGCGAGTACCGACTGGACAGAAGGGCTGGGAGACCGATCATTGAAGGATTCCTTCAACACGAGCTATTGGCATTAGGAGCGGTGTATGCAGCCATGTTGCGAGCGATGGCTGCATACACTTGCGACGATGTACAGACGAGGGCTGCTTCCCCCGAACAACTGTCGTCGCGTGTCTCTCTCCGGCGGTGGTCCGAGGCAGTGCCACTCACTGCGCAAGGTCATACGCGGTCGTGACCGAAAGCTTTGACGAGGAGGGCTCGACCCATCGCGAAGCCCCGCAGAGGGCGAGTCAGCCGCGCTGAGCAGCACGTGCGAGCGGCATCCCGGGAAATGCTCCCCGCGAGATCGAACAGCTGCGGGAGGAAAAGCTGCGCGAGGGACGCCCAACTGGCGGCTGTCACAGCCGTGCTGTCGCTCCCGACGGCGGGAGCGCGGCGCGCGCTGCCAACTCGACGGCCGCGATTCGATTCGACGCGGCGACGCCACGCGTCGGCCTCGCGTGCCGCCGCCTGGAGCTGCCGTTGTGGAATTGCTGCCTTTCGACAGCGCGTCCACGTGGGCACCTACTGACATGTGTGCCAGTCAACTGACATGCTCGCGCTGGCTCTCGAGATTCGGGCGTGGGCCACACAGTTGGCAAGCATCTTCGCCGGAGTGTCGCCAGGGAGCCCATTTGTGACCTCGTCGACCGCAATGGTCCGCTCAATCGCCCAGACCAACCGAGGTTCGTCATTGACGCCTATACCGCCGTCTTTGTGCTATGGGGCCCTCTTGCCTCGTTAGAAATTATGTGCCAACGCTGGAAGACCATCAGGGTTACGGCGCGCAGAAAGCCATTGAGATACCAAAGGTACTGATAGCTATCCCGGCTGTAGCGTACACTGTGTACTTCATCGAAATTCAACAAAGAGGCCGAGACGACAGAAAAATGTAGGCTATTTGTGGCCATGTGTCTCTCGATGTCCTAGTTTTGGCCTCCCCGCGGCCCGTGCCGCCCACCCGCCGATGCGCGCGCGCGCGCCGCCCGTGCGGGAGGGACGCGTGCCACGTGCCGGGCGTGGCGCGCGGGTCACACGGCGCTTGGCGCGACACACTCGGCGAGCGCGTTTTGTTGCCGGCGCTTTATTGGCGTGTGCGGAAAGCGCCACATGGCGCACAACAACACGTAGCTCGCCGTCTCGCCGCATATGCGTTTTTCTTCCGAGCTTGACACGGGCGCGATGCATTGTGCGATTTGCAGAAAAGTCCCCAGGTATGTTGACAACGGACAAAAGTAGTCAATTCTGCATTCGTCAACATGAAGGAGAAGCATCATGGAGCTGCCTGTGGGAGTACACAACTGTTGGAGAAGACGAAAAGGCAGCATGTGGGAATTAGGGATTTCAGTTCCGAAGTGTCACATCTGGCATTGATGCATGACGGCGTATACGTGTACATGTGCACACGCCACGATCGCATGACATCAATGCGCAAGTGCCCTTGCTGTAGTATGACAACTAGCTAGCAACACCAGCATGTCTCTCAAACTCCTCAAGCAGGCATCAGCGTCTCGCGATCACTTGGGCTTCCAACTGACAGTCTTCGCTGTCGATCAATCGTCTCCATCAGTGTCTCCTTCTCTCCTCCACTCATCTATCCGTCATTCCCTGGCAAACCGCCTCTCCGTGCATTTCTGATGTACCAGATTGGCCACTATGGCGCAGCTGGTTTGCTCAGTCGAATAAATCCAGCTCATACGTCGTCGAACCTTCTCGTTGCCGAAATCGAACGACTCGACTTTTTTCTGCTCGTTTCCCGCTTTTCCGAACGAACGCGCCTCGGCATCACAAGCACCGGTCGCACGCCGCTCCGGTTACCATTGCTACTTTCGAGTTTGAATCACTCACATTAGCTCAACGCTTGAATGGCAGAGCCAGTCTCCGCGGCCGCTGCAGTCGCAGCCGCGGCCGCTGCAGTCGCAGCTGCGGCCCCAGCCGCTCTCATGTACGTGGAGGACAAACTCAAAGCCCCTGTTCGCCACCACGACCTGGCCTCGCGCAACCGCGAAAGATTGAGACACGTTCAACAACTGCTCGATCAACATCTGCAACGTGTTGAAGTTTGGATCAACGAGCCAAGTGGACAACACTCTTCGTCTCATATGTTGTGCACTTGGAGAACTAGGTTGCAGCAGGCGAGGGAAAGGTGTGTCAAGCTAGCGCCAGACGTTGCGAGTGCTACGCTATTGCATCGAGTACAGCTCGCGAACCAAACTTTGACCGAAGTCGAGGGCACCGTGGAGAAGTTTGAAGAGTTTGTAAAAGAGAGAGAAGTGGCCGTGACAGACGGTGATGATTTGGCACAAACTGATGTGCATTTTCTGAAACATGGAACTGTGCCGCCCAATCCACCACGACTCACTCTGGATTACGAATCTTTGCAGACGTCTGAAGGAAAGCTCAAGGCAGCCGTACTGCGAACATCGGAGCACAAAGTGCTGGCGGTTGTGGCTGCCGGGCGGGGCGGAGTTGGAAAGACGTGCGCGCTCCGGGGATTGAACAGTAGTTTGGCTGATGTGAAAAGCAGGTTTCCGGATGGTGTGCAGTTTATGCAACTGGGAGCGGATGCTAAGATGGTTGATCTCAGTGGAAAGATTGCGGAGATTGTTGAAAAGACCGGAAACCCGAAGCTCGCGAACACTATACGTGGAAGGAAACTGCAGGAAGCTGTGGACAAGGCCAGGCAATGGTTCGTGAATCACACATGTCTCTTCCTGGTTGACGATGTATGGGAGGAGAACGGGTTTGATGGGGAGACATTTCGCATTCTTGCACATATGATGAACGCTGACAGTCGTCTTGTGTACACGACGAGGGACTTTGAGCTCGCTCGGAAGGCCGACGAATTCATAACGTTTGAAGCCAGAAAAGAAGAGGATTCGCGAATCATGTTTCTGAATCACGCTGAGTTGGAGGAGTGCAGGATTCAGAACCCGAGCAATATGGAGGCGTTGGAGGAGATTCTGTTGACTTGTGCAGGAATACCTTTACTTTTGGCTGTGACCGGTGCCGGTGTTCGAAAGTACGTGAGACGAATGGCGGAAGCAAAAGAGGATGCACTGGGTATGTATCATGAAGAATTGCAGACCACAAAGAAGTCACTGGTTACGGAACACTGGCCCGGTTACGGTGCGATAAGGAACGTGGTTGATACTTCGATGTCAGTACTTGAGCGTCGATGGAAAGGAGAGGCGGAGTCAGGAAAGCCTTTTACGTACCCGATTCGGGAAATGCTTCGAACGTTGTGTGTTCTGGAAAAGCAACAGGAGGTACCTGTCTCGATGCTGCAGAAGCTTTGGGGATTGAGTAAGGCAACTGAGGCTGTGAAGGTAATGGAAGCTCTAGACTCGGTGGCTGTGGTGGAGGTTGCGATTCGAGGGAAGAAGAAGGTGCTGCGTGTGCATGACGACATTTTGGATATGTTGCGACATGATTCGGGAGATGAGAAGCGCAGGTACATTAAGCGATTATTGAATGGGTACATTGGAGATGATACTGCTAAAGTTGACAGAATATCCGAAGTGGTTCCGAATAGTTTAGGAGCTGCTGGGGGTGAGAAGAGCAGGATTTGGATGAAGTTAAGGAAAGTGTGCTGTTGGAAGCCGGACAAAGGTAGGGCCGATGTTGTCCAGAATGCAGCAGTTGTGGAAGACGCACCGGTTGTAGACTGCATGAAAGAATGCAGAAGACGAGAATGGTGGGGTGTGGAAGACAGAGATGGGTATCTGGAGAGCAACGTTTGCCGACTGCTCAAGGACGCCGGAGAAGATGAAGAATTGGTATGGCTGCTACTGAAGCCTGAATGGATAGCGAAGCGTCTTACAGAGAGTGGAATCTTTGCTGTTGAGAGTGAAGTTTCAAATGGGCAAACAGCACTCGGTCGTTCAAGCATGGAAAGGAAGGAAGAGAAGAAGAGGGCACTGGAAGTGATTGCGCATGCGGCGAGACTAAGCCAGGACGCAGTGTCAAGAAACCCACGGGAGGTGTGGTTCCAGCTGTATGGACGACTGATAACGCATTCAAAGAAGTGTAAGACGACGCGTGATTTTTTGGAGCAAGTTGCGGAGATTGCAGAGAAGAGAGAAGAAGCATGGTTGAAGGCGGAAGAAGGGTTTCTGACGGCTGCTGGGGGCGCTGATTTGGAGAGCATACAAGTGGGGGGGGACGTATTGGGTATTCAAAAGCATAAAAGTGAGTTGACAATCTTGGTCTCGTATGATGAGCGGTTGGAAATAGTGAAGTACAACCTAACGCACGGCAGTCTAAACCGTTTTGGGACGGAGATGGGTTTCTATAAATCCGCTGCGTTGTCGAGAGATGGACGAATGGTTGTGTATGTGGACGCTGATAATAATGTGAAGAAGTGGGACGTTGCGAAGGACGTGGAAACTGGTGTTCGAAAGACTACGGCATCGATTTGGTGCGTTTGTTTGAGCGAGGATTCGAGATGGGTTGCGTGTGGGCTGCGAGATGTTGGCAATGTGGTAACGTGGGACCTGCAGGGCGGTGGATCTCCTCGGGAACTTGTGAGTGGGAAAGAAGGGAATGTGAGGTGCGTTGCTGTGAGCTCGACCGGAAGGAAGGTGTGTTGTGGGTTGGAAGAGGGTGGAGTTTACGTATGGGACGCAGAGAGCGGCGAAAAGATCTGTGAGGCGCGGGCACCAAATGATGGTTCTGTGGCAAGTGTGGCTTTCAGTGGAAATGGGGAGCTGATTGTAACGGGATCGTATAATGGAATGATTGGAGTGCTGGACGCTGAGAGCGGAAGTTACTTGAACTCTGTTGAAGTCGGAGTTTGGGTGAGTAGCGTAGCGCTCAGCGAAGATGGGAAACTGGTTTTGTGGGGTGCAGATGACGGAGCTTATGGCGTGTGGGAGCATGGGAGCGAAAGAGGCGTGATACAAGGGGGTACGGGGGGTGGTTACGTTCGTTTCGTGGGTGCAAGTGAAGACGGCTCTGTTGGGCTTGCCGGGATGGATGACGGAAGCGATCGAGTGTGGGATGGGATGTGGGGCGGAAGCGTTCGAGTGTGGAATGTGAGGGGCGCGCAGGCGGAGAGCGGCAGCCGCGGTGAGGACGCGCATGAGGAGTGGATTGCGAGTGTGTGCGTGAGCGCGGACGGGCGATGGATTGCGACGGGGTCGGTGGACGGGACGGTGCGGCTGTGGGACGGCGCCAGCGGCGCGCTGCGGCCGCAGGTGCTGCGCGCGCACGCGGACGGCGTGGTGGCGCTGTCGTTCAGCGCGGACGCGCGGCGGCTCGCGTCCGGCGGTGGGCTCGACGGTGCGGTGCGCGTGTGGGACGTGCGCTCCGGCGCCGCCGTGTGCGACGCGCTGCTTGGCCACGGTGGCGGCGTGTGGAGCGTGGCGCTGTGCGCGGACGGCTCGCGCGCCGCGTCGGGCGACGATGACGGCGACCTGCGCGTGTGGGACACGCGCCGCGGCGCCGCTGTCAGCGACGCGCTGCGCGCGCACCCGCAGCAGAATTCCGTCTTTTGCGTGGCCATGTGCGACGACGGCGCGCGAGTGGCGGCGGGATACAGCGACAAGGTGTTGGTCGTGTGGGACGTGGCGCAGCGCGTGGCCACGCACCGCTTCGCGCTCGCCGGTTGGCCGAGCTTCGTGTCGCTGCGCGCCGCCGCTGTCGATGTGATGTTTTCGGGTAACTACTCGCAGCTGTGCAGCTTGCACGACGACACGTGCGTGCCGCACCCGGCGCCGCTCCAGCTGCCGCTGTGGTGGCAGCAGTCAACAACGCTGCAGTTCGACGCCCCGCACAAGGGCAAGCTGTGGCTTGGCACATCCGAACACCTCTGCCGCCGCTACCAGTTTGGCTGCTTTTACAAACCAGTGGGGAGCAGCGGCTTACGATTCTGTATTCTGCGCCAGTGATCTTAAAACTCAGTATGGTCCACCTTCGGGTCACGTTTCTTTTGTTCAGTCCAACTAACGGACAGCCAAACAACGCCAAAATAGGACGAGGGCAGCGGAGTGTGGCAGAGGTCGACCTCAAGATGGTTGTAAAGCTTCGAGTTGCAAGAGAAGGAGCGCAGGAATCCTGGCCGGGGCTTCCAGTCTAGCGGGGTGCGATGCATTTTTCAGTGCTGACTTGTTCGCGAAGGGCTTCCCCGCAAACGTATTGAAGCAGTGTGCACTACCGCAGGTGCACTGCGAATACGTTTTGCTCAATGTGGACCACTGGATCGGTTTTGCAATGTCCTTGACCAAGAGGGCATTTTGAAGCCATTTTTGGGGACTCTGCGACATGACTTGGTCCATGTTGACAATCACCAAGGCATTGAGGCACAAGACACGCACAGCAGTGTTGCACTACGGCCGGTACGCGCGGAGAACAGCGGGGGAACGAAGGAGAAGAGCAAGCACGGGGGGGCGTAGTAGACCTCTAGAATGCAAGCATTCGGGGTACCGTTGTGTACACGTGGAACGCGCAAACACAATGGATACGTGTCGCGTCATCGAGCCCCACCTCGAATCGAAGAAGCTGCAGTGGGGCAACAAGATTGGGCCATGCGCCTTCAAGGCTACCGTTGGTACATCCCAAGTGGAAGTGGCCGCGAAAGGGGAGACGCCAGCGATGGGCAACACACGGTGTAGAGTTGCGGGGCTCGGCGATCATTTGCGAAGGTTTGCAGTTTTGAACTCGAATTCGGCGCTTGTCAACGTCAGGGCCTGCCATCCGTCATGCCGTCCACTTGTTCTCGCCAGTCATCCAGAACATATATATATATATATTCCCTTCAACGTTACTGATGTGCGTTGACATTACAGAAATTATTTGATTGATAGCGACTACGTTCAACCAACAACATCATCAGCAGCAAACTGATCCACCTGCCACGAGTTGCACTCTCAAGTCCAACAGTGCCCAGTAGCAGAGTACCGATATACATATCTCCTGCAGCTCAACACTTTTCATACAGCTTGCATTGGGCCACATCTGGAGGCGAAGCAACTGCCAAGTCCACCCATGTTGAGAACGAAATCCAGTTGATAGCGTTGTTATGTGTAAAGAACCGAAACAACAGGGCTGCGAGCTCGGCCGGCCCGATAATTGAAGTCAACGCAAGTAGTCGGGGCCACTTTTGCAAACTGGACTCGAAAGGGATGCAAACGACGATGGAACGATGAGCAGTCACGCCTGTTTTTGGGGGCACAAGGAATCCAAAAGATTTCGACATCAATGCGTTTCTGATGGATGACCCACCGCACCGGGTCGTGTGTACAACAGCTAAATTCTACATTTGATGATTCGAAGTCTTACGAGCGCGTGCACGACTCGCAATCATTGCGACATGAAGGAGAGACTTTTATAGTTGGACATCCCAGTTTTCGTACGAGCTAGACTAGGAGCATAGGAAGAGTAGCTGAAGGGGACTTTCCAATTTTCGAAAGCATCATCCGTGATGACTCTGGCCTTACTCACAAAACTTTTGGATCCAAATCGGGCCAGAGATATTTTGTAATGACCTGCTCCACGGTTGCAAGTTGGGAATTTGTGATAGACTGTCAACAAGTTTGGCCGATATTGCTGTTGTAAACTACGTTGAAAAACATATCGACGCCCCGCTTGGTACCCACCAAAAACGGTAAGATACGGGCCATGATATGCATGCAACAAATTATGACATAACACATATCGCAGCCGTGCGAATCAGTGAATTGGACAGCTATTTAACATTGGCCATCACTCGAAATTAGATATCGCTCATCACTTCACCAACTGGGGATGCACACCCTATGACCTCAAACCAGTCTAACATTCCCGTGGCTATTCGACAAAGCCTGGCCTTTGTGTCAGTTTGGATCGTACTCATTGTCGTTTTTCACTCTAGGTATAATGTCTCGAAAGTTAATGTCAGTCAGAAATGCGTCAAGAATCGAAAGGGAAACACTCTCAAGGTTATCACGTTAATATATGGCCAGGCAAACGATCACTTTAACATTGCCCACAACTGTCGCCTCATCTCCTCAACACGACACAGCTTCACCGTCTACACAGACGACATATCTCAACCGTACTGCACACTTTGCAAGTGTGTTCCTTTTGTTCGTTTCCAGTGTCCTTGTCCTAGCGGTCCGAATGGTTGCAAAACAAAAAATCCATGTGAAAAGGTTGAATTTCTCATAAGTAGAATTGACCAGTATGATTCGTTCTTGTTCCTGGATAACGATCTGCTGATAATGAAACCGCAGTTTTTAGATCACTTGCTTCATAGATCCCGGGCTCATGATTTTCTTGCATCGTACGGGCATTCGAACATTAACACCGCAGTTTACAACAGAACTATGAACAGCGGACTCATGTTCATTCGGCGATTGAGACATGTCGACTACAATCTATTGCGGGCTATGCTGTACAAGAGCAAGTCAGAACAAGACCAAGCAGTTGTGAGCAGGTTCTTCCAAACAACGTACGGTAACTGGGATTCTTTGTCGTGGAAATGGCACTGTCGAGCATTGAAACGTTCTAATCAAGATATTCCACCGGAGAGCTGCTACACAATACACGATCGTGAGGAAGCTAACGATCTTCTTCAAAAGCTCAACAAAACAAGACTCAAGATTTTTCCAGATGAACACAATGCAAGCGCAGCAAGTTGAAATAGTTGAAATCGCAGTTAACATTTGTCAGGAAAACGCTGTGAACTGCCGTACGATTGATGTGTTACATATAGTACGCTAGAAAGGTGGACATCT
Source organism: Gracilaria domingensis (assembly GCA_022539475.1). Classification (NCBI taxonomy): domain Eukaryota; phylum Rhodophyta; class Florideophyceae; order Gracilariales; family Gracilariaceae; genus Gracilaria; species Gracilaria domingensis. The sequence continues at coordinate 39,706 of VCMS01000074.1, forward strand.
CAACGTAAAAGCCGACATTCTTTTCTAGAAACTATCTTCTGACACAAAATTTTTTTAATCAAAGCTTCCACCAGACGAAAAGAATATCTTAGTTCCGTAAATTGTGAGAGTGGACAGAGGGGTCTCTCGTATCCGATAGAAGAGAACAGCCTGGTCTTTTGCTTACAATAACTCAACTCTGTTGGCGTGTCTCAGGAATCGGCGGAGAGAGAGGCACCGCGGAAGGTGGAAAATCACGGGGTAAAGGTGCGAGGAAAGAAAGGGAAAGTAATGGGCACACCGAGAGAGCTGTAAATGGCTTGCGTCTTCTGCGCCACTGCCTCTTGCTCCTCGGTTGCTTCTGGTTTTCGCACCAGAAGCGTTTATTAAGTAGTGCCCAGAGTGTAGCTCAAACTACCTCTGTAATCGGGTACAGCAATGACGTCCTCGTCGGCGCATATTTGTCGATTGAGGCTCATAGACGCGGCCTGATTGAAGGTACCAAGTGTACGGAGGGATACAGCTGTTCCCAAATCCTTCTTACCAGCTCCGAACATGAGTTACGTCCCCATCATGATTACCGGTGCTCACCAGCAGTCCGTGTAGTTCCACCCATGGTGAGCCTGAACTGTACTTTGACTCTGCGAGACCGATCCTGTTATTGTTACTCCTTCATTGGGGAAAAATGACCAAAAGCTAGGACTTGACACAAGTGTCATCCTCTCAATTCCACCCGTTAGACAGGATCCGAACGGGAACATTGTTTCAAGAATCACAACAGCGCCCCACAATCCATTGGATGAAAATCAAAATGGGTTGGTACCGGAATTTTGAGAAAGAATGCGTTCAAAGTAAAATTGTCCAGAACGAAGCATAGTAGAATACCTTAGGAGTTCAACGGCATTGCGAACGGGTTAAAAATACGAAATTAAACCAAGCACATCGAACGAAAATGAGTCAGTTACAAACAGAGGAAAGCCACAGTCACTAGAGTGATCAAGTCCAGCTTCTTAACCTCTATGTAGTTCGCTCTCAGATCTATAAAGCTGTCCGATGTACAGAAATTGAATTGCATGCACCTCTAAAATGGCACACCAAACTCAGGAGCTGGCTGTGCTTCTACATGTGGCAATCTTCAAATAGTTCAACCAGTGCCGATGAAGAAGAATTACCCACGACTGCACACCACCTTTGTCCTGACAAGCCCAAAGTCCAGTAGCACAATAGAACTCAAAAAACCGGACACCCCAATCATCGCGTTCGTCCCGTTGCCTCAGCAAGGCTGGGCCGGGTGGGGTACGGTTACACTACCCCGGGGTATATTTAGAAGTTATAATACCCCGTGTTACTGTACTCAATCTGAGGGGCAATATAGGGCTTATGTTACCCCTAAACGTGCTAGATTAGTTTTTTTCTGGCCCGTAGAGTTTCCATGAACCAGGCAAAGCAATAATGCATACTATTCATCTTTGCAATGTCAGTTTTAATTTAGGATTCGGTACGCGGTTCTAAATGGCAACAGAACGCTAGCCCAGATATTTATCTCTGTGTCATGGCAATTAAGAACTCACTTATATACCTGCTATACACTTGCATAGACTGGTTTTGAACAAGGTTTCAAAATGAAAGAGCTGTAGAGTACGCATTGCCTTACTAGCCCGTACTCTAATCCTGCAAAGAGCCCTGGATGGGCAATGAGGTGAACAGGAAAACGTGCTTGCAACGAGAACAAAATTTGCACGGTTCAATTACCCTGTGTTGTAAACAAATTGAATAAACTCTACGCATTTCAAGTTTTGAGCACAATAGCAACTACACGAGAAGAAAAGACACGGTCGCTGTGGCAATCGAATGCCTTTTCTGCTCGACCAGAAAGAAAGGCATTCAATGGCCACAGTGGCCCTTTGTAAAAGCTTTTTGCCCAAGGGTTTGTTTTGCTTTCAGTGCGTTATAAAAGCCCCACCAAAGCGAAAATCGTCGACGCGTCCTGCTCCGCAAGTCTCCAAAAAGCGCCGCACGCACCACATCCCGCCAGATAGACAACCTGCCCGCCCGCTCAAGTCCCCGCACCCCCAAAAGCGTGTACATAACGCCGAACTAGACGTGAGCGTGCCAGTTTATGATTACAATAACCGAATCTCCAGGCATTCCCGAACGGACACCAGCCCGCCAAGGCGGAGAACGGATGCTAGCCTCGGTCTAGAGACGGAAGAGGCGTTCGCACCAAAACGAACTTCGTCTGTCGCTGTCAAGAGAGCGCGTCACAAACTGTCGAACGTTGAAAGCTTCGAACGCCCGCCCAGTCGCGGATCAACGCTTCCGCCCCCTGTTCCGCTTGTAACGCTTGACGCCCGCGAAACCTCCGCCCCAGCGCAACGAACCACGCAAGCTGCTCTGGCGCCACAGCATACGCCTCGGTCGCGCGTCACTACCGCGCCAATAAACCACAAAATCAGAACGCTTTGACTTTCTAATGCTTCGAAGACAACCGTCGCATCAGAACCAAACAAACCTTCTGTAGCACCGCCAAAGCCTGATTGAGCTGTTGCGCACACAAGCCGAAGCCACCAGCGCAGACACTCAACCCCTGTGTCTGGAACACCAAACCAATCTACACCCGCGATGCACCATACGCCCCATAACCGAGCATACGGTGTCATGGAGGGACAAACTACTGCGGCTGGAAATAAGCACTCCCGCAGACGCAACAGCCTTCCTGATCCTGCAGTATCCTCGCACCAAATCAGAGTACCCTTTGCCACTTCACCACCGTAGTGGGCGGTCCTTCATTTCATACTGCTTACGCAGTGCCCACAATTCCACAAGGAGGGCAACTTAGGTTTGATCCCTCCAACATGAATACCCTGCCGGCAAATGCTACGAAAGTCAACGACCACGGTGTTCCTAATCCGCATTTTGCACATCGAGGCCTGCATCTGGGCCAAATTCCCGACGAACGATTGAATGCGCTTCCACCAGAGACCATACTTCAGCTGAGCAGGTTTCCAAATCCCCCTTTTCTTCCAATGCCGCCCATGACATCGATGATAGGTTATCAAGCCCAACTCCCATTGCAGCCGGATTTCCTTCCCGAGGTGCCTCAAATGGTTGTGCACCCTTTTCTTCAAAGCCCAGCGGAAATGTTTACCACCACCAATCAACCCATTTCAACCCAGCAATGAATGGCGTCCCTTTATCGTGCAACCCGTTTGCCGTTAATCCACCAGTAGCATCTAGGCCCAGTCACGATGGCCCGTCCTTTCCCCCACAACAGGTCATACCTCAGACAAACCTTGAGGATAGACCACCTAACGAGAACACCGCTACTCTGCAACCAAAGAGGGGTTCAAAAAAGAACGTAGAACAGCCACGAATAGCGTCGGACTCTGATGACGATGTCCAGCCAAAAGCTGCGGGCGAAGATGCACGGTCCAAGAACAGCAAGAAGCAGGCAGCTAAGAAGCAGCAGTCGAAGAAAACTGCGGAATCGTCCCTACTTGAAGTCGACGCCATTCCCTGTGAAGAAGAAGAAGACGGAGTAGACTATGTGTCCTGTCTTAACCAGATACTGCAGAAGAAGAAGTTCTTTGTTCTCTTAAATCCACGATTTGAGCGGGTGCACGTTCGAGGCAAAGCAGAGTCTGGATGGAAGTGCACTATGATCATGGAACTGCAGAACAAGTCACCTCATGAGATCATCAAAACTACCACAGTTGGTCGCAATCAGAAACGTACGAAGAAAGCCGCTGCTAAGCAGCTCCTCTCGAATTTGAAGTCTAAAGTTCCGGAATTGTTCTCAACCGAACCCAATGGGAAGCAAAATGTACAACCCATCAGATCCCAAACAGCGCTGAATGCCATAAATCAGCTCGTTCGCGAAGGGCACTTACCTAACCAACCCAGCTGCGAGGCAGAAGAGGTGAGTGAAAGAGACGAAGACCGTTGGCGCTATAACGGAACATTGGTTACGAAAGATCATGGACGAAAGGTTTTTGCTGAGTAAGGATCATCCAAAGTTAATGCGAAACAAAAGTGGGCTCGAAAGGCATTGGAGCTCCTGATGGAGTTGAAGTCAACAGGGGCGGAACAGTATCGCTATGTCGTAGAGCCCGAACGCTTGTCACCGAAAAAGTCGTTTGCCAGCATACCCAAAGCATCTGAAGTCATCGTCCGAACTAGTGACGATGAGCATTCCGATGCCCCCTGTAACGATATTGTTGATAAAATGGACTACAACCTGGAGCTCCCGAGTGACGATGAGCTTGTTGTAGCCAAAACCGAGTTGGACTGCGAACGATGTTTTGAGGCCCACGCACAACCTGGAGCCGAGCTGGGAGCGTTCATCGATTCGAAATTGGCACGGCTCTCTGTTGATGAGGGCTTCACATCGGAGCATGATAATGATTCGGGAGAGTTGAAACGGCCTATACTATGCTTCTCGACAGCAAACTCATGTATTATCATACGAATTGGTGAGAGGCAAACTTGTGAGAATGAGGCCGATTTGGATCATGCAGCGGACACATTTTGGGTCCCGGATGTCGTGGCAAAAGTACTTGAAGACCCGCTAATACAAAAGGCCGCCGTAGGGGGTGAAGATGGGCTTGATCTGCTCTTTGAATACCACGGAATCCGGTGCGAATCAATTCAATACATTGCTGTGTCATCTCTTGCTATCGCTGGGTGCGGAAGAGTCGGTAGTTCCCAAGACCTGTCATCGTTAAAAGATCTCACCAAATACTGGATGCGGAAGGAAGCGAAAGCAATCAGTTGGGAAGGGATATGGTCAAGAAAGCGTCAGGTAGTGGAGAGATGGCTTGGCGGTGCCGACAAAGAAGTGCCGTTGGCAGTGTTGTCTGCGTATGCCACATTATGTGTTCGTGAGAGAGTTTGTGATGCTGCAAGAGTTAAGAGAATGAACACTCCAGGCGCGGCCAATGATCTGGAGGTTTTGAGTAAGCGAATTGTAGAGGTTGGAGCTCGATGACGGAGGAAAAGTGAATGATGATGACCTGAATTTTCTACAGTCACTGTTATCACAAGTACATTCGCTCAGGAGAGGAATGTGAAAGGATCAAGGTTCGGTAGCTTCGCAACAGGTCGGGGAATGTCACGCGCTGCCAAGGGGGAGGGGGCGTGTTGCTGGCCCGGCATTGACCTGCAAAGCTCACGGAGATGGACGAAGCACTTTTGTCCAGGACGAGAAAGCTTTTCACAACCATGGCTGACGACGTCCAGCACGGACGGGGGACGCATTGGCCGACGCTCATCGCGGCCAGATAGTACCGACGGGTACTTGTACCCGTCGGTATCAACGGTAAATGGCTGCGGTGAAGATACAGGTAGGGCTTGAGTCGCATGATCGCTCGTGCATTGTTGCTCGATGATAATAGGCGCGAGCAACACAGCGGAAGATCGGATTGAATGCTGCGTGTGCCACGTGGCATATGTAAGCACTGTCGACAGCGAAATGTGCGAGTGGCGCAAAGAAAATTAGAATATTTTCATTGTTTTTTTGGAAAACACCCCATCGGTTTGACTACGTATACGAGTAGCAATTGTTGCCTCGGCAGAAAAGCCGCTGCAGACGGTAACTTGCGCAAAGGGAAATTTGCCCAAGTTGACAGCATGGCTGATGGCCATGGCAGCTGCGAATTAAAGCATCATGTGGTGGCTCCTGGGCTGGCCGTGATCAGATACCGACAGCTTGTCGTCAGTGCTTGCTCCATGTGAAGAGTTTCTCGTGGAGAGAAAAAGGGCCAGTCTTTCTTGCTCGCTTTATAGCTGCCAATAAACTCAGAGAAACAATGCAATTGAGGCGAACGTGGATGACTTCCATTGATAGAGCCTTTTGCTATATAAAAACCGATATTTGCACAACGACGTGCCTCTGCCGAGCTCGAGGCCGCCAGCAGAATCGTTCTCATCTCCCACACTCTCATGGAACTCACCAAGACAGCCATCGTGCTTGTCGTGTTGTTTGCGTTTTCGGCATTTGTGATCTTCCCGATAGCCTTTCTCATATATTGCTTCAGGAACTATACGGCGGCCACTTGCGAAATATTGAGAGTGTTTCCCGACCAACGATACAAAGTACTGGTATTGCCAAACGACCACTCCAAGCTGCCGATTGAAACTTTTGTATTTGGAACACGTTTCGAGACCGGGCAGATAGTTGGCTGCTTTTACCAACCAGGAGATGGCGCAGGTAATGTTGTGGTCAAGTTCGGGAGGCGGCCACCAGATTTGACTGTTGGGGAGTATGTTTTGATCACTTTTGTTGTTGTGTGTCTTTTGCTCCTTTTCCTTCATGTTGTCACACCTTTGCTCGGCCAGTGGCGGTACGCTCCGGCATAACGTATTCTGGATAACAGCTCCAGCGCCAACGTGAGGGACCGCCGACTGGATGACGGTAAAGCTGCGTTGCGAGCTTCAGAAAGGAGCCATGACAACTTGGAGGCTGTGTCGAGGTCTTTGAAGTGTGGTGGGTCAACGAGACGCATTACATTCTGGAGGCGCTAATTAATTTTGGCAAGATTTCGGACGACAGAGAGCTGCCATTGAGCGATGGGAAACAATGCATCGCGCATGTTGTCCGAGCAATCCTAAAACGCGTCACGTACTGAATAAAGCTCCCATCGCCACTGTTTCATTCCTGAGAGCGGGCCTTGGACTCTGAACACCACAAGTCAAAAGCAGCTTAGGTTAAGTCTCCTACGCTCTCATGGCACTCAGCAAAACCGGTATCGTGCTTCGCGTCTTGGTTGCGTTTTTCGTCGGCATGACACCCCTGGCAACACATCTCGTGTTTGCTCTCAATGGTTTACCCCGTTTAGGAGCAGCCACCTGCGAGATACTGAAAGTTTTCCCCAACCAACGGTTCATCAAAGTTCTGGTCATACCGCTAGACAATTCCAAGCTGCCCCTGGAAACGTTTGTATTCGCCACAAGCTTTCAGAAAGGGCAGAAAGTGCACTGCTTTTATGGTCATGATGGGCGTCTACAACAGCCTAATGTTCTTGTCAAGTTTGACGACAACCGCCGACGTGTTACGACCGGGGGTGTCATTGTGAGCGTTATTTTCGCAGTGATAGGCCTGATGCCGGGCCTTGCGTTAATAGCACACTACAGTCGCCAATGGAGTTATGCCCTGCTTTGGGGTAGTTCTTGATGTAGTAGAGGTTATGTGAACGATGACGGTTCCATCGGACCCGCCTAAACTCAAAGGAAGACTTGCTCCCATACATGCGATCGCGACGGAACCGAGGAGCGCAGCGGAGTGCGACGGGAGCGCGAGAGGATGCACCTAGAGTGTGGGTTTCGGTGGAGCATCTTGAGTCTCACCAGTGTCAATCCGCTCACGTAAATCCACTTATCGTGCCTAGAAACTCCTGTATTCTTGAACGGTCCCAGGATTAGGCGATAGCAGCCGCAACTGCTCACCAAGTGCACAAATGATCTGAATATCAACTCATCCTGACATCTTTGGCCGCGTATGCTTCTCAGCTCGATGTGAGAGCACATAGAAGCACTATATATTTTACGACATGTTGCATGATTCTCTTCATTCCGGAATTCCAGAGGCCAGAATGCCCCAACTCCGTTGTTCATGTCCAGATAACTCTGGCTCCACGCACCACCTCCCGGCTTCATCATGCGCCACGATTGAGCCGACCGCGGCTCTGGAAAACAAATACAACGTCAGTCTATGGGACCAAATCTCGAGGATTAGTCTTGAGACGCTTTGCATAATGGGAGTCAAACCATTTTGCTGATGACCAATTTTACTGCCTATGAATTTCAAGACATTTGGACCAAGGTCAACAAAACTACCGCCGTACAATGGAATACTGGTAGAGGCAGAAGATATAATTCTACTGCCAAAGATATATTTTTCATGACTTTGACTACAATCAAACACGGTGAAAAGTGGGATTTTTTAGCGCAGATGTTTGACGTCTGGCGCGAACAACTCCAACGCTCCGCCTAGCGGCCCTCCGTCTTCGACAGCTCGTATGCAAGTCTTAAATCCGCCGTTCCGGTCAGTTCCGCTCCCGCAGTCGGCGGCTGTCGCTTAGCCGGGTCCTTCCGGTCAAGACCACGCCCCAGCTCAAGCTGGCTCCGCGCCCGTATGGGACTGGTTCAACGCCAAAGTGCTCGCATCTCTGAGTCTCTGGGTGGTTGGCCTACAGCAGGCGATTCACCTATCCGGTACCCTCACCGGCAGCGGTTCCTGTTTGCTCTGGTCCCGTGATTCGACGCTGATGCCGTTTCGGACACTGAGCTCGTTGACTCATTCGCCGTTGACGGTCTACTCCCTGGTGGGCTTCCGGTCGATGTTACCCGTTCGTCAGATTGGAAAATCCGCGTCGCGGTTAACCCGAATTGTCTATTTGCAGGTCGAAATGAGACGAGGCAGTTTGCTCGCAACTAGATGGCCCGCATCGGGTATGCCCGACACTTCCGGACTCTAAAAAGGTATCCGGTTCCGGCGCAGTACCAGTTTGACTTGGCAAGATACCGAACGTTCGGCGAAGTCGACTATGGCGACCATCTAGCCAAAGCATTGGACGAGATTGACCGATATTCGGACACTGTTCAGCCTCATCAGGAGTTGATACTGTGGGCACGGCCCATTCTTCGCGCCGAGTTCCGGTATCTTCGCCGTCCAGGACGGTCTCAGTTTCACGAAGGCCTCCGTTTCGAGAGGTAGTGGCGTTCTCGGTTCGGGATATTGGCGCCGTACCAATGTACGGAGGTTGAGCGAATCTCTGGACACTCCCGTCGTGGGCGCCACTTGCCGCTGCCATCGTTCTGGCCTGCGGTGGAAGCCCCGCGAGGGTGCCATGTCGAGCTTCCGCCCTGTCTTACGTACATAGGGTCATACTTCCTTAACGATCCGCCTCGCGGCTTGTGGAGCCTCCTGGCCACTGAATGGACCGTCCGTGTAGCGGCGTTCCTCCTCATGGAGGCATACGATGCGTTCCGTCTCTGGCATATTCCGGACCTCATCCGGTAGTCTATCCGAAACCTGGACCTTTCCGAAGTACTCGGCTCAGTTCGCAATGCGCGAGAATCCACCGCATTGGTGGACGTCATCGACCAGATCGACTGGGATGAAGTGCCTGCCAGTCAGGTATCCGGCGGAGTCCGGCGGCAGAACGATGGCTCCCCGGGGCGTAACGTTAACGCCGGGGACTTTCTATACTTCGACCCATGGGTTTGGGAGGTGATTGGACCCGTCGAGGCGGCTGAGCATCGCCAAGAGGACCGATACATCCCCGAGGGGCACCCACGGGGGTTCGTCTACGTCGATGACGACGGCGAGGACCCTGCCGAGGGAGGTAGCCCCATGGATGAGGGAAGCCCAGAGGGCGTGGAGAACGACCTGGAGCCCGAATCGATGGGAGACGACGACGAAGTGGTTGTCGTCGAACCGCCGACGGCAGCGGCTCCTGTTTCAACTTCCCCCTGGATTCAGGCCGAGACTTCCGCCGGAGGCGGCAATAATATGCTCACACCGCGAGCTGCGGTCATCCGCGACTTCCTTCGAGGCGTGGGCGTGGCCGTGCCTGATACGGTGACCGACGAGTCGGCCCTGCAGGCCATTGCGGCGCAGCACTTCTCCGGTGCCCCCGGCGGTGGTACCACCCCAGGTGCTGGGCCATCGGGCGCTTAGGTTCTCCTTTACGGGGCTTCCGGTGGGACGTTGTAGCGATTAAGAGACCCCAATAAGGGGCAGAGCTTCATAGTTAGAGGTAAACTTCATCCTGATTAGGCTTGGCTCATGAGTTCTCCTTCCTGATCTCCCCCTTCTCAGTGGGCATTACCTCGTTCGAGGCTGTTGCGAATGACCCACAAGGGAGGGGTAGCTTTCCGCCGAAGCGGCTGTAGCGGTAGAACTTCTTAGCCTTCCTTCCAGTGTCCTGGATTCTTTTCCTTCTTCGAAGGCTTCTTTCTTCTTCATCTTCCTTTCCAGTGTAGGTGGCTTCCGCGTTTCGCGGCTTGTTCTTCCCGCAAAAGCTGTCCGCATCGAGCGGCCTGTTACTGCTTTTCAGTAGCGTCCGCTTAGGGCGGCATGTTAGCATCAACATAGTTGCATCCGCGTAAAGCGGCACATTTTGCATGATGCAATTCCTTCCGCGTGAAGCGGCATGTTCCGTCTGAGACGGCATGTCTCACAAGGCGTGGGTGGTCAACCCATTTGGCAGGTCTCTGTCCAGCGTAGCTGGACAGAGACCTGGATGATGACGAGGATGAAAGCGGGCAGCTTCCCGACACTGCTTTTATGCGTCGTCTATTTGCATAGAACGGGAAACACCAGCGGCATTTTATGCGACAGACGCGTTTCTGTGCGTTGCAGCGCGTCAGTACCCGGGTACACCGGCTGCGGTGATCTCAGAAAGATGTGCTCAAGCAAAGATGTGCTCAAGCGCATGCGAGTGGTCGTGATTTGTGCGCCCAATTCCCGGGGAGCTCCAATTGTTGGCCTTCCGCAGCCATGGGTTCTTCAGGCACCCCGTCGCGCGCCACATCAAGTTTGTGTTCACCGCCACCAACTGTATCATAGACCTCAAGAACACCGCACACTACTCCCAGCTCAAACTGCGCCGATCCGATGCGGAGGGCCTCGTCATGCGCCTCACCTACGCCGCAGGAGGCGCAGCAGTGGGTCGTCACCCTGCAGACCCACACCTTTCAGTACACCACCATGCACCTGGCCGACTTTGACTAGCTCACCGCCATCGGCAAAGGCGCCACCGCCAAGGTCTTCCTCGTGCCCGACAACCGCACCAACGCCCGCCTGGAGCTCAAGGTCATGGACCAGTAGCGCGTCTTCCGCACGCAGCTCAACTTTCAGAACGTCATCAACGAGCGCCTCGTGCTGGAGACCTGCTCCGGCTGTCCTTCATAATTCAGCTGCGCTACGCCTTTCAAACCGACTCGCACCTTTACTTTGCTACCGTTACGACGGCGGCGACGTGTTTTCGCTGCTGCAAAACCACCGCGGTCGCCTGCAGAAGCGCTATGCGCACCGCATTATTGCCGAGATTGTGCTCGCCTTGTCGTGTCCGCACGAGCGCAATATTGTGTACCGCGATTTGAAGCCGGAAAACGTCGTGCTCGACGGCAACGGGCACGTGCGTCTGGCCCACTTTGGACTGGCCAAGGTGCTCAAGAGCGAGCAGGATTACCTCACGCAGACCATCTGCGGCACGACGGCGTACGCCGCGCCCGAGATGCTGCACTCACGCCCGTAAAACTTTGCGCTGGACCTGTGATGCTTGGGCGTGTTCATCTGCTACATCCTGTGCGAACGCACGCCGTTCGATTTCAAGAATAAGACCATGGAGAAAATGGCCGAGATTCAGCGCGTCAAGCAGATTCGCTTTTCGTCGTCTCTCAGCATTGAGACGTTGTCGCTCATCAAGGGGCTGCTACAGCTGGATCCCAACCGATGGTGCTCGCTCGAGGACGTGAAGAAACACCCGTTCTTCCGAGGGGTGAACTGGGTGCGCGTGGCGAGGAAGGAAGCGCACGCGGACGACGTGAGCAAACTGGTGGCCAAAAAGGAGAACAACAAGAAGGTGGAGCAGTTGGCCCAGGCGTGCGCGCAGCAGTTTGGAGTGGAATCCACGAACACTGGACTGTACGGGCGGGTGGACGCGCAGGAAATCAGCTCCATGACGCTTGACCGTCACCTACTACGCCAAATCAACGCGGAGGAGTGGCGACATGTAAGCGTCAGCGACGACGACAACCGGTCGGCGACAGCGGAATCCCTGGCCAGTATCCACAACAAGGGCACAGAAGTGGAAACGTGGGCGATCGCGGGATGGGCGTGGACCTGTAGCGAAGCGAGTGAACACGCGGCGATCCGCCAAAACGTGCGCGAGGGTCTTGTGGGCCACAAGTTGTGGCCGCCTGGGACGGCGCGGAGGTAGCGGCGGGCAACGGAGGCGGCGCGGCGTCACGCGTGCGAGCGCCAGGCGCCTACGTGGCGCGTCACGGAAATAACCGCTCGGCGCTGTCGCAGAACCGACTGGTCAACAGGTTCAACGGAGGTGGGAAGAGCTGGGAGGGGCGGTGGCACGGGGGAGAAGGTGAGAGCGGGAACCGGAGCACGACGTGGGGAAGTCCATCAACTTGAAAAAGGGCGACAAAGTACTCAAATCAAGGATACAAATGTGCCTGGAAAGCCATTGAGATGACTAATGTGAATAATGAAATGACTAATATGGAAAATGAGTTCATAGCTTTAACAGATTATCTATTGTTTCTTACTAATCATTTAGTACATTTGTCACTTAGATTAGACGTTTCTTGAGATGAACTCATGAGACCTTTCTGTGTCTCAGTGTAGAGAGAACTAAGCATGTCCGAAGATAGGTTTGAGTTCACAGACAAAAATGTTAGTCATGTCAGGAACGTACATTAAAGGAAAAGAGAGCTTACTCTTTGTCTCTTAGACAGCCACCTGCACTGTAGCAAGCAGTAGATAGAGCTTTGTTTCCACATTTACAATCGTGTGTAACCACATATTCTGGAATGTATAATGGGCTGTTTGATGGAACCTTTGGATTTGTCGTTCGTAGCAAACGCGGTGGGTATGGGCGATGTGAATTGTTTTGCGTAGGAGGGGTTATGGATGTGAGAGTGTTGCTTTCACTTTCTGAGGAACCTTGCATCTTTAGTGAAAAGGCAATTTGCCAATGACGTAAGTTGTAGCACAAACGGAGATGCACAAGCGAAAGTCTTCACTAGTGTTCACTGATCAGTAGCAGTAACAGTTGTTCAGATCTGCGTTTTATTGCAAAGTTGTTGACGTTATGTAGTGTAGGCGTCACAGTGAAGAGTTTTTGAGATGTGTGGCTTAGACCTGTAGACGTTTTTACTTTTTGCATAAGACAATGGCAACTAAACGCGTCTATGTTTTTACATACTGACTGGCGCTTATTGGACTTATCATGCTTATGCCAAAAGTGTCAGAGGCCTGAGTGAACTCTTGAAATACATGTTTGGCAAAAACACGTAACTGTTTTCTGGTTTTGTATAAGTTTGTTCAAAACCGAGACAGATGCCTCTGACTGACAAAGTTTTTGAGTCCGGGGGTGTGACGGAGGGGAGAAGCAATAAATTTATTCAAGTTGTGCAACCCTGGTGCCTAGTAGGCGCGTATGCCATTTAAATCCCTCCACGTGGACAATTGGGAAAACATTCGTAAGTACTAAAGCACTTTCAACAATGCGTGCATTACCTGCACGATGACCCCTTCTGGGAGGGTTAAACTGCTACCAAATTTGTTCTACACTGCCGTGTAGTGAATACGCTGCTTACGACCTCTAGTAACGTGTCACGGAAAGCGTTACTACTGAGCTTACGCCAAGGCACAATTTCTGAAGTGTTTCACAAATACACGCTTCCCCACTTGACTGAGATTTGATCTCCTGAAGTGTTGAAAGCGCTTTACGCATTTCAAAACTTCAGGAGTTTAAAACAAACGTCAAAACCAGCACCCCACCACCTCCCGTACCTCGTGCTCGCCCTCGCGACTTCCAAACCCTTGTCCGAGGTATAGAAGCAATTTGAGACAGAAAGACTTTACCATACGACGATGCAGTCGTCGTCTTCTCAACATGTCCGTGGCCCTGCAATGTATTGCCAAACGATACTTGCGTCGCAAACAACGACCATCGTTGTTCAGTTCTACAGAATCACTTCTCTTTCTCGCCTCGCTGTGGATACAGAGAAAACGCCAGACCAAACTACTGCTTGACAGATCACATCGCATTGCGGAGACAGACTTTCGCTTTAACTTTAATCGGTTCAGCGATCATGAAGCGCTTCTACTCTTTCGCTTTCGAGTGCACGACGTCATACGCCTTTCTCAAGTAATTTGGTGGCCACAAAATATGACGCACACCACAAGAAACCGTTATAAATGTGACACAGTTCTTGTTACCTGTGTGATTCTACGTCGTCTCGCAGTGCCGGACAGATGGTCGGATCTGGAACTACTGTTTGGAAAGCATGGATCGCAGCTCTCGGAGATTTTCTGGGAGGGTGTAGAACAGTTTGTAGAAGTACGAGGTCACCTTTTACTGGATGAAATACCACAAGCGTATGTACAGGAACGGGCAAAGATCTGGGCGGGAGCAATCGCAGAAAAGTGTGGTACCATGGACAATTGTATCGGCTTCATCGACGGAACAGTGGTGGGAGTGGCTCGTCCAACAGGCCATATGCTACAGCTTGTAGTATACAATGGACACAACAGAAAGCATGCGCTTAAGTACCAGGCCGTAAACACCCCCGATGGAATTATACTGCATGCCCATGGGCCTACTGAAGGACGCAGACACGATTGGTTTTTGTACATCTGCAGCGGTCTCGACAGCAACTTGGATGAAGTACTGAATATAGATGGAAAGCAGTTCGTACTGTACGGGGACTCAGGGTACAACTGGCGTCAATTCCTCGACATTCCCTTCCAAGGAAGCAATCTAACGGCAAACCAGAAGGCGTTCAATACGTCGATGTCACGCGTGAGGATAACCGTAGAGTGGATTTTCAAGGAGGTGAAGTGTTACTTTTCTATCGTTGATATGAAGAGAAAGATGAAGATTTACGAATCCCCTGTTGGGCTCCTCTACATTGCGACTATGTTACTGTGTAACTTACGCAATTGCATTTACCCGAACCAGATTTCCAAGTACTTCGCATGCGCCCCGCCTAGTTTGGAGGAATATATAACCCAAAGGTAGCCTTTTCCCCTGCGGAGTTATAAACAAAGTCTTTCCGAGTGCAAGCCGTAGGCTCGCACTCAGAAAGACTTTGTTTATCACTCCGCAGGGAAAAGGCTACCCACACCAGGCCTATAACCAGCCCCATTACCCACTGTTTCGACCACGAAACGAGTCAAACATGATCTTAAACTTCTCCAGCTCATGTTTCAATGTATCCTCTCGCCCTTACGGCGTTCCTCTCTCTCTTTCTCCCGCTCACCAAGTTCCTTCATATACTTCCCTCGCTCGATCGCCAACTGCTCACGTTCGAACCCCAACCGCGCAAGTTCAGCTTCCTTTAGCTGATGTCCAAATGTGGCTAGTCCTCCCTCTTCTTCACCTCACTCTCTTCTGCGCCGTTTAGTCGCTGGTATAGAGCGTCCCGAGGCTCCACCGTTCTGCTGCAATACGTCCCCCTGCCCCCGAGCGGCTGGCGACTCAACAGCACTAACAGAACCACTAGTGTTCGGGGTATTTTGCTCTCGTTTACGTCGCAGTGCCATCTCAACAACCTCTCTTCCCATTCGTTCCTTCTCCTCATCACGCTTTTAACGCAGGTTCTTATCCGCATTTCTGTCATTGACAAACGATTCTCGTTCTTCATGAAGCTGCGAGAGTAGTTGATACATTTTCCCCATTTCACCACCAGCCACTCCGGAGAGGCCCTGATTTTGAGTGTCCTCCGAATCAAAGTCATCTTGTAACCTCTTATATCGGTCTTGCAGCGCCTTCCACGAAACTTTCGGTCGCATGTTCGGGTTCTGATTAAGCAGACTGCAGGCCATTATGAACATTTTTTTAGTTTCGCCATACTTCGCGGTATGTGCATTCGAGGCGGCTACGTCACGGACGATGATAAGATCTTCGTGCGGTAAATATTTTCCGCGTTTCTTAACGGCTTGAGGCGTCGTCGAGGTTGCATTTGGTTTAACAGGAGTGGGAAGAGGATTTTATTGTTGTAATGACGGAGTCTGTGTGATTGGCTCCTGGTTGAGTGGATTTTGTGGCGGAGAAGTGCGAGAGATGTTTCTAGTTTGGTCAAGCGGCGGATTCTGATCACGAGACTGCGGTTTGCATTGGTCATGGTCATCCATAGCGCTCTGGAATGGTGGTGGTAGGGTATTGAGCGTAATGGTAGTGGGTTGGAGCGGGATACAGCTTCAGCATGAGCTGAACTTTCTATGTTTTGGCGCGAAGTGCAGTAGTACGGGCATAAAGTTGTTTGTGAAATGTTCTTCAGCAAATGGTCACATTTCAGCTCTTCGTAGTTCGAGTTTGCGAAGACTTCAGCAGTACTGTCAGAAGTGTAATTCTTGAGCGATATTTGGCTCACGCCTGGTTTCACGAGCTTTGCGTAAGCTCCCTACTGACAACGGTGAAAGCTGCTTAGGTAGTCCGTGGGAATGGTTACAGTTGCCCGGGCCACTTTAAAAAATTATATTACCCCTTTGTCAAGCGCGGCTTACAGGGCGACCATAACGCTTATAGTCGCCCAAGTTCAAAAACTTTTTGCATTCAATTATTTAGAAAAGCATTTGTTCCTCGCCGAAACAGTAGTTCACAGCCGTGCTGTGCACTCGAGACACATGAAAAGCGCGCACGTCTACCTCAGACAAGATGAAGGCGGCAAAACTCCTCTTGGGTGACTTCCTTTTCCATACTGCTGTTGCGCGTCCATCGACGGGCAAGTTTGCACCAAAGCGTGTACCATCTTTACAAAACAGGTCGATCAAATATTTTTTGAACATTGACCATTAAAAAGAATCTTTGCTTGATTGGAGTATTTCAATGCATTTTAAGACTTACGGTAGTGAGTTTAGATGGCAAGGGCTCTCGGCTGGGCATTTGCAGCAAACTTCACGTACATGTCTTGAACGCACATCTGAAAGTGTCAAGATGACATTGCAGAATTTACCAAGAAAAAGAAACAGTTCAAAACCGAGGCCTTCCGTTTGTGAAGCAAACAATAAGAGTACATATGTGGCACTTATTTGTTCTTCATAAAAATATCGAAAGGCTCGAGAGATAATAATAATGTGCATGCCGCACTTACTGCAAATTGGATGCAAGCTTCGAAGTTCTCGTAGACCATGCTCCGCACTGCTTTTGCGGCGTATGACTTAAGCCTGGCAACTTCAATCATGGCCATCAAGCCCGGGAAGGAAGGCTTTTTCCGTAAACTCTCTAAATCACAAACGTATGTCAAAGGTCTCTGATTTCACAGTGCTTGCTCTAACCAGCCTAAACGCGATCGAGGAACAGGCCACGAGGCGAAGCTCGTTCACATTACATGTTGTAATACATATGTTTGCGTTCATGGACGTCGTGAGACGAGGGCCTGGTTCGAAGGGACTGTGGCCCGGTCGCAGCATTCATTCTACAACATTGTAGTTGTTGTGCCCCAATCAGGTTTTAAGGAATGCGCATAGATTTCAAACTAGCCGTTGCAGTTTGAACGTGGCAAAAGTGCCATTTGGCTGTATCCTACGGCGACATGGTTTAATTCTGTAAAACTCCTGCTTTTCAGGGCGCATATATCGGTTATATGCGCCCGAAATCTCAGTGCTACCTTGGGGGTGATATAACTGTTATAAGCACCCGGGCGAACATAACCGTACCCATCAACTCCCGATTAGTTGCTGGCCTAGCATCATCCACGTAGTCCAGGCTGTTCTGAACAACTCCAGCCTTTCCCGTCTAGGCGATCGCTGTCCACTTACAGTCTTCACCGGCCACAAACAAGACATTCCACTAAGTGCTATCACCTGTACTGTTGGCCGGAAGACTAAAGTGTTTGACATTCAGAACATTCAGGAATTGCAACGATCCTCTATTGACGCAACTCAAAGAGCTCTTAACAACATGCACAAAGATGTCGCGACACGTTCTACTAAGAAGAGACAGCAGGTCGTTGACTCCCATAACCGGAAAACCAACGTCAAGGCTGTCATCTTTACAGAGGGAGACTATGTGTTACGAGGTGTTCGTCGACAAGATCGTTCTCGAAAGCCGTCTCTGAAATGGCTGGGGCCTTTTCGCGTTCTGGAATGCCGATCTGGATATTTATTTTTGATCGAATCACTACTAGATCAGAGTAAAATGGAAGTGCATGGACGAAGATTGAAGCTATTTCGAAATAAGGATTTCCAGGTTTCGCAAGAGCTTATAGACCACCTTGCCTATTAGGAAGGAGAATTCTTGGTAATCGACCACTTTCTTGGCATACGTCGAAGGAAAGGCTGTGCTGAATTGCAAGTCAAATGGCGTGGATTCACCGCTGAGGAGACGGACTGGGTCAGTCTGGAATCACTGAGAGAAGATGTACCGGGACTTGTCAAAGAATATCTTACAGAGACAACTGAGACAGGCAGACCGCGACAACGCTCTATCATCGCCTCACTCTCCAGGTAACTGCTCTTCGTTTCCACCTCGTCAGTTACGGGACGCTGTTGTAAACAGTGGGCATTGCTGGAGCGCTGGAATCGCCTGAAATATGCATATTGTGAGCGTCATTTTTGGGCGGAATGACGCGGGTGGTGACAAACCCGAGGAGAGCAACAAAGATTGTTCGAGAGTACCAGCCTAAACGGCGAAAGACGATAGTGTAGCTCAGCGATAGGGACAGCCCAGAACAACAGAAACAGAGCAACACACCCGGTAACCAACGTGTCTCGAAAGCCCACAGCCAGGTGGAGCGACAACAGGAAGGTACCACGGTAATGCAAGACACGGCCCGAGTTCGTGAAGGGAACGAGGGCGTTCGAATAGTAAAGAAGGTCGCAATGTGCGAACGAGCCCAACAGAGGGCGCCACACTGCAACTTCAGGAAAGGTGGCGGGAGACCGAGCCGCCAGTAAAGAGGAAA
Organism: Gracilaria domingensis; assembly: GCA_022539475.1. Taxonomy (NCBI): domain Eukaryota; phylum Rhodophyta; class Florideophyceae; order Gracilariales; family Gracilariaceae; genus Gracilaria; species Gracilaria domingensis. The sequence continues at coordinate 58,336 of VCMS01000074.1, forward strand.
GAGGGAGGAAAGGTTGGTGGCAGGGAAGCACAGACCGTGCTGAGGGGAAATGGTGGGTGCCAAAAGGAGGAGGTGGAAGTCGACGACGAAGAAGGGGAAGAAACAGTTTGCAAAGGTTGAGGGGGAGGGTCGTCGAGAGAGAGTGGTCTACCCGAGCCGAGTTAGTGGTGAGGTCTCGAGCTCGGGGGTTTATATAGAAAGCTGAACTTGAGATATAGTCTGACGTGGCGTGTTCTTTCTATTCTACACCTAGAAAGAATGGAGTTATTTCCGTGACGTTTCTCTAAAGTGAGTACATGATCGGTCTTCCATGTCGGGGTGTTGTCCGACTCCATTACACGCTATGATGTATGTACCTGTGACGGCGTTATGTTATTCGAATATTGGTCAATGTCCCCTTGGTCCCCCAGTTACCCAGGTATGCCCTATCAAAGTCCTGTGCCGACTGTCGCGAACCAGGATAAATGTCTTTCCACCCGATGCTCTGCCACTAGTTTTCCGTTCCTCACGATCCCGATCTTAGTTACTTTTCTCCGTTGAACATGTCGGCCAAGCAAGTTCTGACTATGGTTACTGATGATGATACGAACCATTCTGGTGTTCCCCATATGCCTTCAACAGTGATAGAGCGCGAAGCTGAAGAGGTTGATAGTGATGCCGTTGCAAAGGAGGAGGCGGAAGCGGACTCCGATACTGATATCGAGGAGAGAATTGAGGCCGAAATTGCAGACTTCAAGCTCGTCTTGTATCGCCTGTTGTCCGGCGAAGCGAGGGAGGCTGCCAACCTTTACAAAGGTATCCGGGCTTTGCCGGCTTTGTTTGTGCGAGGTTTGGGCTTTGGTCTTACGCTCTCTGCCTTAGCGCGGCGCTCACGCGGTGCCGTCGTCTTTGGGTCTTCATCGGAAGGTAAAAGGGCTTCTTTGGCGAGTTCCGCTTCTTCAATTTCTTCGTCCGAATTCATGTGGGCGACGTAGAGTAATATCACCCCAACGGGGTGACGAACGGAGTGCGCGTGGTAGGGGATCGTCGGGATTTCGATAGGGGTGCGCAACTTTTGGAAGCACCCCTCTGGTAGGGACGCTATAATCTGCTGGCTGCTCCTGCTTTGCAGTAACTGCGCAGCAAGGTTTGGGCTAAGTTGGTCTTGTTCGATGCTGGTATGGGTGGGGGGTCAGACGAAGTGGAGGAATCTCAAGAGTGGCTCACAGATCTATTAAATACCCCAAACTGGCTCGCGGCTACCGTGAAGCAATCTACGTGGTAGCAGCGAGCCAGTTCGACGTAATACTAACCGCAAGGTTATTTGTAACGTCCAAAAGTACGTTTTGTTTGCGCCGCAGCTTTGCCGTAGTTTTGGTACCCAACCCCTAAGGCTCACAACAAACTTCATGAAACAGAAATGCTCACAAATACTCGTACACGTTTGGTGCTACGTTTGCTGAAATCTTCACAAACCTCCTGTGTGCGTAAGCTCTGTAGTGTCGCCAGCGCCCCTGTCGCCAAGAAACAGAAAACAGGAGACGGGGCATCGAGCCAGTCAGTTGCGACTTGATTCAACCTGTGCTGAATGTTGAGGCTGCCGCGTGGCTTTGCTTCTTGCGCGATGCTTCTGCCTTTCCAATAAACTTCCCCTGCTTGCGGCGATATGCGGCGCCACCTCTCTTCTCCTTCTGTGCCGCGCGCTACGCGCGGCGTCTTTCATCACCGCCGCGCGACAGCGCGCGGCACTCTTCATTCCGCACCGCGCAGCGCTGCGCGGCGCTCTTCATTCTGCGCCGCACAGCTCTGCGCGGCGCTTCCCAACGCCCCGCGGGAGCGCGCGGCGCATTTCCTTCTACGCCGCGCGACAGCGCGTGGCGTACCTCATTCTGCGCCGCGCAGCGGTGCGCGGCGCCCGGCGGCTGTGGCGCGCGATGATGCGCGACGCCTTCCTGAAGCGCCGCGCAACGCTGCGCGGCGCTCGGTGTGTTGGATGAGGGCGCAGCTTCTTGCCGTCGCCCTCATCTCTTCTTCCGCTGAGCTGGAAAAATTCTTGGGGGGGTGTCCCAGAGAATTCCTTGGACACATCCCCCCGCAAACGCCACCACACACTCCCCCTCTGAGCGGTCGCTACGCCTGGGCGACCAAGAGTCCCGGTTATGAACGAGGTGGCAAAGGCCCGTCCCTTGAAACCTCCTCGGTAGTATACCTGAAAGGATAGGAAGGTTCAGTGTACTCAGGATCCGGTTCGAACTCAACAGGGAACTCTTCATGGCGTTCAATCCGGCGAATATACTCATCGACTTGTTCTTCATGCGTTGCTGCGGGTGGTAAATGTCCGTATTTTCCAATAACATAGTGATAGATAAAGAAGATTGTCCTATCCGCACCAAGGCGGTTCATTTGTGGGTGTAGCCTCCTAGCCAGCCTGCCCAACATGACGTGCGCATACTGCGTGAAGTATTGGCCGTAAATTAAGTGAATGCTTAAGCACAGATGAAAGCAATTCCACACAATGCGATGCTTCTCCCAATTTTCACAATCCAGTGGAGAAAGCCAATTCTCAAGTGTACGCCCACCAACTTCTACTTGTAAGTAATTCACATCTTGATTGTAGACTTCGTAGTCAACGATTATTGGCATTGCAAGAAGAGCTGGCGTTATCGGAGTAGTTTCGTTAACCTGAAGAGGAGGGGGCACGTCGCCACGATCTTGATCGTATCCCAAATCTATCTCAAAGGCGTCACCTCTCTCAATACGCTGTAGGAAGTTAGACACTTCTACGGCGTAGGTTCGTTGGGACTGAAGGTGTCCATAGCGGGCCACCGCGAAATGATAGTAATAGAAGACGAAACTTTGTCCCACGAGCGGAAGGATGAGAGGGTTAACCCTTCCTGTTAGCGCAACGAGCCTGGCAAGAAGATCTTCTGTTAAGTAGGGGCCGTGAAGCTTGAAAGCGCCCAAGTAGATATGCAAGAGGTTCCACGCGATTCTCTGTCGACCATTATCACTCGTGTTGATAGGGGCGAGCCAATCTGACAGTCTCCATCCCGCCACAATGATTCTGAGATAATCGGCAGGGGGTCTGATTGGATTTGGCCCTCCTAGTACGACAACGGGGCAGGCGGCTTCGGGCTGATCATACCGAACTGGTCGGTCAACTAAGTGCCTTGGCCTAGAGTGGTAGGGTCTCAAGCGCCTCGCGTGTATACCTCTTCTTGACATACGTCGGTGGGGAGAAACCAACATGTACCGGGGGTGACTTGCTCGTACGATGTGACATGGTCCATAGAACTTCGACTTGAACGCTGGCCATTTCACTGAGGGGTTCAGGGCTTCCCCACGCATGACCAGAACTTGGTCTCCAACGGCAAATCTATGCCCGTAACGTTCATCGTCCTGTCGATGAGGTTGTCGTAGCACGCGTGTGGCTCTCCCAATGGTGGAGGCTTGAAGTTCTACTTCACGATGATCATGAGAAGGATGGGTTATTAGTGAAGGCGGGTCAGACGAGTGCATGCGTGGGCGTACTCCGAACATGAGCTGGAACGGAGAGTATCCTTCTGTCATCTGCCTAGTGCGGTAACCATATAGGATCTCAGGAAGCGCTTCGTCCCAGTCAACATTCTGGTCATGTATAGTCTTAGATATAGCCCTCTTGATAGTTCCCACCATCCTTTCTGCGCGTCCATTAGACATTGGCGCGTATGCAAGCACCGGCTTCATTGATATTTTGTGACGCATCAGATATGCCTGTACACTTGACGCCAGGAAGGAGGTGGCATTGTCGGAAACGATAGTTCTAGGATAGCCAAAGAGCGAAACGATCTCCCGTCTGACAAAGTTGACAACGTCGACAGCAGTAGACGTTCGGGATGCCACGGCGATTGGCCAGCCAGTGAGATGCTCCACACCTATGAGTAGGAACCTGTTTCTGCTGTTAGTCACTCTAAGGGGCCCCGCAAAGTCGATTGAGAACGTGTGAAATATGTTCGTCAAAGGAGCTCGCTGACCGGCTTGATAAGCAAGGAAAGGCCCCATGAACTGACAACCCGAACAGCTTTTGACATAATCAGTGACGTCTGAATATATATTTGGCCACCAGAATCGATCAGTTATGTGCCTTCTTGTTGCTCTCACATCCCAGTGTCCAAGATCATCATGGAAGGTTCTTAGGAGCGGAAGTCTCTCGTCTATGGCAGGAACCAACCGCAATTCAGATCTAATTCTGCGGTATAATTGACCATTCCAAACCATAAACTTCTTCGCATTCCTCTTCACCGCCCCTCTAAGCTTTGAGTTGGGCTCTTCCATAGGCATTTGACCCAAGTAACGGCCAATGTTTGCATAATACGGTTCAAGACCAGCAAATACGCCATCGTCAGGAGTAGAGACTACTGTCGCCGCGTCCAGATCCTCATGAACATCTGGAGTGGAGTAGCGAGAGAGATAGTCGGCAGCACAATTCTTGTCTCCAGAACGATAAACGATCTCGAACTCGTACTCAGATAGGAAATCAAGCCACTGAGCCAGTCGTCCATGTATATCTTTCTTCTGAAATGCATATTTCAAAGCTTGGTGATCTGTTACTAACTGAAATGGTTGCGAGCCAAGCAGGTAAAGTCGGAACTTCTTCAATGCAAAGATGACTGCCAATGCTTCTTGTTCGCAAACTGAATAATTCCTCTCGGCGGCTGTCATGGTTCGGCTGGCATATTGAATAGGGTGAAACATCCCATCTGCTTTCTTCTGGGCTAGGACTACACCTAGGGCCACCGATGAGGCATCAGTTTCGACTCGGAAGGGGCTTTCGAAATCGGGAGAAGCCAACAATGGTGGGCTGGTTAGCTTTTCTTTCAAGTCATGAAAAGCCTTCAGCATCTGATCATTGAACTCAAGCTTCCGATTTCCTGATGTTGATGCGTGTAGAACAGCTGAAGTTGTAGCGAAATGCGTGATAAATCTCCGGTAATAACCCGCTAGACCGAGAAAGCTCCTCAGCTCAGTTGTAGTGGTAGGAATTGGGGCTGCACGGATGGCTTCGATTTTCTTCATATCTACCGAAATTCCATCGTGATCCACCACATGTCCGAGGAGTTCGATCCTGGGTTGGGCAAAGTCGCATTTAGAAATCTTCAACTTCAATCCATAAGAAGCAACAGTCTTCAGCACAACTTTCACATGATTGACGTGCTCCTCCAAACTTTTCGAGAAAATCACAACATCATCAAGATAGACTCTGACGAAGGGGAATGAAGTAAGGATAGAGTCCATCATTCTCTGAAAAGTGGATGGTGCATTCATCAATCCAAATGGCATGACTTCAAATTGGAAAGTGCCCTGGCGACAGACGAATGCAGTCATCTCTTTGCATCTAGGTGACACCCTGATTTGCCAGTAGCCAGAGAAGAGATCAAGAGTAGTGTAAGACGAACATCCGCCCAAGTCATCGAAGATCTGCTCAGTATGGGGCAAAGGCCATCTGTCCGCTTTCATTTCTCGATTCAAGGCTCGGTAGTCAACACAGAATCTTGGTTTGCCATCCTTTTTGGTCGCTATGACGATCGGAAATGACCATGGAGATGTACACGGTTTGATTATGCCCGCATCAAGCATCTTATCTAACTCCTTCCTGACAACGTCGTCATGTCGTGGAGGAAGTCTACGGACCTTTGAATGTATCGGTGTGTCCGTTGTTAACGAGAATTCATGCATGATGGGTACATCTGAGGGTCGCAAGTCGTATAACGACCAGGCGACAACGCTGAGATCAAGCAATGTGTGCAACAGTTCATGTTGAGCATCTTCAGGCAAATGCGAGAGCCTTTCAAGAATGATCGCTTCATGACTTGCGTTGTAAGGGTGATCTCTCCTGTCGAGAGTGCGTCCACTACCATCTTTTGAAACCGGATCCAATAGCGAAAAGTTGATTCCAGGCGCGGGGCAAGCAACAGTTGAAACATTACCTCCTACATCGGAAGATGTAGTTGGTAGTTGGGCTTCCGACGAGCCTGGTTGACTTTCTGGATCGCTAGTTGTGGGTGGAGGAACCTGTGCCATGTACTCTTCTTGGGGTAACTCTTCTTCGAAGGCAATGACGTAACGGCCATCATCATTCTCCTCCAAGATCCCTGTGCGATTGAATGGCATATTATGCACTCCCAGGTGAGGCGGGTGCGCAGGGGTAGGGACAGGATATCGAATCTGGACCCGAACGAGTAGAAAATCACTGACAAGCTCCCCCTCCTCCAGTGGTAACAGCTTTACTTCGTCCATGATTGGGATGGTGAGGACGGGGTCACGGTACAAGGGGGTATCGGCCGGTTCCACCTCCTCAGGAGAGGAATCACTTTCGTTTTCACTTTCATCATTATCCGCAGCTTCTACTTCATGATCATCAACATCTGCTTCATTTTCATCTTCATCCAGCTCTGATCTAACAAATTCTTCCTCTTCATGACGAATTTCATCATCTTGAACATTTCTAACAACGTCCCTACCAGAAACGTTCTCATTTTGATCATCAGGGATTACTGCGACATCTTCCGGTTGGACACTAGTGTCAGTCAAACCACTCTGAAACGATGACGGATTTGGACCTTGATAAGTTGATGGAAGCGGGTCGCGTTCTCGTTCTGAACTGGGGACTAGGATCCCGGCTTCCGTATGAAGGTCTCCGAATCCGACAAATGCCACTAGTTCTTGGTGATCATCGTCCTGAAGTGGTTCCTGTGCAGGAGTGTCGTCACCCGGTTCGGGAATCGGCCATCCTTCGCCGAAGCGGACCACAGGCTCTGCTTTCTGGTCCAGCTCCAGGACACCCATTTCTCCAAATGGTAACTCTGACGTATGTGGATGAATAGGATCTCCAGGAGCGAGTTGAGGGTAACGACGGTAAATACGAACGATGAGATAGTCCGGTTCACGGCGTTGATCTTCAGCTTGAATGAGAACAACATCACTCCTAATCGGGAGTGAAAGGCCTTGTTCGGGAGGGGGAGAACCGTCAGAGTTATTATCACTCGAACTACCATCATCCTCTTCCTCGACGTCTTCAAACCTTTGTGGTTCTTCGTCCAGGACCCGAGAATGAGGAATGACAGGTTCAACTTCCTCTTCGACAACTTGCAACTGATAGAAATGTTCTTCTATTTCCGGCAATTGCGGTACGACTTGGTCAATCGGTGAACCCTCGGTCAAATGATCCTCAGGTGGCTGAGATGGGGTACCATTCTCGTTCATCATCGTCAAAGCATATGCAGAAGTGTCTGCTTTACCCTTGGCATGGGTGATGACGAACTCTTCCTCTTCGTCTTCATCACTATCACTGTCAGAGAAGAATGAATCTGAGGCGGAAGTGAAATCCTCACTATCTGTCTCTCCCGGGTCGTTGGAGAACTTTATCCCGGGGCGATGATAATCAAGGGGTAGAACGGTAGATGCATCATCGAACTTCATTGAGACTTGTTGAGTACCCAGGTCTAGGCAAGCTTGGAGAGATTCAAGGGTAGGGCATCCAATAATCACATGAAAGGGAGGGTTCTGAACAACCAAGAAATCCAGTGGGACACGGAGAGAACCAAATTCAAGAGGTACATCATGCAGGCTGCCGCGAACCAGAGACTTAGTTCCGTCTGCGACAACAATTCTCCTACTTGATGGCTTCATCTCCAAAGACAATTGATGGCATAACGCAACTGACATAAGATTGGGGATAGCACCAGAGTCCAACAACGCCTGGGACTTCGTGCCATATACGGTAACGTCCACGACTCTAAGAGTGTGTGGGAGTGAATGAGTGTGGGCGTAACTAACACATCTTGACGAGAAACTTCCGGAGAGAATCTTACGGATATTCTTCTTGGCCTCGTCCGCGTCACCGCGGGCCAGCTGACCAAAGGTGATACCTGATGGGGCCTTCGCAAGTTCCTCATAGACGTTGTATTTTCCGACATGTTCCTGGATCTTGATCTTCTTAGCCTTCGACTTCGACTTCCTTCCAGAGCCCTTACGAGTCCTTGATGAATTCTTCACAGGGCCTTTGGCCGGATTGGTAGTCGTCTTCGTGCTTTGAGAATCAGGGAACATAACTGGAGAAATGCCAGAAAGAGCTCCAGTTCGTGGTTGCTTTGGCAATGGGGCCCCTTCTGCATCCCTCTTCGTAGTCACAACAAGCTCGTCTTCGTCAGAAGAGTCTTCCATGATAACTGAGACTTGGTTCTCTTCAGGCTTCTGAGGAGCGCGGTTCTCACTCAGCAACTTCTCGGCACCCGATTCGGACTTAACGTCTTTGAAGGACACTCTTCGATCGGTGTCTGTGGTAGGCCTTTTCCAACAAGTGGATACTGAGTGACCTATCTTACCACAGCTACCACATCGCGTGCCTCGGTGAGGGTTCAGCTCGCAACGTGATGCAAAGTGGCCAAGTTGACTGCAATACGAACACACCTTCTCCGTTTCCTGTCGTCCGGTGGCAGTCGCCACACCCTGAGACTTCTTTACCAGCAGGTGCAACTGCGCCATCTGATCAGCCAACTGGTCAACTTTCGACTCAAGCGGGTTTTGACGAGGATGGAGAGGTTCTTTAGAACGTTGAATAATTCGCTTCGGCGGCGGGAGAGCATTAAGGGCGCCATATGAACCCAGGGCCTTCTTTCCACCAACGAAAGCTTTGACAGTACTCTTCAGCGTTTCATAGTCATCTGCTCCACGAAAGATAACAAACTGTGTGAGGTCGGCGAATTCCATAACTGCGTTTCGTAGTAACCCGAACTTAGCTTTCGAGTTAAACCCGGCCTGCTCGAAGAAAGAGTCCATCTTCTTCAGGGACCCTAGCAAATCGACGTAATCTAGACGCGCCGAAACAGCCCGACGAATCCTTTCCGCCGGTTCTTCGATGGTACCGAAACGTTCGATCAAAGCGAGCTTCACTTTCTGATAATCCTTCGCTTCAGTCGAAATGGAGCCGTCCACAGCATAATTGTCATAATAGAAATCAAAGGCTTCACCCTCAAGGAAGCCGAGCAACTTGACTGCCCGAACACTGTCCTCGAGGTCAGCCGTAGCAACATTCTCGAAGTAGAACAGAAACTTCCTTATATCACTGGAAGATCCATCAAATGTAACGATGCCAGAATCAGAAGAATCGGCCCTCCTCGATGAGGACCATGTGAGCGTCATTTTTGGGCGGAATGACGCGGGTGGTGACAAACCCGAGGAGAGCAACAAAGATTGTTCGAGAGTACCAGCCTAAACGGCGAAAGACGATAGTGTAGCTCAGCGATAGGGACAGCCCAGAACAACAGAAACAGAGCAACACACCCGGTAACCAACGTGTCTCGAAAGCCCACAGCCAGGTGGAGCGACAACAGGAAGGTACCACGGTAATGCAAGACACGGCCCGAGTTCGTGAAGGGAACGAGGGCGTTCGAATAGTAAAGAAGGTCGCAATGTGCGAACGAGCCCAACAGAGGGCGCCACACTGCAACTTCAGGAAAGGTGGCGGGAGACCGAGCCGCCAGTAAAGAGGAAAGAGGGAGGAAAGGTTGGTGGCAGGGAAGCACAGACCGTGCTGAGGGGAAATGGTGGGTGCCAAAAGGAGGAGGTGGAAGTCGACGACGAAGAAGGGGAAGAAACAGTTTGCAAAGGTTGAGGGGGAGGGTCGTCGAGAGAGAGTGGTCTACCCGAGCCGAGTTAGTGGTGAGGTCTCGAGCTCGGGGGTTTATATAGAAAGCTGAACTTGAGATATAGTCTGACGTGGCGTGTTCTTTCTATTCTACACCTAGAAAGAATGGAGTTATTTCCGTGACGTTTCTCTAAAGTGAGTACATGATCGGTCTTCCATGTCGGGGTGTTGTCCGACTCCATTACACGCTATGATGTATGTACCTGTGACGGAGTTATGTTATTCGAATATTGGTCAATGTCCCCTTGGTCCCCCAGTTACCCAGGTATGCCCTATCAAAGTCCTGTGCCGACTGTCGCGAACCAGGATAAATGTCTTTCCACCCGATGCTCTGCCACTAGTTTTCCGTTCCTCACGATCCCGATCTTAGTTACTTTTCTCCGTTGAACATGTCGGCCAAGCAAGTTCTGACTATGGTTACTGATGATGATACGGACCATTCTGGTGTTCCCCATATGCCTTCAACAGTGATAGAGCGCGAAGCTGAAGAGGTTGATAGTGATGCCGTTGCAAAGGAGGAGGCGGAAGCGGACTCCGATACTGATATCGAGGAGAGAATTGAGGCCGAAATTGCAGACTTCAAGCTCGTCTTGTATCGCCTGTTGTCCGGCGAAGCGAGGGAGGCTGCCAACCTTTACAAAGGTATCCGGGCTTTGCCGGCTTTGTTTGTGCGAGGTTTGGGCTTTGGTCTTACGCTCTCTGCCTTAGCGCGGCGCTCATCGCGCCGCGCTGCCGTTGTCGATAGGGTGCGCCTAGCGGCGCGCGACACGGTCAGTAGAGAGCTTACGCAAAGACTTTTCTGCAGAATGTGAGCAAAAACACGCGCAAAAGTCTTACACCGCTGACAGAAGCGCAGAATTTCTGTCAAACTCGTCGCGCAACTCGCTGAATAATGATCATTTGCTGAAGCGATTTCTGTCACTTGAGCCACGGTTTCGCGCGAAAAATCACAACCAAAACGCTCCTCGATAGAGAAACAGACACTAATGCGTACCAATCAGTGAGTCTTTCTGAACAAGTGCACGTTCCATCACGCAAGTATGGAACGCTCAACGCATTCCAACGAAGGAAACCAATTCTCACTTGTTTCTGTCTCACCAGCATCCCCCCACGCCCTTACGTCCGACGCAATCGAGTCTCCAACTGACGCACAAACTTCAGGAAACAAATCTTGCTCTCCTGCCGTTGCTACTCCCAAAACGACAAATCAGCCTCGAAGAGGGAAATACCTTCCGCAAGAAGACCTCATCATCGTCAGAGAGGTTGCGGCGGCCAAGGCACACGTCGCTCGGTATGGAGAGACAAAAGAAAAGTTTCTTTTAGTCGCGTCTAAAGTAAACCAAAACCCGCACATGGGCAAGAAAGTAACATGGAAAGCAGTGCAGGACCGCTACAAACGTCTCCAAGACGACTTTGAAACTGATGATGATCAAAATAGAGCGCTGTCGGGGGTAGGAGGGGGTGAAATGGGCGAACTGTATCAGCTTCTATCTTCTCTACGTGAGGAACGTGAAGAATTCACAAAGGAAAAAGAGGATAATCGTTCGCAAAAACGTCTAAGGGAAGAAGAAAAAGAGAAAATTGGGCGTACTATCGTAGACATGGCTTTAATGAGAAAGACAAATCGTAACGGTGTATCACCCGGTAGTAGCAATGGAAGCAAAGATAACTCTGGTGCGGAAAGCGGTTCGGATGGCGCAGGTGACGCTGATACTCCTAGTAGAAGGGCTAAGAAGAAACGAAAGGAGGCATACAATCGCTGTGGAAGTGGGGAACTGGCTGTTTTTGGGGGGCAGTTAAAGGAAGCAGACCTCGCTCGAGTTAGCCTGGAGCGTGATCAGCTGTTGTTTGAACGGGAGAAGTACGAGAGTGAACTTTCTGAGCGCGACAAGGACCGAGCGGAACGTCAAAAGGAGCGCGAAGATGCCCATCGATTTGAGCTTGAGAAGATGCGGCTCATGTTTAATGCGTTCAAGCGGGACTAACGCACTGTGGCAACTACCTTTCTAACTCTTGTGGTATCGTGGACCCTTAGGTTCTGTAAAGCTAACTTGTGAATTGATTCCAGTAACCTTCTTTTCTTTGCGGGGCTGCAAAACATCATGCTCGCTTACGGCTCGCATTCGGAAAGACTTTGTTTATCACTCCTCAAGGAAAGAAGGAGCCCTTGACGAGATATACTCATGAAGCGATGGCGGTACGCAGCCAAAGTATTGCGCAATTTGATTCGGATATAAACAGTTCCGAATGTTACACATCAGCATGGTCGTTAGGTAGAGGAGACCAACTGGAGATTCCTGTATCTTCATCTTACGCCTCATGTCGACTATGGGGAAGTATGCTTTCACCTCTTTAAATATCCATTCAACGGTTATCCTTACCTTGGACATGGAGGTGTTAAATGCGCGCTGGTAGTCGTTTAAATTGCTTCCTTGGAACGGTACCTCTATGAAGTTTCTCCAATTATACCCTGAATCACCGTAGAGAACGAACTGTGTCCCGTCATGATGCATGATACCTTCCAAGTTGGCTTCAATTCCACTACAGACGTAAAGAAACCAGTCGTGCCTGCGTCCCTCAGCTGGCCCATGGGCATGTAGAATCATTCCATCAGGTGCATTCACTGCCTGAAACTTGAGTGCATGCTTTCGTTTATGCCCATTGTAAACCACCAGCTGTTGCATATGGCCAACTGGTCGTGCAACTCCAATCACAGTTCCATCCAGAAACCCAATACAGTTAGCAAGTCCCGCTCCTTTGCTATGAATTGCATGGGCCCATTTGCTGGCGTTGTCTTGTATGTAGCTTTGAGGAATAGGGTCTAACAACAGAGCACCCCTTCTTGACACAAAGTTTTCAACCCCTTCCCAGAATATTTCTGACAGATGTGAGCTGTGTTTTCCAAACAAGAGTTCTAGATCTGTCCAGCGATCTGGTACTGCCAATCTACGTAGTATTAGACATGTAACAAATACTGGATCGCATCTGTATCGGTTGCGGGACGTATGTGTCTTCGTAGGAGGCCAAGCTACGACTGGTACAATTTGTAGTACGTCTTGTACTCTAAAACGGAAGAGTTTTAGCGCATCATGATCGCTGAATGCATTAAAGTTAAAGGCAAAAGACGCAAGCGAGATGCGATTTGAGCGTTCCAATAGAAGTTGAACTTGATGATCGTAAGTAATATACTTCGAAGCTATGAACATTAGAGTTGCAGCAGAGGCAAAGTTCGAATGATTGCGTCGTTTCAAGTAGCGCTTGGATATTCCCAGAAGGGCTGTGCCGAACTTCAGACGTTCGTACTTGCAGCGGCCAATGGTGAAATCTCGTTGTCTCATCGTGAGCACTTGGTGAGGAAGGACATGCTGAAGTTGGTTGCGTAAGGCATCGAATACGAAATATGACAAGCTTTTGAGCGTGCGTAAATTTTAGGCTTTGTGCCGTTACGAAGGCATACAACCCCTTTCAGTAACATCTCTACGGAGAGCGGTTGGGGCTACGATATGGTTACTATGAGCGCCTCCGAGGCTGAAATTCAAGGCCAAAGGCTACAGCGCCAGACGCACTTTTCTGGCGCTGTAGCCTTTGGCCAGTATCCAGCGCTGCAGAACTGGCGCATCTGGAAAATATCTCGCACACCCATGCACGCGTGAAGGCAGCGGCGACGCCGTAAGGTTGGGAGCCACCAGCGCGCGCAGCCGCGCCACGTCCACGTGCTGCAGCAGCCGGCCGTGCACCAGCGCCACGCTCCACACCTTCGACAGCCGCACCACGTCGCCCACAAACACCAGCGCCGGGCTGCGCATCGCGTGGCGCTGCGTCTCGCGCCACAGCTCGCTCAACGGCGCCGTCAGGATGCGCTACGCGCGCGTGGTGCCACCGCCACACTGGGCGTGGTCGCGCACAGCCCGCTGCTCATCATCTGCTCCGCGATGCTCGGCAGCTGCGACAGCCCCATGTACACCACGTACGTGGTGTGCGCGTCCACGTTTGTGAGCTGCACCTCGCGCCCCTCGCGCGCGTGCCCCGTCACGAACTGTACAGAGTGCGCCACGCCGCGCTTCGTGAGCGGCATGCCCAGCTCCGTCGCGATGCCCGCCGCGGCGGTGATGCCCGCCGACACGGACACGCACACGCCGCGCTGCTCCAGATAGTCCAGCTCCTCGCCCCCGCGCCCGAAGATGAACGGATCGCCGCCCTTGAGACGCACCACCTTGTGCTTGCGCGCCGCGAAGAAGTTGAGCAGCAGATGGACGTCGTGTTGCTTGCGCGTGTGGAAGCCCGCCTGTTTGCCCACGTAGATGAGCTGTGCGTCGCGGTTGCACAGCTGCAGAATGTCGTGCGACACCAGACGATCGTACAGAATCACGTCTGCCGTCTGCATGTGGTGTAATGAGCGCAGCGTGAGCATTGACGGGTCGCCCGGTCCTGTGCCCACCAGGTGCATTTTTGCGGGCGCGCTGCCTTGGGAGTGCGCCTGCCGTGTGTGCTCTTGGTCTCGCAGCGTCGGCAGCAGCGCGTCGATGCACGTTGGGAAAGACGGCTGCGCGGAGGACGCGGCGTTGGCGTTGGATGGCAGTTGGGCGCGAACGGAGTGCGGCCGTCGGGGCGCACAAACGCGCGCTGTGCTGCGCGCGGCGCGCGACGACGACGGCAGCGATAGCGGCGTCACGAAGGCCATGTTTGAGGAAGGAGACGACGGCAGACGACGGCGGCGGCGGCGGCGATAACGGCGCGGAAGCAAGCTTGCGCAACGGCGCGGCGCATGTATACGCGGCAGAGCCATTTCACAACAGCGCTGACGTGGAAGTTGGGAGTGGTGACCGTCAGCATGCCAGGCACGGTGCTGCCGCGCACCGCTTCCAGCGCCAGCAAAACCATCTGCCTGCCGTCCCGTCACCGCGCCGAGCACGGCGAGCCCGTGTACCGCCTCCAGCGCAACTACCACCATCTGCCCGCCGTCCCATCACCGCGCCGAACACGGCGAGCCCGTGCACCGCCTCCAGTGCAACCAGCACCATCTGCCCGCCGTCCCGTCGTTGCGCCGAGCACGGCGCGCCCGTTCACCGCCTCCAGCGCAAGCAGCACAATCTGCCCGCGGTCCAGTGCTATCAGCAGCAGCGTGTTTATCAGCGCCACAGTCGTGCCCATCAGCGCCGAAAACGTTGGCGAAGCCGGCGCATTGTCGCATGCTAGCAACGCGACCATCTACAGTACACACCGGCCCAGCAGCTGCGCGCACATCTTCACCATGCTTTCCGGACAAGAAAGCTACGCGCATGCCCCGCCACCGACGCTGCATCCGTCGCTGCTTCTGCAGCTGCTACAGAAGCCGAGCACGCCACGAGCCCTCGACAGCAGCCCGAAGGCCGTCTCCCAGTCGAACCGCGCAAACTCCACGCTGGGCGCGCCCGAACGGCAGCCGAGCAACGCGTTCGTGCCGCCTATAAGCGCATAGCGCGGGTTTAGCTACACGCCCAGAATTGCGACGCGGTCTGCTGCGCAGGGAAGCGTGCGGGGGCGCAGCGCGATTGGCTGCACGTCGCACTGCACGATGAACACCATCTCGTGCCCGCGCAACGCGCGGATGTACTCGACGACTCGTACGTGCTCGATGCCCACGTTTGGACGGGCGCGACGTCTCCTGACTCAATTAAATCGCCCCTGCGCATCACGTCGCGCGCTCCGCCGCCGTGCCCGTCAATAACGTGCGGCACAGCCAGGCTCCACATCGCTGCGTGCTTGAACCTTCCCAGCGTCAGCTTTGACCCGAACAACGCGGATCACGCAAGCTCGAGGTGGGCGGGCAAGCTCGCGTCTATCAGAACCGTGCGCTGCGCCGGAACCGGTTCTGCAACAGGGTCTGCTTCTCTTCTGCATTGTGGTTGTTGACATCGTCAACCCGCATGTTCGGGGAGGAGGAGACAAAGCTGAGGAGCAGCAGCAGCTGCAGGGCAAACTTTAGGATCGAAAAACGCAACTTGAGAGAGAGCAGCTCGAGTTCCAAGCCGATGGAGAAGCTAGGCACGCGGATGACCTGCCCACGCGCCCCGACAAAGCGATCTGACTTTGTTCAGGGTGTGGGATAATACTGTCAGACCCATGACAAACAGCTGCACCTGACGCCGCCGCACACGCGTGTAACGCAGCATCGCACGCGCTTTTGCCGAGCCCATCAATGGAAGCTCGCCTCATCCGTCACTCGCGCTACGCAGTGCCCGCGCCGGAAGGTTGGATATTGCGATCACAAACGGTCTGATCCGGAGTGGCGCATCATTGCGAGCTCAAGCTCGACACTCTTCGCTTTAAACAAGAGACTGCTGCGATGAATACGGAATGCTCAGACTCTTCAGAGTCCACTTTTTACGCCGAAAGAGATCGAAACATGGCCCAACTCTTCATGATCACCATGTATGCCTTCCTCATTGTCGTCCGCCACCTGGAAAAGAAAAAGAAAGCACGCACGGAGACACGCTTCCCTAAAAACAAAGAGAGGTTCGATGAGTTAACATCCGTGTACTCCGATCCAGACTTTCACGCCGCGTTTCGTATGAACCGGCAAACATTTAACCGCCTTTGTCACAAACTGCTGAAAAGCTCTTTCATCCGAGAGCGAGCTCCAACGAACACGCGAACTATTCCTGCGAGGACAAGAATCGCAATTGGTGTCCGAGTCATGGCCGGTGCAAGTGTTCACGACCTCATGCTCGCCTATAAGGTGAGCAAGTCAAGCGTTCACAAATGCTTTAAAGCATTTATTTCAGGCGTCGTAGAAACAATGGATCTCCCTGGAATCCCCGACACAGATGAAAAACTTGAAGAAGCAAGTCTCAAATTTAAGATGTCGAGAAGGTTTCCGAATCCATTGACTGGCTGTATTGGTGCCCTTGACGGTATTTGCGTACGAATTAAGAAGCCTAGATCGTACGAAAACCCCAGTAGCTTCTTTTGTCGGAAGGGCTTTTTCTCTATTCCTGTCCAGGCTCTTGTAGACTCGTCATACAGGTTTATCGACTTTTCGGCGCTAGCAGTCGGTTCTACGAATGATGCGTTGGCTTTTGTTCTTTCGCCGCTTGCAAAGTTCTTGGACGCCGGGAAGCTATTGCTTGGGTACTTTGTGGTTGGTGATAATGCGTACACACTTTCCAACTGGCTTGTTCCTCCCTTTCCTGGGAAGAATTTGGAAGCGTACGAGGACTCGACGAATTTCTTTTTATCGTCCATGCGCATTCATGTGGAACAAGCTTTTGGGATTTTGAAGCGAAGATGGCGAGTATTCTACAATGGCGAGTTAAACTATGATATAAATGACTGCGTGCCTATCATCGCAGCAGGGATGCTACTGCATAATTTCTGTATCGACAACCAAGGAGTTAATGAATATGAGTACAGCAGCGAGGAGGTGGAGGCTCTAAAGCAGGAGTCTGCCGAATGGCATGCACTCGTTAAGCACAAGCTCAGCGAACATGGGGGAGATGCGTCTTCGTTGGATCGGGGTTCGATACGCGATTTATTAAGAGATGTTGTGAGGGAGAAGGGACTGCTTCGCCCCACTGTAGTGTGGTGATGAAGTTGGGTTTAGGATTTGCAGATACCCAGCGGTGAAATGAGCGCTCCGCCTTTGAAATGACCTCAGTAGAGTGTTCATCTGCGAGGAGTTCGGCGATACGCCGTTTCTCCGAAAGAGCTGGAGATACTACGTCCACCGCAACATATTTGACAACAATCCCATTCAGTAAACATAGCATCGAAAGCTGCCGTTTCCGTGTTTCCTCCTCGCTCCTCAGCTGTGTCTGCGAATACGAATCGCAAACGAGGCGCTCGCGCATTGGGCGAGAGAACAATCTCCGGTGTGATGGGTTGCAGAAATGATAGCGGTTCTTGTGAAGTTATGGTAGGACAATCGTCGCAATCTGATAATCGTTGCGGGTCGGTGATGAGCACGGCGTTGCGGCGTGACGCATCGGCATCAACGACAAACACAGCGGGCGCATCCCGCGACGACTGCCCGAATCGAGACAGCACACTCTCGGCCACTGCGTAGTGCATGGACACAAACGGCAAAGGTGCATACAATTAATCTATCTGTAACAGTACTCTAGTTCTATCACTCATTACCTTCCCTTCTGTCCCCCTCGTTCTCTCCAAGCATTGCTTCGAAAAGCTTGTTTATGGAGTTATACGCCTTTTTCAAGCGAGATATGTGCTCATCGTCCGCACCTCTCTTCTGGGCCTCTTGATACTTGATGTTGGCCTCTTCTAACATCCTCGTCACTTCCATTAGAGAGGTCGTTTGCTGTATTTGAGCCTGTAAAGAACTACAGGCTGCCTGAGAGGTGGTCGATTCTTTCGCTTCCTTGCGATCCCTGTGCTTCTCCTTCTGTATATCGACGCTCTGCCTGAAGCTCCCCGCCACCAGGTCCATATGCGAACTTAAATTTGAAACCATATCATGAATAGCATTGTCACTGCTTTCTCGTTGAGACTTGGGACGCTTGGATCCTTGAGATACATCACCTCCGCTAGAATGCCTACGCTTTCTACCGAGAATCACATCAATGTTCCTGGTAACACCCAGAGATCCACCCGCGTCGTTTGGTAGCTTCTTCGTCATAAACTGGCCGACTTGGCGATCGTAGTCAACATAGTCCAGCCCATACACACAATACGTTATGTACACGCGTCGACCTAACGCAGACAGCTGGTTTTTTTGCTGGATTCGGTGGCAAAAGTCAATAAACGGCAACTCGCCATTGTTACCGGAAACTTCGTAATTTGCAACGGTACTCGTCCAGTTACTGGTGTTTTCTCGCCAAACCGTCGACAATTTCTGGCCCGTGCGCTGTGTCAACGGCACCAAACCCGGACAGAGGTCCTGGACAGGCTCTGGAAAAGATTCATTTGGGCAAAATGCGGGATTATTGAACCTCGATGCAATCCGGTCCCACAAGTGTGACTTCTTGATGCCTATATCTTGTTTGTCTCGCGGGATTGTGATGCAGAGGTTGGAAATGTATCGCTTTGTCTGCTCGTCGTCTCTCATTAGGAGCAGCAGACGAGCAAATTCATCGTCACAGAACTCTGGGGTTTGTTTCTTGCCTCCTTCTTCGGTTTCCTTATTTGGTGGTTCTCTCATTGCGGACAACGAAACACTGCCGACGGAGGAAGATGTAGAATTCAGTAAATTGGGGGGGAGAATTCGCTCGAATGCCTTTCTCTCCTTGTCGTTGCCAAGCATAGCAAGGAAAACCACACTGGCAGGCATCCGTGCACACGTTGCGTGCTTTTTCACTTCAATATGCTGTGAAACAGCCTCTTTCGCTAACGAATCAAGCAAGGAGACTGGCATAATGGCACGTTCGACCTCGCTAAGGACGTGAAGAGCCAATCGTGCGCGCAACACGTCGCGCTTACCAGAGTTTGAGCGGCGAGCGCGGTAGTCCTGTAGCAATTCTTTTAGTTGGGAAATACTTCTGGTAAGGATAAAGTCGTATGAAAAGTCAAGCTCTTCATTTACGGTGGTAAAGTGCATCTTTTGGTACTTGCTCTTGGATGGTGAAGCTGTTGAGGAATTGGACGGTAAATGCGGTCTTGTTTGTTGTTGTGCCGTCGTCTTTGGGTCTTCATCGGAAGGTAAAAGGGCTTCTTTGGCGAGTTCCGCTTCTTCAATTTCTTCGTCCGAATTCATGTGGGCGACGTAGAGTAATATCACCCCAACGGGGTGACGAACGGAGTGCGCGTGGTAGGGGATCGTCGGGATTTCGATAGGGGTGCGCAACTTTTGGAAGCACCCCTCTGGTAGGGACGCTATAATCTGCTGGCTGCTCCTGCTTTGCAGTAACTGCGCAGCAAGGTTTGGGCTAAGTTGGTCTTGTTCGATGCTGGTATGGGTGGGGGGTCAGACGAAGTGGAGGAATCTCAAGAGTGGCTCACAGATCTATTAAATACCCCAAACTGGCTCGCGGCTACCGTGAAGCAATCTACGTGGTAGCAGCGAGCCAGTTCGACGTAATACTAACCGCAAGGTTATTTGTAACGTCCAAAAGTACGTTTTGTTTGCGCCGCAGCTTTGCCGTAGTTTTGGTACCCAACCCCTAAGGCTCACAACAAACTTCATGAAACAGAAATGCTCACAAATACTCGTACACGTTTGGTGCTACGTTTGCTGAAATCTTCACAAACCTCCTGTGTGCGTAAGCTCTGTAGTGTCGCCAGCGCCCCTGTCGCCAAGAAACAGAAAACAGGAGACGGGGCATCGAGCCAGTCAGTTGCGACTTGATTCAACCTGTGCTGAATGTTGAGGCTGCCGCGTGGCTTTGCTTCTTGCGCGATGCTTCTGCCTTTCCAATAAACTTCCCCTGCTTGCGGCGATATGCGGCGCCACCTCTCTTCTCCTTCTGTGCCGCGCGCTACGCGCGGCGTCTTTCATCACCGCCGCGCGACAGCGCGCGGCACTCTTCATTCCGCACCGCGCAGCGCTGCGCGGCGCTCTTCATTCTGCGCCGCACAGCTCTGCGCGGCGCTTCCCAACGCCCCGCGGGAGCGCGCGGCGCATTTCCTTCTACGCCGCGCGACAGCGCGTGGCGTACCTCATTCTGCGCCGCGCAGCGGTGCGCGGCGCCCGGCGGCTGTGGCGCGCGACGCTGCGCGGCGCTCGGTGTGTTGGATGAGGGCGCAGCTTCTTGCCGTCGCCCTCATCTCTTCTTCCGCTGAGCTGGAAAAATTCTTGGGGGGGTGTCCCAGAGAATTCCTTGGACACCCCCCCCGCAAACGCCACCACACATATGTCAAAGGCCACGTCAGGTATGTATGTTTTGCATATGCGGTGTATTTTCTTCCCTTGTACACAACTCTTAGAGCGAATGCATTATGAGGCGTTCGAGAACAAGACTGTGTGTCTGGTTCTCCTCAGCACTGCCTTTATATTGAGTGTAGAGAGCACAAAGTGCTCTCGTAAGCACTAAAATATAAGCAGTTGAATAAACGCGTGCCACCTAATCTATATTACTTCTGAGAACAACGCCTGCTCATTGCCACATGGAAGTTGAACTATGACATTAGTATTACCTAATATGAATTTCGGTTCATGCGGGACGTAATGATATTTTGCGTAGCTGGCAGAAGCCCAAGCACTAGTTGCTCTATGACTTTGTTTTGCCAAGTCAGCTGTCAACTGACTTGGTGAGGGTGCTTATAAAAGGTCATCCGAGTTATCGGGTAGCCACTCACAGGAGCAGACAACTCCGCGTGAGGTACCCTTTCTCCTTCTTTGCAGTAGCACTACCAACTCCCCTACTCCTCCTATCGGCTGAGAACGCATTCTCCAACACAGTACATCAGTACGCCCCTGCAATTCACATTTCAAGTGAGACCATTTCACGACGTAATGCTTCAGAATGGATTACATCCCATGTGTTTTTGGAGCTCGGATTTTTCAAGAGAGTCCATCTTTCCAACGACATTGGGATCCATTATCATGTCCTCAAGATGTGCCTGTAATTCTTTTGGAGAGCTGCCCTCCAGGTGCTTAAGTGTGTAGTTGTGTACGACAACCCTTCTACCCGTATTCTTGGAAAAAGTTTCAGTTTCTCCTTCATTTTTAAGTACGATTTCTGCCTTCTTTGAGAGTCTCATCAACATCCTAATCTTCTCCAAACCCGAGATTTCAATAGAAGAAAACAAAGCTTTCGATAACAATGTCCTAGGTAATTCGCCATCTGCAGAAAATATAAATACTGTCTCAGGCCGATTATCATCTTTCGAACCTACTAGATGATTGAAGTAGTAACGTAATCGTTCTCCCACTCCCGGAAGCAGCTCCACCATTATGCTCTCAACTTTGTCTCCGTATCTATTACCGACTTTGATTCGTACCCGTGGTGCATTCAGTATTTCCGTTCGAAGCGCATCGAATTCTTCGCTAGACGCTTTGAGAACCTCGTTTCTTTGTTGCTCCATCAACTTAGCCTCCTTTAAAAGTTCGAAACCACGAAGAATCGTACGGGCCACTCTAGTTGTTTGAGATTCTGCTTTCCAGATGGTTTCCTGAATTTTTCTGATTGCCTCTTCTTGACCGTTCTGTTCTGCATTGTAAAACACTAATCTGTCTTTGGCAGATTCCTCACCGATGCCCAGTGTGTCTGCGAGACGTTTAGACCAGTAAGCTTTTTTGTCCGAAATCTTATCTTCTTTTTCAATTTCTTTGTTTAATCCGATACATATGTACACGCATGAAACAAATGCATCACCAAATGCTCTTCGGTATACATTAATGGTGTTAGTAAGACTTCCTGGCCATCTTGACCCGTCCTTCGAGACGATAATTAGAGTACAGACGGAACTTTTTCTTGTCAGATGGTGAATAAGCATGCCCTCGTATAGATGGTCTTGGGTATCTTCGTCGTTCAATCCTGGAGTGTCCCAAACCATAATATTTCTTTCTGGATGAAGTAATCCGTTTTTCCCAACAAGACTTCCACAAATTTCTGCGGTTCCCGTTCCTGCATGGGAGACATAAAACTTATTCGCACCGGTCAACGCGTTTCCTAGAGTGGATTTTCCCTCTCCTGTTTCCCCGAGCATGTAAACATTCTTAACTTTCATTTGTTCAGCTTCAACATTAAGGATACGTTCAATCTTATCAATGTCGAAGTCGCTCACTGTTCTTCTCTGTCTAAGAATTCTCTCATACTTCTTGAACTCCAAAGGAGTAGGCCAAAAGTACCTAAGTGTTGGGAGTTAGTGCAAGTCCTTGGTGAACGAAAAATCAATAGCAGCGCCATGGGGTGTAAGAGAAAGAACTTACGTTAGAGATATAAGACAAGCGTTTCTCTTCAACTCACATGCGCTCTGTGCAAACCTAGAACCAGTTTGTTCCACAGCGAAAACACCTCTGGAGTCCTGAATAGTGCAGCACAAAATTTTGCATAGTAAGTACAGCGCACCGGTAGTAGAGATAAGTTCATCTCGCTTTGCACTCTGTAGAGGAACCGCCTTGACCATCACATGCACTGGTTCATCCGTCTCGTGCTCCATCCCAGAAAAAAGACCATGGCTATTCAAATGCAGCAGCTTGCTGGCGAATTCTGAAGTCGCTGAAGTGCGATCAAATGTTGATAGTAAATCATCATCTTGATGGTGTATGCTAGATGATTGTTCTGCGCAGAACTTCACTGAAATTTGCAGACAACTTGTCCGGTGAAGGATGGTGTGTAACGCTAAAGATACATTTAGCAAACGGTCGCGAAGCACGTTACTCGAAATGTTTGTCATTGACTCAAGAATATCACTTTGAACCCTTCTCCACTCAGCTCTCTCTATTGACCGATGTACTTCAGCTAATTTGTCATTCAACGTGGAAAGTTGTTGATCCATTGCCTTCCGAAACGTTTTTATGTTTCCCGACAGAGACTTGACTTCGTTCTTCGTTGCTTCAATAGCATCCTGACCACTTTCAAACTTACCTCCGATAACAGAGAGTATGCCTTTGGCAATGAGCTCCACGAAAACCACATCGGCCATGAAGATTGAACTCTCGTAATGAACTCAATCCCTTGCGGTGTGTCGAGTAGAGGAAGGCGTCACACGCAACATAGCACAGCGGACAAGAGAGCAAACGTTTTATAAGTTAGTCGCAGGACTTCGAAAGATAATGCGATATCGTAGCCCTGCAAAAACGCAAATCTGTTAGCTCTACCGAAATAAAGCATGCAGAAGAAATATTCAATGGTCTCCCTTGCTCGTGGGGCAGTTGATTATGCTTTCTCGCCCATTGCAGATAAGGTTGCTGTTGTACATATACGTTGCGGATTACGTCATAGACTTCTTCATTGTTTGATGGCCAATAATTGTGCCCCATGATCGGTATTTCCATTGCCTCTAGCGAGTCCGATCCTGGCGCGTAAGAAACTCTGCATATTATCTTCGCGGTCTTATCGAGGCGTTTTGATGGGGCATTCTGCCTGCTGTTGGAGCTTGCGTGAGCATAAATAACGAGAGTTGCCGGTGAATCTTGCGTGAAGAGTTGTTACCTTCTCCCTCGAAATGGTCTGAATTCCTCGGCCGAAATCCTACTCGAGAAAAATACAGACTACAGGCCGCCCCAACTCGTTGTAGTTGTGCTCACTGTTGTTAATGGCCTTGTGAGCGAAAGGGCACGAGGGGAATTACGAGCTCCGGGCCTTCAAGTGAACGAAATGACCTGCAGATACCTGAATGTAGTTCAGTGCTACTGCCCCCTCTACCCGCGACGAAGACTGCATGGCCCTTGCCAAAGGATATTTTTACACTAGCTGTTGTACGATCACGCGCACGGGCATTAAGGATGCCCCTGTACAAACCCAATACGGGGCACATCTTGGAAGAAACATATATCGAAATAAATGGACGTCAACGGTCTGAGATTGCATAATGGCACGATATGCCATTATAATGGCACATCGTGCCATTATGCACTCTGCCTTTCAAGCCTAATTCAGATTTAGGGGCCCATTCTGCACCGCCGGAAACTACAAATTGTGATAGAACAATGATTTTTGAATATATGAATCGAATATGGGACATTTCCAGTGCATTGCAGATATCCTGATATTTGGTTCCTCGTTTCCTGGCCTTTCTTCCATATCAAGAGATAGTATAACTGACCACTACATAAACTCGTCAGACTTCGTCTTGCTTTTTGCATACCTGAGATAATTCTACTCAGACACCAATGGCAGGAACAAGTCCCAATGAAAACCTCCTTGGATTCCTTAAGGCCGAAATACATATAACAGCTTCAGGAAAAGGTTGTACTGACATTGACAGAATTGCCGAATCTCCAGGCGCTCTTTGTGAGAATAACCAACAGGCGGCACATGACTGCTTCATACACTCGGGGGATTTTGCAGTTTCGCCACAACGATGTCGCACCTCTGCTGCGGAAGCATGCAGCCATTTTTTGGTCACCGCCAAGGACGTTTTTCCGAAGTTGGGCGGTCAAATTTGCATGAAGTTTTCACCGATATCAAGCTATGAAGACTCACAAGTCGAAGAATTGCGTTCGATGCAGATTGACTGGAACGATGATTGCCAATCTGCCCGTGCCGAACTGGAGCGTTTGGGGAAGGACGAGAGTCTTCCGAATGCTTTACGGGCAGAAGGTCTACATATTGAGCTCATTGAAATCATAAGCTTTCGAGAATCTATTCCGCTTGATCTCTACGCTGAGATGAAAAAACTGTATGCCATTGCTGGATCTCTTGGTCAACTACTTTCGGATTCTCTGCAGAAAGGAGTGGTTCTCCGTCCTGCAGAGCGTGGTTTAACATTTTTTCCTAGGTTTATGGGTAACACAAGATATGAAGAAAGAACAAGGTGAGTTTTAAGAGGACAGATATTCCATTAGTCAACAAAGATGGTTAGGTCTCCAGCCCCACAAAATATTGCTCACTAACCTGTTCATTTTGGTTATTGTTTTGCTATACTTCCCAGACTGGATCAACAGAGCTTCGGACCGAAAGGATACAGTGGGAAACCTGTCGAGGAACAAGAAAAGCCGGAAATGGCCATGCAAGCACAGAATTCAGACGAACAAAGTGCAATTGGAAGAGAGATGAACATTTCTGGCGGGAACGGGAACGGCGCAACCCTTGAAGGAGATGAATCCCCGATAGAATGTGTTGAAGAGCAATATCGTGGTTCTGGAATGTGCAATATTTCGGTCGAACTAGAGCAGCCTATCGCGACCAACATTCAAAAAGGCCCAACAACGCGAGAGCAAAAAGAAGACATGTCACAGAGTTCCGATGATTGTTATAAAACCCCCCCGGTTCTCCTTTGTCTACGCCGTCCCAAAGAAGAGGCAGAGAAAGTGAACCCATGAACTCCGGTGACAAGCCAACTAGTGGAAACAACAGCTTCCCGCATAGCGGTATCTCTGGAACATCCGAGAATAATGCAGAACGTGAATCTTGCTCACATGGTAATACTTCTGTTAACATCGATGCTGTAAGTCGAAGCACAATGCAAGTGGGGCATCAAGTTGAAGAGACACCCGGTTTTGAAGGACCAGAAAAAGATACGGAACCAGGTTCTGCCCACGATTTTTCACCGAGTGAGCCGGTTGCAAGGAACGTGTACCTGCTCGGAGAAACAGGCGAAGGAAAGTCGACTCTCGCAAATGATTTGACAGGCACAGAGCGTTTCAGGGTATCACATTCAGGTACTGGTACTACAGATATTTCTTGTGGTATGCTAAAATATGGAGAAGATTCTCATAATATAAATGTGTGGGACACCCCTGGCATGAACGACCAGGGCAACTTGGACTCACGGTATGCCCGCATTCTAGAGCAAACTCTGGCGGAAAACAAGACAGTTTCTGCTGTTGTGGTGGTCTCCAAAGATGGATCAAGAGTCCCAAAAACGCTGAAGATGGCAATCTCTGCTTTCCGAAAACTATTTGGTGAATCTTTCATGTGCAGCATATGTGTTTGTATTGGCATTAATGAAAAAAAAACCGCAGCACAGACATTAGAGGCCAAGAGGTCCTTCTGGAAGCAGAGAGTTCTAAAATACCTGGACTACGAACTTCCCACAGATCGAATTTTCTTTTACAATGCGACTGACCGCGAAAGGCAGCCGCAGGCCGAGAAGATCAGGACCTGGTTACTAAATCAAAGCATTTACTTAGTTGGAGAAGGAAAAACAATTGCGGAAGCAATAATACAAGTCCGGAACAACCAAGTGACGCCTCATGCAAAGGAGGGACTTCAAATTGCTACTTTTGCGGCTCTCCGAAGTCTGAAGACACTTGTCGAGACCCACAAGGTGCAGCGAAAAACTTGCCTCAACAGCAAAGAATATCGAGGATTCTTGGAACTCTTTTTGGGGCCGGAGAGTGAGCCTAACGCTGTTTCTACTGGAAGGAAAGAGATTACAGTTGAAGTCCTAATCTCGAGTAGCGGGAAGGAGGCTTCCGAGCTCCTTCAAAGAACAGCAAAGAAAATATCAGGGTTGAAGGAGAAGAAATCCGTTCTGTTTAGGAAGGGCAGAATTTTCGGTTTCGTGGATGAGGTCCGAACAAAAAAATTTATCTTCATCGAGAAAACGGTAGGGCAAACGGAACAAGGTCAAAGGAGTATTACCATGCGTCATTTTGTTTTGATGGGCTGGAAATCGGATGTAAGTGAAGAAGTCATGCAGTACGCTAATCTAGTTCTTGACGAAGTGGGTTTGAAAAAATCACGTACGAAATGAGAGATAATCCTTCGATCTACAAGCATTAACCAAATGAAGCTAAATTACACTTTCGAGACATTTGATTTTTGAAACTTACTTAGAACACACAACGTCAACTCAGATTGCAGTCCTCGAAAGGGCGAGCGCACTAAGTTGCCTTCGTGCTATTACCAGGGCAATCATAGTTTTGGGGAGGCTCAGTGGGGACTGCGGACAGGTAAATTGGCCTTGGGCTATTTGCGTGGTTGCACAAAAGAAAATAAAACATAGCTTCATTCCCATTTCCGAAAAAGTTTTTCATTTAATGCACAACACGCGTACATGAGGCAGTCGTCAACAACATCTCGATCCGAGATCTGAAGCTTGCACAATCAACTACTGTAAGCAATACGACTTGTACGTGTACTGACAACAACCAAACAAAGCATCGAAAACTGCTAAAAACAGAAATTCCCTGGGCAACCGAGTTTGCTACCAAAGGAGGACAAAAATTTGTCCGCAACCGTCTCAAATGGTGCTTCGCCCGGAAGCCGTTGAGACAATTGTGACAAACAGTGTTTGTCACAATTGTCTCAGGCGCGCCCGAATAAACCGCACACAGTACACGCAATCTCCAATCCGTGGTGTCTTGCGAGGGTGCATGGCCGTGCTTCCAGTGACCGCGAGGCACGAGACCTGGAACTGATAGGGCGGAATGTGAAGAAGCTGACACAAATTGCTCGACGGATGAAGAGCTTTCGGGAAGGAAGGTTTACTCGATGTGAAAACGACCATGTAGCGTATCGCTTTTCAACCGATAAAGCTTCTGGTCCGTTTGGATATTGATCTACTCTCAACACAAGGGAGTTTGTGACAGAGCAAGTTCATTGCGGTTCCTGACCTTTACATCCGACGGTCTGAAGTGAAAGATCCGTCCAAGCCGCTAAGTGAGGCTGGAAGCGAGCCATGGGGTGACCGGACTAAACCGGGAGAATGTATGCAGCGGTGTTTGTCAAGACAGGGAGCAGGAAAGCACTGCGGTCGCGCGAAGTCGCGCTTGCAGTCGCGATCGGCAAAAGAGCATGCACAAAAAAACTCAGAAGTCTCTCCCGAGGATGCATCCGGACACTAGCAAACTGCTGCGGTGTCCGGGTATTTACCATGCCTGACTCAGGCGAATGCAGAGGAATGTTCTCCTTTGTAGGTTGCATCTGCACAGTTCTTCGTGCGCGTGCCTACAAAAAAAAGGTGTACCTTAACCAACCCCATATGTCTGTCCAAAGCGTTGAGAGGTATGTTGGACAGACTGATCGGGAACTGTTAAGTTACTTTTTGGAGGTTCACTGTAGACCATTTACGAAGCCCACGGATTTGTATGTGCCGCGAGCTAAAAAGCACGGTGCCTGTCGAGACAGTCTCCGTACTTCGGAGGCTTTTCTTCAGGGAAGGTTCAGATATGAATATGGTGGACCAAAATATTTGACGTAAGGCTGGAGTTCAGTGATTCTTTCGGAAATACGTTTTTTTCATCAGACCACTCTTCCAACATTTTTATGGTACGAAGATCAAGATCTCCTAGATACTTGGGAGGTTGACAAAGTATAATAATATTACTTTTGGAAGCATGTGCTTCGAGAGAAGTAACGGGACCTTGTAGAGAGCAGCTCTTAGACCGCGATAGATTCCACATTCGCAGACGAAGCAGATAAAATGGTACTAAGTTGCTCCCATGACATCTCGACTTTAATCAAACACTCAGTGTACAAGAACAAGAAACGATTTTTCTTTCGAGAAAAAGGTGCGAAGTCACGTCTTGCCTTCAACAATACCCTTTGAGGCAGAAACAATGGTTTGTCACGTTTCCATCATAGGGGCTGGGAATTTGGGCGCAGCAATGGCCGTTCATCTGCGGAAGAAAGGACGCTCGGTCTGTCTTGCAGGCACTCCGGATCATCAAGGTATCATCCCTGAGCTCCGCAAGAACGGCAACAAACTCATCGAGGTGGACGGTAGTAGCGGCCTTCACCATGAGTCGGAAGGCGTCACAGTTAAAGTGAATATCGGAAACATCGCTCAGGCAGTCCTCGCACGCATCATTATCGTTGCGGTTCCAATATCTGCTCAAGAGGATGTGGTCAAAGCTCTCTCTTGCCACAATTTGAGCGGTCGCATTCTTATCTTTATGCCATGTGGAATTGCTGCTGGATTGGTCCACACCGCCATGAGCAAACAGAGCATGCCGAAGATCATCGTCGGTACTGTTTCATCTCCTTTTGCCTCTCGAACTAGAGGGAAGGGAAAGATTGCGATTACGAGAACCAAAAAGCAGCTGGAAATTGGCTCATCAGAACGCACCACCGCAGCCTTCCGGCGTTCTTTAGCATCTTTGTTTCCTCAGAAGCTTGTCTGGTATCCTAACCTCGCCTCGATCTTTTTCTCCAACGTCAATCCTGTGATACATCCGGCTACCATGCTCGTGTCGAAAGAGGTCATTGCCAACTCTAACCCCGCCCTTTATTCTATGAGGAATGCATGCCCGCCGCTGAGCAGCTTATTACGGCAGTGGACAATGAGAGATGCAAACTGGCCGATATTCTCGGTCTCCAAACAAACACGTTGTTTGAATTCTTTCGGGATTGGTATACGCCTGAAGCACATAGCTACATGCATTCTGTTAGTCTAACACCTTCATACAAAGGTCGTCGTGCTCCGCTGTTCAACCATCGGTACCTCATTGAAGATGTAAAGTTCCTTCTTGTACTCAAATGCGGTATCGCAGCAAAAGCTCCGTTCTCAACGCCCAATTTCAACAGGATAATTAGCGAAGCTAGTGATGTACTTGGTGAAGACCTGTGGAAGACTGGTACGACGCTGGACTCTCTCGGTTTTGGGAAATGCATCGGTAGATCAGATTATCATGTGGCTGAACGGAAAGCATATGACTTGGAGTTGTTGAACATATCGTTTTGGGTTTTTAGTCAGCTCTGATTATTCTATTAATTCAGAAGATGGCTTGGTTTCAGCTATTGTTCCCAGGAGAAAGGGCCCCTTTGGGTACGGCTACAAATGTTCTGGCGAATATACGGTCTCCCCGGTTCAACTGCGACTTTGTTAACAGCGTAGGGGCGCAATATCGCTTTGTTGTGATCAAGGGCACGGACACAAGAGGGAAGGACACTTGGCAGACGGTAGGACGGTATTCGCATCAGTTTGATGAACGTTCTTCGTGGAACGAGGAACGTGTTTCGAAACGTTTTTATGATTCTAACGAAAATCTACGTTTAATTTCTACCCCAAAAAGAAGTGTGGCTTAGGTTTTAAAGATGAAGAAACAATTATATATGGTTCCATTTGTGTTTGTGGGGCGTTGCTCAGAGAACTCATTCGAGACTCCTGCCACAAAAAGTTTTTTTTGGATGTTCGAAGACAGAAAACCAAGCCTCAGTTTTTGTTATTTATCGAACAGATATCTTAGGTGGGCCAGATATTTTACTCCAGAATTTCATCCAAGTGTACAAGTGTAAATGTCTAACATTCTTACACCGTACTGTAAGTGCTTAGTTGTGCGATCTGATTGCCCTTGTCGGGGTGAAGTGGAACAGAATTTTGGCCATTTTCGCGTGCCCGCAATTTCGTAAGTTTTCAAGCACTCCCACTTGGTTTTATAAATTTAATAAATTTTATGCACGGATAGATGCTGGTTTTTCGTTCAGTAGGCACTACGTTTGATAGCAAAAAACCATATTATTTAGAAGATTTTAACTATTATTTTTAATAAAAATAAAACACAACCACAAGAGCAAGAGGCCTCTGCCAGCAATGTCAAGGAGAGTAAAAAGACAAAAAATCGGTACCTGTTTGTGCTACAATGGCTACACGTGCCTACAGTGCACATACTGTTGGTACATGGACGAGTCACAATCACTTGAATGTACGTGTACCATTGTGCTCTTCAAGGGTTTTGAGGATAGCTTTGACGCTCCTTTTGATGACTTGTAAGCAACCTCTCGGCAGCAAGACTGCGGAGCCTGGTAGGCATGGCGATTTGCCACGTCGTGCCTCGTTGAGAGAAACCGTTTTCTGTTTCGGCCACGTCGCAGTCCTTACGTACGTACACAGCTTTTCAACCTGCTCTTGAAAAACCATCCCTTCGACCGTGCCGTCCCAGCTTCCAGATTACTGCCTTGGCGCGATGAAGCGCACCGCCATCATTGTGCTCGCTCTACTGCTGCTCGCGCCATCTGCGACGTTCTCCACCCCCTTTACCATTCCGCCTCCGTCTCCATTCCC
Organism: Gracilaria domingensis; assembly: GCA_022539475.1. Lineage (NCBI taxonomy): Eukaryota > Rhodophyta > Florideophyceae > Gracilariales > Gracilariaceae > Gracilaria > Gracilaria domingensis. Next base: position 89,489 of record VCMS01000074.1, read on the forward strand.
CTTGGAAACTACCGTCGAACCGTCGCCAGAAGAGGACCTCTTCCCCTCCGAGGAGCCGGTGTTCGCCGCCCCGTCCGCCGCACCATCCTTTCAGATCATCACCTGCGTAACTTCCGACGGTTGCAATGTAGGATTCGACCAAAGTTTCAATTGCACCAATTCCCAAGTGGACATCCGCGCGGACCGAGAGTCCGCTGTGCTGCTCCTGTCTCAGTCGGACCAAGACGGAGGCTCGCGCATCACGTATCGGGCACGGGTGCCGCTAGCGTCGATCGATGCTGACGGGGTGATCTCATCCATTCCCTGGGTGTCGACAGACGCCGATGCCGAGCAGACGGTTTGTGTGCGTGCTATCGACGTTACTGCGTTTTTGGATCTGCTTGGTGCCATGTTTATCGGCCGGCCGTTTGGCACGTGTTGCCGCGCTTGTTCGTTCAATAACGGAGGGCGTGTGCCGCCGCGGCTTGCTTGCTGTCGGTCTTGCTGAGCATGGATCATCCATGGCACGCGAGCTCAAAAGCTCCCTTTTGTCATAGAGAGGAAGAAGCGATGTCCCAGGGATCTTACCTCCCGGCAGCCTGGACGTGTTCAGCTCTAGGGATGTGCGCCGGGCGGTACACTTGGTGTAAACACTGTTCGTGACGTGGGCGCATGTCCACGACACACAACTGGCACAGCTTGTCATCACAATACCACAGTCGCTCTTTAAAAAAAAAGGGATTTTCAAAAAGTTCCAAAAATAGTCGAAACCTCTCGCGCTCTTGCCAATGCCACGTTGATACTCCTAGAAAACGCTGACCCAGATGTGTGCGGAATTTGCTTTGAGCGAATTTGTGCAACGCAGCAAAACGGGTGGAGTCTCCCATAGACCACCTAATTCTTGACCAAATCTGGAAGCACACGATCGCCTCCTATCCGAACAAAATGTTAGCCGGAAAAGACACATAAAAGCTGCCCTGAATGCATTGCTGCACAGCACAATTTGTGAGACAAATTGGGACATGCTGGTGTGTGCGCTTCTTTTCCGGTGGCTATAGGTTGCAGAAATGAATCTAGCCAACAACAAGTTTAATTACTTGTCTTTGCTTTCTGCCCCAACAGCATCTCATCGTCACCCTCACAAACGCTTGTGATCGTTCGATGAGATAAGAGGAACCCCTAGCCGCTTGTGGAACCTCTGCTGACCGCCGCGTTCCTGGTCGTAACCCATTGTCTACTTCAAAACTCGGTTGGAAACGCTATGCAGACCGTACATATTGTGTTCGTGCTTTTCCTGAGTGTTCCTTGGGCACTGGCATGTACATGTGTTCGCCCCAGTGTCAAATCATTCTTTTTCAAAGCAGATATCGTTGTCAAGGCCAAGCTAATCTCTTCGACTTCGCGACAGCTCATCGGCATCAGTGGTGCCACCCCGTTTCCACTCGAAGCGGACTTTATGTTCGAGGTGGAAACAGTGTTCAAGGGATGCAACGTACCGTCTGTCATAGAAGCTGGAACTCGCATTCAGGAAACGTTTACAACGCCGAGTGGGATTCCCGTTGCATCTGTTAACACCTGCGGAACGTTTTCACCTAGTGAAGAGACAGTGATACTATTTCTGGGATCTACCTTGCCGGCTGTGCTCAACAGCTGCACATTTGCGCCGCTTTACAGATCGTTATCGCCCGCGAACCGGGAGTTTTTGAACTCTCGCGAAGTTTGCTGTGGAGGAGGCTGTAGGTGTGCCGATGGATCTGAGTTACTTGACTGTACGCCTCGGCCGTGCTCTACAACTGAAATGCCCTGTGAAGAAGCTGAGAAATGTGTGGATAACCGTTGCGGTGACTGCACGGCAGAGTTCTTTTCATCCACAAACAGGCCTGCGTGCTCACAGCCGCATCTGCTAGGTTATGCTTTTCGTACAAAAGACGAAGTTGTATCATCAGCGACAACGTTTTCTGTCTAAGACAGTCCGGCAAAAAAAAATTGCCATTATACCTATAAGAATCGTAAAGAGCGCCAAGTAATTTGGGAGTTTTACGACTCTTTTTTAGCCAAGCACGATCTACACGTACACGCCGTTCATGACAAGACTTGTCTTAGTTATGTCAGTCTCAATTACGGACCTGGGCCTTTCGCCTTCGCTCCGCGCTTCCGTCGTTACCCTGAAGGACCATTGTAGCCTTCTTCGTGTGTTAACATGTACCGGAGCACAAGCATGCCGCTTTCTGATCTTTATCGCAGTAAACGACGAGAGCCTCTGCCTAGGAAAGACAGCGCGTAACCCTCAACATGTTCATTACGTGTGCGCAGCTTTGAAATGTTAGCTACCACTCAATCTCGCACACGGGCCGGAAGTTGGCGTCGCGGAATACGCTGGCACCATCGCTCGTGCGAAGGAGACCGTGCTCGAATGTTCCCAACAACATCGGCCCGCTCTCAGACCAGCACCATGCCTCCCATTCACGCAAACGGCTGCCCCAAGTGACGTGCATGGAGCTGGCGGCGTGGTCGTCAGGCGCGAGCAGCGCGCCGAGGCGCCGCCCGCGCTGCACGTCGCACAGCGCCATGCGGCGGCTGCGCAACTGGCACAGCACGCGCGTGCCGTCGGCGTTGGCGCCCACGCGGATCAATGCTTCGCCCAACTGGAACGGCGCGCACACGCGCGCGCCGCTGCGCGCGTCGCACACGTGCAGCGCACCGCCACGCGTGCCGAACGCCACGCGCGAGCCGTCGGCGCTCATCGCCACGCACCACACGTCGACGGCGCGCTCCGCCATGCGCTGCGCCTCCGCCGCCGCGCTCCGCAGCCGCCACACGCGCACCGCGTACTCATAGAACGGCCTGCCCGCGAGGCGATACGTCGTGTACGCTACGCGCGTGCCGTCGCCGCTGAACGCCACGCTGCCCGGCACGCCATCGCGCAGCCGGTGGCGCGCCACCTCCGCTCCGCTCTCCGCCTCCCACACGCGCAGCGTCCCGTCGGGCGACCCCGACGCCACTCGCGTCCCGTCGCAGCTCAGCGCAACGCACTGCAACATAGCAGTGTGCCCCACCAGCGGCTGTCCCACCGCCTGCCCGCTCGCAGCGTCCCGCACTTGCAACGTTGCGTCCCCTGACGCGCACACCACTCGCTTCCCATCACCGCTGATCGCAACGCAATGCACCCCGACAATGTCATCGCCGCGAGGCTCAAACGGCCGCCCTCTTCTTCCCACCACCCATATGCGCAACGCCAAATCTTCTGTCCCATAAATCACCTCCGTTCCGTCGCTGTTGAACGCCACGCATATGCATGGCCATCTTGTCTTCAGACGGTGCTCCTCCACCCGCTCCCCGCTCTCCGCGTTCCATATCCGCACCGTTCCGTCCTCCCCAGACGCCACCTGCTTTCCGTCCTCACTAAACGCGACGCACCGCACACATCCAACGTCACCGATTAGAGGCTGTCCCACCATCACTCCGCTCTCGACTTCCCATATGCACACCGTCCCGGATCTTACAGTTCCAGACACTTCTCCTGTCCCGCACACTACTCGCTCCCCGTCGCCGCTGAACGCAACGCAGTTTACGCGACCACCTGCCTCGCAACGCTGTTTCACTATCAGGGGCTGTCCTACCGCCTCGCCGCTCCCAACCTCCCATATCCGCACAGTTCCGTCCGCTGATCCGGACACCACTCGACTTCCGTCCCTGTTCAACGCAACACACAAAACGGAAGCGGTGTGGCCCTCCAAAGTCTGTCCCACCATCTCTCCATTTTCAACATTCCATAATCGAACAGTGCTATCCGCTGACCCAGTCGCCATTCGAGTGCCATCATCGTTGAGCGCAACACCATAGATTGTGGTGTCGTGCGCCTTGAACGTTGTACATAGTAAGCACGTTTCTGAATCCCACACAAACACTCTTCCAAACACATCCCCAACCGCAACTTTCTTCAAGTTGGTAGATATTGCTGCTTGGGAAGCATCAGCAACGTTTTCCCCTTCCGTTTGAAACTTTCTTAGTTTCTGCGACCCGATCTTACGATCATACCACATACAATACCCATGTAAATCTACACGCGATTGCAGTACAGCGTAAACGTGATGACCACGGACGAATGAACAAAGAATTCGAAACTCCCCCTCCAAATCTATCAACTCTTTCAAACCTTCATTTGCCTGTTGTAAAAATCCCGCCGACGCCTTGGCCCAGGGCCTAGGAGCACATTCTTCAATCCTTGTAACAAAACTTCTCGTTCTTTCACAACTCTGCGCCTGTTGTAGCAATCTTCCATGCACTTGGAACCACGCTTCACGTGTGTTGCGCACAACGAACGTATGACTCATCTGAGCCGCCTGGCGAACTGTCTCCAGATGTATCATGTGGCTACTTGAGTCCGAGTCTGTCTCATGCAGAGCTGACTTGCCCCACTCAACGTCTTCATTAACGTAGTACATTCCGCGGTCTTGAAGTCGCACTACAATCCAGTTTGGCTGCGAAAGTAGCCATAGTAACTCTCCCAAGCACCCTGATTCGTATAGCACTCGACACAGATTGTCCAAGATGTAACTGTCATCTTCGAACCTCCACCACGCCCAACGAACTTCTCTTCTCGATTCGTTAGCAGCATCAACATCAACCTTGCCTTCCATCTCAAGGCCTTCACTGCCTCCAAAACATATTCTTGCATGTTTCAATAGTCGTGCCAGTCTTGTGTCTCTTCGTTCGGAAATCGCCAGATCAGTTGAACTTCTTCTATCGTCCACAAGTTCCAATTCCATTTCTCGAGCTCTTTCCTTGTAGTTGGCAAGCAAGTTCTTGAAGCATTCCACTCTGAACTCCTTGGACGTCCTGTGGACGGCAAGGTCCAAAACAAGATCGTGAATCTCAACATAGGCACGTCCTTCATCTTCCCTTCGAATGCGCACAACAGACACATCGTACAGCTTCTTGGCCCACTTCATGGTTTCTCTCAAGTCTTTTGCACCCCATAAACATTGCAACATCAACAAAGGAATGTCTTGCTTCTTTCGCACAATGCATAACTTCTCAAACTTTTCCTTAAAGTCTGCCTCATTTCCCAACGCCTTCAAAGAACTGTCCACAATCAGTCCCAATTTCCCATGCCGTTCTTCATCAACGTCATTGATGGTACGGCATCCCTGCACGTAGTCGTTCCATGCATTTTGAAAGTTTTCAACACGCTGTTCCGAGTATAGGCGCACAGCAGCGCCCGCAATCCCGAGTGCAAGAGGAAGACCACCACATTGCTTCAACACAACGCTTACAGCTCCCTCATTCTCCTGGCTAAGCTGCTGATCCAATGGAAAACCGGCGTGAGTCATTAGCATACGTCGCGCCAATGGACCTTGCGCTTCTTTCTCTATAAACTCAATCACGCTTTTCGTATGTTGACACAGAATCCGAGACCTTGTCGTGTAAATCAGACGACTGTTGCCACCCAAAATAGTTTCTAGAGTAGCTAGTTCTTCGGAAGTGATATCATTGACTGGCCATATGTCGTCTACTAGAAAGAGACATTCGCGTTGGTTGAACCACGGCGCCACTGCACAGCATACTTCCTCCAGAGATTTCATATTTCGCAAGCTTCTGGCCAAATTCTTGCCTCCAGTCAAGAGAACCACTTTTCTCATTTCTTGGATGATCGTGAACACCTTGGCCTCATTTCCAAGCTGCATGAACAGAATACCTCCCGAGAACTTCGTCTTCACTTTTTCTTCTCTGCACACTTGGCGAAGTGCACAGGTCTTGCCAGCGCCTCCCAGCCCACATGCAATCACAGCAATGCTTCTGTTGCTCTGTTCCGACAACACTGCCGCCTTTAGTGCACTCTCAGGCGTAGAATCTGATGCGAAATCGAATGTTAAGCGCGGCGGATTCCTTGGAACATTATTCATCCCCTCCACATACGCATCGGATCCCACATCTTCTGGAACATTAGGAACATGTGAAGAAGTGCTGGGATTGAAATCAAGTATCTCGTTGATGTTGCTCTCACATTCATCCAGTATATGCCTCATTCTTCTCACGCGATTGGAGGCATTCGCATCTTCGATACTCGTGTGCCAATCCTGCATTTTTCTCTCGATCTCGATGAGTTCTTCTGTGAATCTCTGAAGTCTGACATTGGAAATGAAATCAAGTCCTCCCTCGTCTTCGATATGCGTTATGATATCCACTGCCTGACGATACTTTCGTAGCACGCGTCTGAGGTGATCTTTGTTGTCATCCACAAGATCCCTACGTCGGTAGATGCTGTTAATGACCCTCTCTACCATACCCAGCCCTGCAAGAAGGTCTCCAGGTGTTGGTATGAATGCTGACGCCATGGCTTGTGGGACTCAGAATGCGGGCGGAAGGATTGAAAGAGTGAGGCAAATTGAGAAAGAAACGGGAGCGGAAAGTGCAGTTGGAGCTCACGCTTGAGAGATGGGGGAGAGTGTGGTTGTTGAAGCTCTGACCAGCTTTGCTGAGGCGTCGGCATGTGCATGAGTGGAGTTGTAAACCACTGCCAACGGTTTCACCTCAAACCGTTGGTCTTGCGTGTGCCGATGGCTGCCACAGCCACCAATCTGTAACGAAAACGGAACAACACCAGAGATATTTATCGGCTATGGCCCCAGTAGAGAATGGGGCAACTTTTTCTTATCCCAATGAATTTGATGTTGGCGGCAAGGAGCTATTGCTTACTAGAGCAGCATATTCAAAACCAGCAGGCCTTAAACTGCGGAGAGTTTAGGTACTATCGATAGTTGTGTCGAACAGGCCATTGAATTGAAATAATACACGAATAGGCAATGCGTGAAATGTGAAGAATGAATAGGGGCGCGTCTTCGTGATGTGTAGATGAACGTGCGGGCTTTGAGGAGTGTCCCACAACTCACGCGACATTGTGGCATTGCATCATCGTGATGCAATGACTACGTCCCACAGAGCTGAAGAGAGGAAGGGCCTCAACGGTAGAGGAAGTGAGCACCAGAGTTCGTCGAAAGAATTCGCGTCAGGTCACAATCAGCCTCTGCTATCAGCGGCGTCGCACGTGTACAACGGAAGCTAATGGACACGTAGTGCTGCTGTGATACATGTGCTCCGTGTCCAACGATGACAGTGGTGTGGAAAGAAACTTTTCAGTTTTTGTTGAGCAATTTAGGAACATTTGCGAGCCGGCTACAAACTTTCCCAGCAGCAACAAGCAGCTGAAGAGTCGCTGACAGCGTCCCCAAAATTGAATTGATCTCAAAAGTTTAGTGAGTCGTTAAAAGTTTTTCCAAATATTTATCTAATACTACGAAAACGTTTTCAATTTGTTCCAAGAACGACAAATTTCCAACGTGGACACCAACTATCTACTTGTACCCAGGAGACTGTCCACGGACCGCCACTCCACCACCCCAGGCACTACCTTTGGTACCATCGGTTCCTCCGCCCCGTCAGACACCAGATGATTGGCAGAATTGCCTTCCCCAGGAAGATGGTCTGCCGACTCCTCAGCGGGAGGCCCGTGCTCCGAGCTCGGTGAATGCACAACACTGGCAATCTCTGCGATTCGCAAGTCTAACTGACAGATTTCATCGTCGGTATCGACCCCGAGGGGAACGAGATCGCACGAATCGCAAGACAGCGTATCTTCGTCGTCTTCCACGGGTCGATGGGTTCCTGGGAAAGATTTCCGCGAACAGGAACTATTAACCTGTCTTCCTTCATCGATTCCGAAGAGGCGCTGTGTCAAAAGCCAAATTTTAGCCTCCGGATCCACGGCCAGGGGACAAAGACCGGGCGAGCTGACTGAAAGTAACTCGTCGTCGTTCTCAGCAACCCCACCAGGGGTGAACTGGTTCGAATTTCTAGCTTCTTTCTGGGTGCTCTGCATGTCTAGATGTCTATGTCTAGTGCCTGTGTTTTCACACTGGAAATGTGAGCATGTATATTTATGGGCACAGAGAAGCTCGCTATGCGCTGCTATTTCTTGGTCCCTGCGTCACAGCTCAGTTATATGACAAGAGAGCTGCCATTTCCTGTCTTGGGCCCCTCTTCTTTTGGGGGTAGTTTGGCGGAGTGTAGAAATGTATGAGCCCCCATTGTTCAATATCTCACTTCAGACCGATTTGATCGTCATAATTTTGTTTCGATCGCCTGTATCAGGATTCGAACCTTGAGGAAGGAGGCACACTTTAGAAGCTTCAACATTTGCGTCGATCTCGACATGGGATTTGCTACCAAGTTATACGGGTTCTGATTTCGATCAATGCTCTCGTGCATTGGGCATTTTAAGTTTTGCCAGAAAGGCCTTGAAGGATACTGCTGGAGCAGGGTTTCAATCCGGTTCCAACGACAATGCTATCGCAATATCGAAGAGGTTGGGGGATCCGCAGTTGGGGCGCGTGTATCGATGTACACGTGCACCACGTCCTATGATCAGGTCCTATAAGGCCAAAACTTTAATTAAAATTCGAATTCGAACAAATATTTGCTTTTTAACGCAAATGAAAAACGTGTACGTTGTGGCAAAATCAGCAAAGTCGTCGAAGAAAGAGACTGCGTGCTATTCTAGCGGCTGTGTCGAAATTATTCGAAATGAACACCGTTCAATTGGTTGCCACACAAAATAAAGTAGAAATCAAACTGCATTTCTGTACAGGCGTGGAACACGCGGTCGACGTGGACACGATAACACGCGCCATGCCCGTGCCACCACTGCGGATCCCATCCAGGCGCGTCGATATCTGCGACCTGCTGGTCGCGATGCCCGCCCGCGGAACCTTCCGCCGGTGCCCCAGAGCTGTCTTTCGCGAAAGTTCTCGAAAAACGTGAAGCCCCAATTCAACAGCGCGTAGATCGAAATCCGATGGAGCAGAACTTGGTATCGAATCCCAGGTCGACTTCGACGCAATTGCTCAAGCTTTGCGCGTGTGTCTTCGTTCTCACGGTTCGAATCCCGATGCGCACCATCGGCTGCATAACATGAGCGAATCTATTACGTCTCACGCTTCTTTGTTTTCTCTTAAATCACAGAGTATGTTTCTCATATGCGTTGGGTCTTTCCCTCGCCTCAAACATCGCCAGTGATCTTTTGATGCGCAGGTGAGTCACATTTGGAGCAATGTGGTCTCATACATTTATGCTCCTCCACACAAACCGTAGTATATAACAGGGGCCTGATAGTGAGAAACTGAGTGCTCCATTCTCATATTTCAGAGCAAAGGGTCACGCAGCATGTAACGGAAGTCTGTTCCTCAAGTTGTCGGCTACATAAATATACGCACCCTTGTACGGGCTCTGTGGTCATATTTACTCGCCTCAGAGTGAACCATACCTATTTCCTGAGAAGTGAAGTAAAGAGAAAATGGACGCGATCTCGAACCACGAGAGAGTGGCCGGTCATCGGCGTGTACGGGAGGGACTCCAGAAGAATCAGAAACGCTTTCGACAGTTAGCACGCCGGAGCTTGTGCCGATAGAAATGGGTTCGGACATCGAACTGGATGCCCTCTTCCTGGAATTCAATGATGTTTCGGAGCACGACGAGGAGACAGAGCCAGCTAAAGCCCAACCGACGGAGAAAGAGAGTTCTGCTTCTTGTGGTGCGAGCAGGGACTCAGTTCCAGAAGCTGCGCGAAGCTCGAGAAAAGACGATCATGGCAAACCAGATTTTGCCGCGGAACTTGTGGGGGCACGGGACATGATAGTCCAACAAGTCGGCGATGCTGTGAATTGGTCCGCCTTGGAGTCTGTCGTGGAGGGAAATCGGCGCATTGTTGTTAAAAGCGGAATATAATCAGGGGTGTATTTGTGACTATCAAAATAGTAAATTGAGTAGTCATTAGTCAACAAAAATGGAAAATCGACTAGTCACAACGCTCTAATAATGAGAAACAAATAGGATTATGACTATACGTTCAGCTAAAGTAGTCAGTCAATCTCTATTATTTGGCAAAATAGTCAGTCACAAATACGGCCCTGAATATAATATCTTTGTTTGGCTCCGCCCTACGGTTATCTTTGGCAACTGCTTTCCTTGACTGAGGTTCACTTTTCTGTACCACAATACAAAAATGGGGCTCGCTACTGATTTTCAAAATGTGCCGATGGGATAGAAACATTTGAAATGAAATTATGTCCACTTCAGTGATGAAAACAGAAACTTCAAAGCAAGACTGATCCGAGTTTTTGTTTGCTTTCCAACCCATTCTGGGCTTTTCTGCAGTCGACCAAGCAGCTTGGATTTCTACAACGTAAACGACATGCAACTCATTATTGTTGACAATCAAATATTTAATGTCCCTGCCATGATTTTTAGTTGCAGCTCTCATGCCGTAAAGCATTTGAATGTGACAACGAGACCCGAGTACAACAATGAACTGACTTGCAAGTTCGTTATTGTTGTACTATGTACTTGTCTCGTTGCGAAACTACACGGTGTACCACACCCACCCTAGGAGCAGCATCGTCCTGATGGGACTTGCTGAACGCGTACGGCATTTGCCGTACGGTGCAGTAGAGCTATAGGGGTAGTTGCCTGCTCTGCATCTCCTACACTACCAAAACATAAAGATCAACGGAGTGCAAGCGAGATTGTACAAGATTGTCCTCACAAAGATAATTGTAGATTGTGATGCATCCGAGCCGCCATCTGTGCTGGAGCCTGTAGATACCCAAGCGTACAGCATGACACTGTCCTTGCTGTGTTCCTTGCTTGGGCTCGCAACAAGTGTAGACATGTAACGAAGTTTCGCCAAAAAGATGACCTTGATTGATCCAGTTCTTTCGCAGATCTAAATCGATGGGCGATTGCACTGCAATCGCTGGCCACAGTGTACAAGTACCAAAGGTACACAGCACGGACTAGGTGTGGCCTCCTCGCGCGCGGCTCGTGTGTTTTATCGCGACTCGTGTGTGATCGCGCGGCTCGCGCGTGATGGTGCTGCGGCTTTCCAAAAGCAAATTGCAGGAAAGCCGAGCCAGTCTGCTTCCTGCCCAACGATGAATGACATGGCCTGATGGCAGGAGCCCAGCAGTCGCAGTGCATCTTCCTTCCAGATAGTTGTCCATCCATCCACAACCAGACCAAAGCGACCTTTCTGCTTCCCTTCACAATGGAGACACGAAAGACGTAGAGTTCGTTCTACTCCGTGCAATTATAAAAGCAATGATTCCGGTACGAAAAACCAGATAGAATGCTGGAATAGGGCAGTTGTTTTCATGCAACACTCAATACTCGCGCAGGCTCATGCCTGAGGCCCACGTACCAAACGCAGACAGGACAAAGGCCTGTATCCTAGGAGACGATGCAACAATTAAACAGCATCCAACAAGAAAAGAGAAGTGTGACATAACTTCTTTATTCAGTTCATACTAAATGAGGTGCGGTAAATCGAAGCTATCTTTGGCCTGCCGCAGGCCAAAATTTTCAATTCGAAACGATGCAGAGTACGGTGTTCTAGTGCTTAGTGATGTGCACCTTGAACAAAAACTTGGGGAAGCACTTCTTGTACACGACGTTGACCAGCGTCTGGACGAGCAGGGTGTTGATGTTTCGGTCTTCGGTCATGAATCCATAGCATGGGTCCTTGAAGTCTAGGATAGCCTTCTTGGAGCCAAACAAGGCCACGCAGTCGCCCTCAACGAGCTGTTGGCGGTTGACGCTGATGACGTCATTCAAGAGAGCGCTGCAGAAGCACTTGCCGACCGGCCTGATCACGGCCTCGGTGAAGGCCGGGGTGCACGTGCCCACTGTCTCGGGGATTGTCGGCTCGGGCTTCGCCGGCAGGGTGGCCGGGACGGCGAAAGCGGTGGCTAGAAAAGCGAAGAAGACGATGGTGAAGGTATTCATTGTGTTGACGGGAAAAGCACGGGAATGACTCGGCGGAGAAGATGCTGGAGATGTGGATCGGGAGGTGTAGTGGATCGGTGGTGGTGAATAGAATGTAGTGAGCTACCGGAGCGAACGGTGCGCATTTTATATTGCGCTGCAGTACAGGATTCACAATGGGGATGGTCGGCTGTTCACATGAGGATATTGTTGTATGTGATGAATTGTGTGCTCAGATGAGGGATGAAGAAATTCGCTGGAACATGTACTCGTCTTGAGCTGAGGAGCAACGTTGTGGGCTGGTGATACAAGCGGCACATAACAGCGCTGCGAGACATGAACTGACGGGAGCGCGCCAGTGGGCAGGGCGGGAGTGATGGCGAGCGCGCGCACAAACTTGGCCAGTGGACGCGAGCCGTAAGAGCTGGAAGTAGAAAGCCGAGCGCGGATGCGGCCTGCCAGGCGGTGATGAGAGATCTGCTTTGTGCGGCCGTGTGCGGGAATTTGCGGACGGCTACACGAGCCGGCGCACGCTCGCGGCAAGACGCTGCGGCAACAAGGCGGGTACAAGCTGGTGCCAACTGTACCTTCACTAGGGTTACCTTCATTCCTTGCGGCGCACTCGCGTATGTGAATTGTCAATTGGGCAGAACTAAGAGCTGATAACGTGTATACGCACCGAGGCTTCACGTCGCTCTCGTTCTTTTCTGGAATGCACATAACAGGAAGAGATTGGCAGAGAGCATGATGTGCATCGGTTGGGGCCTGGTTGGGGCGCTTGCGAGAAGGATCGTCGGAATCTGGGCGAGCCATCTTATGAGTAGGCAGCGATATATTTTGAGTACGTTTACCACAGTCAAGTACTCCCACAGAAGATGTTTTAGTCTTTACAGATTATCAGTACTCAGGTATCCTTAGGGATACCACTAGAATTTTTACCGTACATAGTGCTCTTCCCCATTGGTGACCGGTAGGCATACAGTAGATCTTTTTAGTAGTTGTGCAAGAACAGCAAAGTATCGAAGTCGATACCGTTATTCAGTCAACTCAACAACCAGTTGAGGGTACTTTCGTAGTTCCTTACACATTTATCTGACGTGGCTTATATGTGCCATGAGCAGGGGTGTAATGCAATATATTGCAAAATACAATAAAAATTTCATAATGCAAGGTAGTTGAGAATTGCAATTTATATTGCAGATTTATTATATAATGCAATACGTATTGGGGTAATTTCTGTATTGCACTCGTTATTGCATTATGTACAGATTCACCACGGCAATATCATTCGTAGGATGATTCTAAAAAGTTTGATAGAGTGGCATGCAAAGAAAATTGGGCAACTCACCGCGCCTGTACATTGCACATGTCGAAAATGAGCCACGATGCGCCTCGCTGTGCGTTCGTAGCAAAAAACTTTGGGTGCAAAATTTACATATGCAAAACGTAACACGTTAGTGAAGCTAGAATTTCGTAAATACTGTTAAACCAAATTTTCCACGTTGTTCACCTCCATTTTTAAAGAATTACATTGGACGTTAGGAGTAAAATTTTCAAGTCATTCAAAAAAAGTTAGTCTGATCTGGTTAGACCATTGCAGTGTTTTGCATGCTTTTTTAGATTTTAGATATCCCAAACATATTGCAAGTAAAAGGCGCTATTATTGCAATATACATTGCTGAAAAAGATCAATATTCATATTGTATTGAGTATTGCGAACTATCAGAAATATTTTGCAATATAATTGGTTACGGCCCTGAATACTCGCAGTTACTGCAAATAATTTTGGATTTAACAACTAGGTGATAACGTATTAAATGTGGCCACCATTAAAACAGGTTTAAATCTGGTTAAGATCCTAAACTAATTTTGTAATAATGTCGAATATGATATTGCAATGACTTCCTAAGACATATTTTAGGCTTCGTCTTATGATTATTTGCTAAAGGCCGTTATATGACTTTGTTAACCTCTTTAAGACGGTTCGCGTATGTCTAGTGAGCTAGACATAAGCGGGCAACATGATTGGCTAGCCGACATAACCAATCGTTGTCAGCGTGCCACTTGTCAGCTTGGCTTATGTCTAGCTCACTAGGCATAAGCAAAATTTTTTTTCAATTAGCTACAAATTCAATCCGTCTGAAATTAAACCAATAACATTCGAACTCGAGTACCACGTGTATTTCAGTCAACATGTTTTGTTACACCGCTCTCCCTCAGCCGCCTGATCGATTCATTTCTTTCCTTCTCATTGGCTATTTCTTATGTCTAACTCACAAGACATAAGAACTTTTCGTCCTAAAAGAGTTAAATTACCAAATTCATAAAACGCCTCTTAAACCTAATTTGTTATATGGAAACGGTCAATCAAGTTTTGTGCAATAGCCATTGCACACGTGGACCCCAAAACGTTTCCGCTTCCGTTTCCGAAGGCAAGGCGAATCGATTCGCCTTCATGGAAAAGAAAGCTGCAAATGCCTTCATTCCCTCTAAATTGTAATTATAATCCCAAAATTTAAAATGGTTTCATGTCTTTCACCAAAGAATTTTGTTTCACAATTATTGCACAACCGAAATACAACATTATATCATTTAGCTAACAGTCAACAACAGTTTTGTAAAAGAGCATGTAGTAACCAATACAATTCCTTATTTAGAAAATATTCTTACCATTTAAATGAAAACAAAATATGCGAAAATCCACTGAAAGCTTGGTTTTTGTTAACCTATTGAAGAACTTGTGCACAAGTTTCAGATATTTAATATTATATCAACAACTGTTATGCTCTAGGAAACCAATTACCTTTACATTGTTAAATCTAACCACTTAGTATAAAATATAATGGACCAACCAAGCAACCATTTTCAAAGAAAGGAAGTTGTGTTAACGCAATGTCAAAGATCGCACGCAGCGCGATCTGAACAAAGTTGGCAGCTCTGATCCAGAAGTGTATGAGCCGGTACCGTCGTGGGACGGTGGCGTCCCAGACACAAGTACAGTTACCTTGTCTCAAATGCTATAAAGAAGTAAACTATATTCTTCGTCTCTAGAAACGCCTATTTTATGTACTAGCTACATCATACTTTCTCTGAAAATAGTGTATGACTGTACTATCGTAATAGAAAACAGAATACTATGTATTTGGAGAGAGAAACGAGGACGCTATTAATAGAATTACAACATTCGTGCTGTGTGAAAACTAGAAGTGTTTAACTTTTGTCAAAAGATTCAAAATGTTTTATAACCTCGAATCACCGCCTCTCATTAATTTTCCAATTCATTATTTCAACTTGTAGAATGACCAGTACGTTGAAAGCAAGGAAGAATTGGGGTTTCAAAATTTCTGTTTGCTTCTTTCCCAAAGTCATCGAAAGGCCCTAAAGCAACTTTGGCTGTAGAATTTTCGTACAATGTGAGTAGCAGCGATGTGCAATATATACATCGCAAGAATGCAAACTTCTCGATATACATAGATAAGTGATCCTCAAGGAGCGGTCAGTTCCGTATAATTAACTAGGTCTATCATTGCTTCGAGAAGCAAGCTTCTTTAAGAAAAACCTCGCAAAGCTCCTCTGTAATAAAAACTAGATAGAGTATGCTTTTCGGAGAAGTAAAAACTAAGTCGATCACGCTGCCATAACTTTTAAAAAGTCAGTATGCGATTGGTTTGCCTGTGGCAGTAGTAAACATGAAGAGCGCCAGTGCTTCAAAGATGAAAAACACCAAGGCTGTCGTTACACTATATTTTAATAGTAGTGTAATCAGTGTTTTTAAAAACGAGCTATAATGAACTACGAATAAAATGTAATGAACAGTATCCAAAGTTGTGGAAGAATTATACGTCTTCTTATAAAGCAGAGCGTTACATTTTTAAGGTTTTTGTTTACCTTTGATTTTTATTTGTTCTTAGAGTGCTAGAACCAAATATTCGATATATGACCTTTCGCAAGTAAAAACGTTGTGCTTGAATGAAGCCAAAAAGAAATTAGTTGGTTGAAAATTTTTCGAGAACTAGACATTCTTTGGAAACCATGACTAATTTTAAATAAACAGTATTTTAAACGAATGTTGAGAGTCTTTTAGAGTCTTAAAGAATTTTTTTCTCCTTGCCCTCTCGAATCCTATTTTAAGTAGTACCAAAGTTTTGGAAGAAGTAATGACAATGCTTTTCAAAGAATGCTGATAACTTACAATTTAGGATATCTATAGGCATTGTCTTTAAAATCATGAGATGACAGAATGGTTTTTTTGCAGAATTTTAATTTGTTGGCATTTGTTGATCTCATGTAAGGGAGTTATCCAAAATCGAATGAAAATGCGCCGTGTGACACGGCGCATTTTTTAAATTTTTTATTGTCTAATGGTACTGTTTGTCAAGGAATATGACTTGTTCTAATTAAAAGCGGTAAAATTTGAGGGTGTGCCAAGCAGTAGGTTCAGACAACCTGAAACCAGCTTTTTGCTGCTTTAAAATATGTTTTACTTTGAGCAAAGTGGTCGATTAGCTCAACTTTAGCTCTGCCCGTTTGTTGGTAAGAGCTTTGCTATTATGCCCATTGTCCAGGTGGCACCGTTGGACACAAAAAGAGCCGGCAAACAGTTTAAAATTAAGTTCTTTTTTATGATCCATGTCAAAAATATACGTCACATACATAAAAGTAAGTATATGTACGGCGTGTATCTAGCAAAGATTGCCTTGGACAGGAAATGAACAACAACATGACAACAACTTGTTCTTGAAGATAGCAGGAGATCACGGAAGCATGGCGGGCAGAGCAGGCATGTGTGGAATCGCAGCCCCCCCGTCAACCCACTCGCATCGAAGATTCCTTCTACACCACCAAGATATAGGCGTATTTTGGAAGCCGAGCTGTGACAAAGGTACCAAGCTGCGAATCACGGAAACTCGAGCGACAGCAGAAAAGCTCCAAATCAAACAGCTACTATGCCCGGATCAGCCGAAGTCAAAACTGACATATACTCACACGCATCATCCGCTTGGAGGCATGTGACCGAATGAATGAGTCCTTGCGGAAATATGGTCGCCTCGCCCACCGACAAAACATTCATAACCACTCGAGGGTCCGCAACACCTTCAAACTGTAACATGGAACGCAGCGTACCACGGGTCACGATCAACACTTCGGTAGCACGAGGGTGAAAATGGGAGAAGAAAGAGCTGCCGACCGTCAGTTTCACTCTCGCAATGAAAACATCCACGTCTGAAAAGCCTAGCAGCGGGAAATCCAAAGCAGATGCCGTCTCAGAGGTGAAACTGGCGGTAGAGGTCACTGCGCCGTCCGCGGTATCGATCACAAAGTCGCCGTCGGCTAACCTTCCTCGTAGCATGTCAAGCGTCCTAAATGGGGGTACGCGGGCGTTTGCCATGCACAGAGCGGTGGCAAGAATGAGCACAAAAAGCTTGGAGAATGACATGATTGCGTGGAACAGCTGAACTTCTTGTATATCTTGTCGAGCCGATGCCGGAACGATTGCTTTCGGGTTGAAGGATGTTGGCGGACGGCAGTTGAGGGATGGTGGCGAACGGCAGTTGTCAATTTATGTGGGTTTGGGTTGCACATTTGAACAATCATGGTCTGAGATCTACTGTGATCGTCAGCAGTGCGTGCACAACGAGAGAAGAAGATGGAAGAGCTTCATCGCGATTAATGTTGCCGATTCAACAATAGGTGTGCCACCGTTGGAGCTTGACATACGGTATTCCACTTGTTTACGATCCTCCAAATGAATTCTGAGCGCGTAGGAGAGTACGTAAATAATTGGAGAATATCTGAATGTTATACAGTGACTCTACACAGTGTTGCTTGACGAACAACCCTCACAAATGATGTGAGCTCGGACTGGCAGCGTGTCCAGCAGGAAGATGAGAACAAAGAACACAGATTAGTTCATGTTGGGCAAGCCGCGAAGAGTGTATTCTAGCACTTTCTGAATTTAACGAAGCTGAACCAAGGGCCTGAGCTCTAAAACCTCATTATGTCTACTTCAATGAGGACTGAATTCTCAGGTTCTCTCATGGGCGAGGATTGCTCAGCAATGGATGTAGCAATGCCTCCGATATGCAAAGGAAACTGCAGAACTGTTCCAGATTTCCAGGTAGAGGCCTTGCAACTTGATATACACGTGTACATGCATCGGTATGCTAACATCTGTATGCTAACATGGAAATGCCTTCTGGATGACGTGGAATTCGGAATCCGCTGGGTCTTGTTGTTGTACTTGTTATGTGCACCAAAGATATCCTGTAAGCTGTGTGATGCCTCGGCAACACCACCTCGGCTGTACCCTTCTTCGTAAGGGGATTTAGGGGATTTAGTACCTTGGTACCATACCAAAGTGTGCTAACTGCTGATCTTCCCGTTCATCTTCATCTTGCACAATGAAAAACGTCAGTTTTGGAAGGGGTAGCCCTGTGTTTCACATGTACATTTTGTCGTTGGCATCAGAGATATCTAGTTTGGCAACGAGACAAGTACATAGTACAACAATAACGAACTTGCAAGTCAGTTCGTTGTTGTACTCGGGTCTCGTTGTCACATTCAAATGCTTGAGAGCTGCAACTAAAAATCATGGCAGGGACATTAAATATTTGATTGTCAACAATAATGAGTTGCATGTCGTTTACGTTGTACAAATCCAAGCTGCTTGGTCGACTGCAGAAAAGCTCAGAATGGGTTGGAAAGCAAACAAAAACTCGGATCAGTCTTGCTTTGAAGTTTCTGTTTTCATCACTGAAGTGGACATAATTTCATTTCAAATGTTTCTATCCCATCGGCACATTTTGAAAATCAGTAGCGAGCCCCATTTTTGTATTGTGGTACAGAAAAGTGAACCTCAGTCAAGGAAAGCAGTTGCCAAAGATAACCGTAGGGCGGAGCCAAACAAAGATATTATATTCAGGGACGTATTTGTGACTGACTATTTTGCCAAATAATAGAGATTGACTGACTACTTTAGCTGAACGTATAGTCATAATCCTACTTGTTTCTCATTATTAGAGCGTTGTGACTAGTCGATTTTCCATTTTTGTTGACTAATGACTACTCAATTTACTATTTTGATAGTCACAAATACACCCCTGATTATATTCCGCTTTTAACAACAATGCGCCGATTTCCCTCCACGACAGACTCCAAGGCGGACCAATTCACAGCATCGCCGACTTGTTGGACTATCATGTCCCGTGCCCCCACAAGTTCCACGGCAAAATCTGGTTTGCCATGATCGTCTTTTCTCGAGCTTGGCGCAGCTTCTGGAACTGAGTCCCTGCTCGCACCACAAGGAGCAGAACTCTCTTTCTCCGTCGGTTGGGCTTTAGCTGGCTCTGTCTCCTCTTCGTGCTCCGAAACATCATTGAATTCCAGGAAGAGGGCATCCAGTTCGATGTCCGAACCCATTTCTATCGGCACAAGCTCCGGCGTGCTAACTGTCGAAAGCGTTTCTGATTCTTCTGGAGTCCCTCCCGTACACGCCGATGACCGGCCACTCTCGTGGTTCGAGATCGCGTCCATTTTCTCTTTACTTCACTTCTCAGGAAATAGGTATGGTTCACTCTGAGGCGAGTAAATATGACCACAGAGCCCGTACAAGGGTGCGTAAATTTATGTAGCCGACAACTTGAGGAACAGACTTCCGTTACATGCTGCGTGACCCTTTGCTCGGAAATATGAGAATGGAGCACTCAGTTTCTCACTATCAGGCCCCTGTTATATACTACGGTTTGTGTGGAGGAGCATAAATGTATGAGACCACATTGCTCCAAATGTGACTCACCTGCGCATCAAAAGATCACTGGCGATGTTTGAGGCGAGGGAAAGACCCAACGCATATGAGAAACATACTCTGTGATTTAAGAGAAAACAAAGAAGCGTGAGACGTAATAGATTCGCTCATGTTATGCAGCCGATGGTGCGCATCGGGATTCGAACCGTGAGAACGAAGACACACGCGCAAAGCTTGAGCAATTGCGTCGAAGTCGACCTGGGATTCGATACCAAGTTCTGCTCCATCGGATTTCGATCTACGCGCTGTTGAATTGGGGCTTCACGTTTTTCGAGAACTTTCGCGAAAGACAGCTCTGGGGCACCGGCGGAAGGTTCCGCGGGCGGGCATCGCGACCAGCAGGTCGCAGATATCGACGCGCCTGGATGGGATCCGCAGTGGTGGCACGGGCATGGCGCGTGTTATCGTGTCCACGTCGACCGCGTGTTCCACGCCTGTACAGAAATGCAGTTTGATTTCTACTTTATTTTGTGTGGCAACCAATTGAACGGTGTTCATTTCGAATAATTTCGACACAGCCGCTAGAATAGCACGCAGTCTCTTTCTTCGACGACTTTGCTGATTTTGCCACAACGTACACGTTTTTCATTTGCGTTAAAAAGCAAATATTTGTTCGAATTCGAATTTTAATTAAAGTTTTGGCCTTATAGGACCTGATCATAGGACGTGGTGCACGTGTACATCGATACACGCGCCCCAACTGCGGATCCCCCAACCTCTTCGATATTGCGATAGCATTGTCGTTGGAACCGGATTGAAACCCTGCTCCAGCAGTATCCTTCAAGGCCTTTCTGGCAAAACTTAAAAAGCCCAATGCACGAGAGCATTGATCGAAATCAGAACCCGTATAACTTGGTAGCAAATCCCATGTCGAGATCGACGCAAATGTTGAAGCTTCTGAAGTGTGCCTCCTTCCTCAAGGTTCGAATCCTGATACAGGCGATCGAAACAAAATTATGACGATCAAATCGGTCTGAAGTGAGATATTGAACAATGGGGGCTCATACATTTCTACACTCCGCCAAACTACCCCCAAAAGAAGAGGGGCCCAAGACAGGAAATGGCAGCTCTCTTGTCATATAACTGAGCTGTGACGCAGGGACCAAGAAATAGCAGCGCATAGCGAGCTTCTCTGTGCCCATAAATATACATGCTCACATTTCCAGTGTGAAAACACAGGCACTAGACATAGACATCTAGACATGCAGAGCACCCAGAAAGAAGCTAGAAATTCGAACCAGTTCACCCCTGGTGGGGTTGCTGAGAACGACGACGAGTTACTTTCAGTCAGCTCGCCCGGTCTTTGTCCCCTGGCCGTGGATCCGGAGGCTAAAATTTGGCTTTTGACACAGCGCCTCTTCGGAATCGATGAAGGAAGACAGGTTAATAGTTCCTGTTCGCGGAAATCTTTCCCAGAAACCCATCGACCCGTGGAAGACGACGGAGATACGCTGTCTTGCGATTCGTGCGATCTCGTTCCCCTCGGGGTCGATACCGACGATGAAATCTGTCAGTTAGACTTGCGAATCGCAGAGATTGCCAGTGTTGTGCATTCACCGAGCTCGGAGCACGGGCCTCCCGCTGAGGAGTCGGCAGACCATCTTCCTGGGGAAGGCAATTCTGCCAACCATCTGGTGTCTGACGGGGCGGAGGAACCGACGGTACCAAAGGTGGTGCCTGGGGTGGTGGAGTGGCGGTCCGTGGACAGTCTCCTGGGTACAAGCAGATAGTTGGTGTCCACGTTGGAAATTTGTCGTTCTTGGAACAAATTGAAAACGTTTTCGTAGTATTAGATAAATATTTGGAAAAACTTTTAACGACTCACTAAACTTTTGAGATTAATTCAATTTTGGGGACGCTGTCAGCGACTCTTCAGCTGCTTGTTGCTGCTGGGAACGACCTCCACCATAATACCACTCGGGCGTTTTCAGAGTTGGCCTCCTTCAAACCAGTCCTGCCAGCAACTAGAGCAGCTTCTTCCAAGTACAAAGAGCTTTCCCCGATCTATTGCGCTGTATGGCGTGAAAATGGAACAAGGGCACGTGGAGAGCAGGCACAGACTAGGATTTGCCCTTATTCCGCAACGGCAATTGGAATCGGAAGTTGAGAGCAGTGCACGGCCCTGACTCGCGCCGGTTGGCGAGAGTGCCATGGTGCAAGCCACGGCAGGGAGACGCGCCTACCTCGGCGACCAGGAGGCGCAGACCATGCACGTTTCGAGCAGGCTGTTGCTCCTGCTTCTCCGTCTTGCTGGCGTTGGGCACCGCGCTACCGTGCTAGTACGGCAGCGGCGCGCAGTCCCAGATCGTCTGGTCCGAGCAGCCGTCGTTTCCAATGCCGGATGCGGCGACCCGCTCTGTCGAAAGCATCCTGCTGGCTGCAGAGAACGCTGCCGAGCAGAGCGAGTTCACGAACGCCGCTCGACCGGCCCGCGTTGGCGAGCTCGTCAACGAGCCCCACTTCTGGCGCAGCACGCGTCCGCGCGCCACCAGCCGCGTGTGCCCACCCGCGCGCGGCGCCGCCGCGCGCGCGCTCCGTCGCGCACGTCGCCTACGTGTCGTGCCGCCGCCGGCGCACGGCGCGGCGCGCACAAGTTCCGCGCGCGCCCCGCGTGACGCCGGTGTGCGCTCGCGGCGGCTCCGGCCGCGGCGCATCGCTCGCCGCTGCGCAAGAAAAGGACGCACGCTATTGATCGCGGAGCATGTGGCGAAAGACCAAGTCGCAGTTGAAAACAAGGCAGCGCCGTCGGACGCCTGCATTTATTTCTTTTTCTTCACTTCATCTGTTGCCTTCAAATGATGCCTTGGTAAGCCAGTTGCCCAAGTACTTAGCGGCGCGTCCAGTGCGTCAGTCGTAGTTGTGACAAAAGAAGGCCCGGTTGCTTGGTAACGACTTAGAGAGTAGGAATACAGAACTTCCCTTCAGTCCAGCAAAAGTCGCGATAACCGCACTGGCTGTCTACTTGGCATGGCACGAACTCCCTCATCTTGGCAAACGCGTACTCTGTCGCATGCGCATTAATCTCATCCAATTGCGTGTTGAACATCCTGTTTCGCAACGGCAAATAACCTTCGCCCACGCGTCGTTCTCCCCCCCACAATGGAAAGGCGGAAGCAGTAGCGGCAATGAATGCAACCACGGCGAAAACGATTCTGATAAAAGTCATGCTGCTTAACGTGAGCTGAATTACAATGGAACAACGCCTTGCAGCTCAATCTTCTGCTTGTTGAGCTCTTCGATGAAGTGGATGACGTTCCACACGAGGAGCAGTCAGATGTAGCACGCTTATGTACTGTTTGCGCGTGCTGTTCCATGCTTCCCCAAGGCCACTTGCGCTTGCGCCTGTTGCGTTATTTCTGTGTGATGCTCATTCCGGGCGGGGCATGTGCGAGTTGCTTCCCAACTCGCTGCGCTCTCGCCTTTGATATGAAGTGCCACGGCGCACGTAAAATAGTACGTGCGCTTCATCGATAGGCCAAAACGCATGAGTCAGTGCAGCTTGTGGCAAAAAGTGAAAGGCTAGGAGCTTCCGTAATTGAAAGAAAAACGAATATACGGCTGTCTGCTTCGGGTCATGCGTATCGACAAGCCTTCGTCTCGATTACGTGCAACTGCTTCGGAAGCACCTGTGATCACACATTGAGCATTTTGCTGAGCGAGAAAGTAGCTTTCAGCCGCGGGCACGTGCTCCATGTCTGTTGGCACTGCACTGCTGAGCTCCCTTGCAAGGCTTTTTCTCGCCGCGCGTGATGCTTCGAGCTGGCAATGAGGGAATGCCATCTTTAAAGTGTATACGTTTGTGTGCTTACGACAAGCCAAATTCATAGCAATGACGCGAGGAAGCAACTGCTTCCGCCTTGCTTCCTCGCGTCATTGCTATGAATTTGGCTTGTCGTAAGCACACAAACGTATACACCGACATTCTCTTGTTGCTTCAGCAACAAGAGAATGTCAGCGATGCTTCCTTTTGTGAAAAAAGCAGCGGCGTATTTCTCACTGACTACCAGAAGCCTCCAAAAGTCATTAGTCACCTCGTTTAATGAGTTCGTTTGTCATGTTAGTCACAATTTAGCCATTATGAAATCAAAGAATGGATTTTCCGGACGAGGAAGTAGATTTATCCCTAGATGCTCGTGTAGCTAGATTACTTTTTAATTGAACCATTGTTCTTACTGGGACACCTTTCCTACACCAGAACAGTAAAGATAGCTTAAAGAACTGTACCCAAGTAAAACAATAACATTATTGTTCGCTTAGTTCACGCTTGAAGCGTGAGATCTTTAGTGTCGGGGGAAAAGCCGGGGTGGTGGAGACAGCCTTGTCCGAACACCATGCGAGTTGAGCAGAATTCAACACGCTCACTGCAGAAGAGTGGTACCGTTCCCGGGATGAGTGGGTAGGTTGATAAACAGCGATCAGATCAGGCGGAGAGTAAGAGATCTCTGAACATCTCAACAGGATGGAGCGACTCTAAAAGTCTTCATCGTTGAGCATCACGAAGTTGGTAGAGCATCTCACGCCCTGATAGCTGAAACAATTGCTCAAATAAATCTACTTCTGCGGTTCCTAGAAATTCTATTCATCACTATTTTAGCGCTCTCGGAAGATCTTTAACTTTTGGTAAGGTGGGAGACACAGAGCGGGCACGACCCATGATGCTCTGCTACACCGCACGGCACGACCATGCGCGTTCAGTGCGTCCGACCAGGACAGCATTGCTCCCAGGGACGGGTGGGAAGGGAAATTGAAAAGAGAGATCCGTCGCCGACAATAGCGCAATGCGAGAGCGGAGCAAGACACGATCGAAGACGACGACAGCGAGCGACGGCGGCGAAGCGGTGATAAATCCAGTGCATGCAGATATTCCATGTCATCGCTGATTAGATCATCTTTCCGCTTACTCCCGTTCAACTAGACCTACCCTTGTACCTCAACAACCTGGCTAGGCTCTTTCGAATAAAGCCGGTGGCATTTCAGAAAAATGTAACCACTTCTTCGTTCCTCGAAAATCTATACTTGTAGTTCTCAGTGTACCACAGCAATGTAAAATCATCAAATTCAAAGGGGGACTCGTCGAGTCTCGTTCGGTTGCTAACCGTTCTTTGATCTACGCCCATTACAGCCCAGACCCGGCTTTCAATCCAATCTCCTTACACGAAGATCGCAGACATTGCCATCCTTACCGCACGCACATCTGGCTCCCCATATGATATGGGCCATATCGCTCCAATAAAAACCCCTTCAAGATTCAACCATCTTTGTCAAAGGCGAGCTGCCAAGCAATCTTTTAGCAAAAGCCTGCAAAGCACTGACGTCGCGATCCTCTCTCCCGCACTGCTCCCAAACCAGCAACATCGCGTGGCAAAGGAGCACAAATGTGCAATTTCCTGGCAATTTTGGGACATGCAGGGCCCCGTTCATGACGCATCGCGCCTGCTGCGCCGAATCGGGCGCTTGTCTCTGTTGCTTTCTAATGTTTGCTACAACAGAATCGCGCACGTGCGCCTGAAATTGGCCTCGCGGAGTACGTTGGCACGAGCGCTTGTGCGAATGTGAGCGCACTCGAGCAGATCGGCCCGCTCTCAGACCAGTACCACGCGGACCATTCTGCGAAACGGCTGCGCCACGTGACGTGCATGGAGCCCACGTCGCGGTCGTCGGGCGCGGGCTGCACGCGGTGGCTGTCCAGCTCACAAAGCACGACAGGCGCAAAGCACGACGGGCGCAATCCATCGTCCAACCCATCGCCACGCATGACACGCCGCCGACGCGCGCCGCCACGCGCCACGCCTCCACCGGCGCGCCCTGCGGCCGCCCCACCCACAGCGCTTACTCCGAAATTGGCATGCCCGCGTGGTCGCGCATCGCGTACGCCACGCGCGTGCCGTCCACCGCTATTACATGTGGAATCGACAGATCCGTTCTACCCCCGCACAACTGGAGGACGTACACCGTTCGCGAACGTGAGAATAAAGAATAGCTGGAGGCTGTTCCAGCCTCACTGCGGTCCGTGAACATCGATATTCCGTGAATATCGGTATTTATTGAATTCTTACCGGCTTTGAGCCGATTGAGAGCACAGGTTTCGACACCCGTACCCTATCACAGTTTCCGGCCCAAAGTGTAAAACCTCCGAGAAAAACCATGGAAAAACCCTGGAAAAACCCCGATTCTATCAACTAAGTTCTAAAGGGAAAAGTCAGGGAAAAGTCAGGGAAACGGTGGTAGCATCTTTCTTCCAATGATCCATTTGTAACCAGCTGCTTGCGTGCAGCTACTCGGGTGTCTTTTACCGACATACCACACAGGTCTGCGGCCGCGACTGGCGAACTGACCGGTCGCTCGGCCGAGTTTTACGACATCCCGAGTCGGTTTCTCACGCATTATCTGCTTATAAGCCTAGGCTGTAAAAGCTCTTAACCACCAAGACTTCGTATTCAGGAAGCGCCCACTCCCTTCCTCCTGTGCTAACGTAGCAACACCGATGGGATGTGTATATCTTCCCGGGGATAAGCTCGTTATGCTGATTTCCCCTGCCTAGGTATAGATCGCCACCGTCTTTTTCGAACCCTGCTGTGATCGCTCCATCGACAATTTCTCCATTCTTAGCAGCTACCCAATGAAAGAGATCTGGCTTATCACAAGTCAGAATATCGCATTCTTTCAAAACGACTTCCTTCCCACCATAAGGCACGTAGCAGCTCTTGCCAATCGCCCAGAACTTTCCCGGAGTAACAACACCACTCACAACGCCACGACCCACGAACAGATCCTCACCATTGGCACGCGCTCCACCCTTTACCATGTTTTCGGGAAGGTCGCCACCTGAAAAGGGAACCCACTTGAAAGTAGCCATATTTGTAGTGAAATAGTGAAAGAAGTGCACGATACGAATTGCAGCTACCGATGTTCAGTCCGGGAGAAATGTGAAGAGGTTGATCCGCATTTATAGTCAACTGCACCTCTCATCTTGACACTCTAACGTGTTTTACGAGGGTTTCCCTTAAAGTTTGACACAGCTATCATCCTAGGGTTTTCGTTTTTACCTCACGGAAAACAAAGCTCTCGGGACTATCAAGTAGCTCGCTTGAGAGCCCTTCAGATAGGTCGATTCGCGATAATGAGAGACATGTGTACAGATTCAGATTCGTTCGCTCCACAAGAAATGCTTATGATGCGCGGAGTCCTGCATGCCAGCGTGTATAGCATTGGTCGTCTACATCAGTTATTTGATGAACCAAATGAGTTCAAATAAAAGCGCAAGACACAAAAAGGAAAACAGCTTCATATTGTGTGCTTTAAGAATCACACCTGTGGCGTAGTAACCTACTTTCGTTCTCCGTTGTAAGTTAAGACTGTCATTTAAATTACATTATTGTCCTGCTTCGGCCATTAGAAAGGAGCTGGTAAACGGAAATCTCTTAAGGAAAACTCGAGAGCACGAACTTATGCTTACCGTAGATAAAGTATCAAGGTTTTAATGCGCTAAACAGTATATCTTCTGGAAACGAAAGATATATGCCAGAATAACCCCTAACATAACAACTTCTTGCATGGCAACCAGATGTAACAAGCAAGATTGAGAATCAACGGGCGGCGAGGTCGCCAGCTCGGCCATCACGAGAGCATTGATAATGTAGTTGGCGATATTATGTGGCTTACAGTGACTCAATCTTGTCTAAAGCTGAGAGTTGCGAGCCACTGCACTATACGAGTTGTAACGCAGAGATCACAAGACATCTGTGTCTTGTTTAATGTGGGTAATGAAAGAGGCAAGAACCGCATCTTTTCTGCCCAGTCGACGCTCCATAGGATCAACTATCCAACAGAAAAGCACCAACCGAATGAGAGATCGCAGCGCGATCCTGGCTTGAACAAGCCTCAGATGGCGCGATCAGAAAGGTGTCGATTATGATCACCGCTTGACCGCGGTGACAAACGCACAAGCACAGATGTCTTGGATCGAGTACTATAGAATAAAATGAGCGCGACGAAAGTCATTTGGAAGGCGAAAAGTTCAGCTATAATGCGATTTCGTATACCTCTTTAATAGGATCACTGTTGATGCTCGATTTCTTGGCCGGTGTGGAGGAAGAACTAAAAGAATCTAGCATGCCCGTTCTGTTCTGACTCAAAAAGTCAGTGTCAAGCATGCAGGACCCCAAAAAAAATGCCCTAGGTCTAAAATGACAATAAGATAATCTCAGATACCATATCGATAACTCGCACGGTCTCGAAATGCTTCAGAGATCAAGAGTTTTCGATATGATATGACAAAATACAAACATCGAGTTTTCAGGCTCCGTATCACATGGACCAACCACGATCGCTCTTCTCACCGTGGTCGCACACTCTACAGTTCGCGAGTTTGACTGCTTCCGCTCTCAGCACTGCTTACGGAAGGAGAAGATTTTCGAGTTCTCTAAGCAGCATTGTGGACATCGCAGGAATGAAACCATCCTTCCAACTCCAGAGCAAGAAATACCTGTTGAGATACGTCAATGTGACTTGTTCTGCTTTCCGATTGGGACAGGGCAAGTTGCTCAGCGTTGCTAGATGTCATGGTCTCGCAAGGCTGGTGGAGAAAATAACTGCACACTGATGCCCTGCAAATCAGCTCTATGTTCTACGATTCACACCTTCGAGAAGGAGCTTTGTCGCTCTTTTAGCGAGGTTTTGAAGAGGATTCCACCTCAATTTAGTGTACGATACATTATCTGCTATAGATTACCACTACTATGAACAGGAAGGATCTCGTCCAAACTCCTATTACAGCGTCTGCTGTAGAGAGTTCAAGGTTTGCCCTTAGGATGGATCCTGAGAATACTGTGTCAATTGTTGATGATTCTCTCGTGAGCATGTTTGATTGACTATCTGTAAACGCCATTTTTGCCGACAATGGCGCGGGTGGTTCCAAACCCGAGGAGGTCGAGAGTACCAGCCCAGAAAGGCAAAACAAACCGATAGATAGATGTAGCTCAGTGGTTTGCGGAAGAAACGAAGAAATGAACGAGAGCAGACCTACGCCTGCAAGATTAAATGACAATAAAAAACAAACAACTCACAACGGTGAACCAACGTATCGATCGTAGGGAACAGGAAACGTAGCAGTACCAGCGCATCACTAGCACTGAACACTTTCAGATCAAACAACCAACAGTGATACAAAAATAAGAGCTGCAAAGCGGCTACAACTCAGGCCCTAACCAATGAGCTCCAACAACTTCAAAGACGATTCAATTAGCACCAGCACGTACAGCCACTCTTTCGACCACAGACGCGATTCCAATATAATTGATGACGAAAACCAAACCCACTCTGATGGCACTGTTCCATAAACACTAAAACGACAATAATGTTCAGAAGCAGAAAACCCACTTGGTAGGCCCTGCGGATTTCTCAGTAACACAGAGTCCAGGAACAAAACAAATAACATATGCAAGCCAAATACGATGAAAGACCAATAAACACGTCAGCAAAGCAAACAATCAAAATATGCGAACAAATATGTAATCATCAACAAGAGAACTGGAAGATTACAACGAAAATTCTCAAAACAGGGCAGCACAAGCATCATCGTAGGGTATCACCGTGCGAGGTAAAAAACTTCGGTACAAGAGACGAAGCCACACGACGAAAAAGAAAGAAAAAAAGAAAAAACAGTTGGCAGCAGGGAGACACGTCGTGCTGAAGAAATATGAGGATGCTAAGGGGGAAAAGATGGGATTCAGGAAGAACCAGAGTCTGCGAAAAAATAGTTTAAGTGGTCTCACTGAATTGAGATGGCGGTGAAAACGACAACATGATGATCTATATAGACAGCTACATGCTCTCGGAGCTTCTAGCATTCAATTTATCATGTCATTAATTGTCCTGGAGCTTGCGGGAAACACCGGAAGTTGATATTGAAAGAGCAAAATCTTGCAGTTGTTTCAGAAAGTACAACAATGTTCGTCCAATGAATTGGTCTTAATTTTTATTAAAAATGTGAACCTTTGTAAGTTGACAGGTTGTTCCTGTCACACTCTGGTAATCAGCCAAACTTTTTGCTAAAGAAGCCTGGAACTTGACCGTATGTTCAAATTACTGTTTTCTTCCAAAGAACATTTTTTTGTTCGCGAACATTTTGAGTTAGAACAAGCCTTATAAGACAAAGAAATTTGTCTTCGTAGACATAAAGCATATAGTTTGAAAGCATGACCAGCACTTTCCAAGCCTAGAACTCAGATACGGTTTTTGACTTCTACGGAAGAAGTATTCGCGGCTTCAAATTCTTAAAAAACGCTCATGTTCGCGAATATTCGCCATGTTCGGCACCCGAACATTACGTTTCTTGTAAACTACTTTCTTACTCTTTACTACATCTAAATAGATCTATAGCTGGCCGTTACATAGAACAAAAATTGTAGGTTATACTGCACGACTTTTAGTAAAATTCGGGAGCTCTATTTTGTTCGTTCTTAAACTTCTGCTTTTTCGAACATTCGCGAATATTCGCATTGTTCGCGAATATTCGCGAACATTTCCAAGATCTTCTTGCCAAATAACAATCATTTTTGGAAACCTACAATATCTAATGTGACACCTATCACGTGATTGTAACTTTATGTGACATTCGTCCAAATAAATCTACAATGTCTTACATGCTGACGTCTGTAATTACTTGTTAGTTTATGTCAACAAACGGCGATTCCCGCAAGCTCCTGTGATATACGAGTATTAGACACGACGTTTCTGTACCCCGTCAAACGGTACGCATGACAGAAGTACGTGTGTACACTGCTGTGTTGTGCCCAACGCAGCGGTAATACAGAATATTGTTTAGAAAAGATTTATTGTAGTTAATTCTATCTTAAAATTAGTTATTTTTCTACGCAAAATCTACTTTGCATGTGGCCAAAAGACGCCGCACTATAATCAGAGTGATATTAGATTGTCTATTAAAGTGGCAGAGAGCGCTTTAACTGTGAACACCCGACCTCATCGGCTGTCAATTGTCAAAATGGTGGTCACCCACGGGAGACGCCTGCGCTTGCGCAAGTACACGTGCATTTCAAGCTGTGTATTGCGTTGCGTAGGCGCCCCCTGTGGCGGCATATGCGCTTAAAAGTATCTAGCATCTACGTCTCTTATAGGCTAGTACGGTACATGAAACGCATTTATTAGACAAGCCAACCGTATCGTCGATTCCCGCTTAAAATGGACGATGCGGTTGTGCATAAAAGAGCCGAAGCAGTCGCCTCCGGCTCAACTCCGGCCAGACCACTTCCCCTTCGACGACCTCCCCCCACACCCACTACTCATCTCTTCCCCCCTTTGTCGTCTCAACCTTCTTCCCCGCCCATCCCCAACCTCTCTCTCTCTCCCCCTTTGACGGCTTGGTCTCACCGCCCACAACGTTCCCTGCTACTCACACAGCCCCTCCTCTGGGCTCGTCCCGTATCATTCGGCAGAGCCTCCGTACTACCCTACCGTTTGGTTAGCCTTGTGCGGGCGTCCCTCTCTCTCCCGAAGTCCGTTTTTCTTGGTTCCCCGCCTCTCCCTCTTCTCCGTGGTGGTTCTTATTGTTGTCATTGTTCTCGTTATCGTTCTTTCTTGTTTCCATTCCCCATGGTTGTCTTTGTTGTTGCTCCCCTTTGTTCCTTCGTCGTTGTGCTGGCCCCATTTGCCTGCATCTGTTCCCTTGCTTCTCTTGTCGGCCTTGGACTCTGGTTCCGCTCGTTTTTTCGCGTTCCGATTTCGATTCTCACAAAGTGTTGCTTTGCACCTGTTGTTGCTAGACACACTGTGTGATACGGCGAAAGGTTCCCATTAACCTACGGTCCTGAGGCAATCGTTCAAGAGTTAGTGGTTCTCAGCTGCTCTTTTGGCATTTTGTGTGACCACTAACTTCTTGTTTGTTTCACATCAAGTGCCAACGTCTTTCGTCTCATCCAGCGAGTATTTGTCCTTGGTTGACCCGGACGAGCGTCTAGAAGAAGTCCCCGACCGCGTTCCGCAGATAAAGAAGTCGGCTGTGCATCCTCTTGAGGTGCCACGCGAGCGCCATATCTTTCGCGTAGCCACTCAGAAGAAGAAGCGCCGTTGTAACCCTCCGCCGCGTAAGCGAATCTTCAAACGGTGTCGTGTCTGTGACATCAAGTTCCAGAGCCAGCCTCAGCTTGAAGTCCATCAAGCCGGCCATCGCCATCGCAGAGCTTTGCGCCGTGCAAACTACAACGAGCTGGACATTCACTGCAAGGCTTGCGACATCCGGTTCTTTGAAGCCCACGGTCTGCGCGTCCACTACAGGAGCCGCCGTCATCGTGCGACACTTAGAAAGAAGAACAATACTATCTTTTAGAGCACAGGTCTCTCTTTCCATTGTCCGGTTGTGACACATTTCTATTCATATCTTATTACATATATTATCCTTGTTTGTTCTTCCTTATCTTTTTTTCTATCGTTTGGTATCCCTCTTCTGTTCTTGTGTTCGTGCTTGTGTTGTTTGGCTTCTGCCGCACTCTATCTACGTAAGCTTATATTTGGCTAGTGCTTCTTCGTCCGATTGGACTGGTACTCTACGAGAGCAAACTTTGCTTTTATTTTTTTTGCCGGCTTTGGCTGTAACCGCCAACGACATCACCAAAATGGCGTTTTCAGTTTCATTCTAAATAATGATGGCAGACAAACCATCTAAATGCGGAAGCCCTAAACCAGGAATAAAGTAGTACGAAGCCTTCTCATTGGGCGGTCACCTATTGATCGTGACACGAGATATGGGAGGTTCTTGCGGTGGAACGTTCCGTCTCGAAGTGGACGCACTTGCGTCCCAGGGAAATAGACCTGTGTCGCATGCGTCAATACTTTGCAGCAATTCTGTCACATGACGGCGCTATTGTTTGCGCAACGGCAAATGTGATGATGCTAATTGACGGGGGATCATGGCTGAAATTTTGTCTCCTATGCGATAATGATGGTGGGAAAATTGACAGCATGGACCCCCTAGCCCTCGCAGCAGTTACGGGCTGCATGCCACAGTAACACATGCAAGGCGTCACGCCTACGGTAGGCATCACCAGTCCGTACGGTACACGGATGTTGACAATCACGGTGATACCAGCATAGCAGTAGCAGCATCAGATTGGGCAGCGACAACCAACAGTATTATGGTGCAGAAACAGCAGGGCTGTGAGCTTGGCGCGTGGCGGCGAGAGATGACGCAAAGAGTGGTGGCGTCCGGCCAGAACTTCCCACGCACTTGCAGTGGGGCGCGGGGGCTGCGCTTTCTATAACGCCAAGGATCGACGGACGATATCGACTGTTACAGGCGGTAAAGAATAGACCATTGATGGCAGCGACGGGGGCCGAAGACAGAGTACACAATGTCGCCTTGCTAGGCGACGGCGCGGAGCGCGAAAACCATCATTATGCTTGGGCTGGGAGCGCTAGGGTGCCGATGTCGCAAGCAGAACCACTGTCTTACTGTCGCAGACACAAGAGCGTCTGGTAAATAGAAAAACACAGAAAACCCTAGTGCTGCGTTTGCATGGAATGCAAACGCGCAGCTTACGTTTCGCCTCCCTCACCACATATTTGTGAGGCTCAAATCCGCCTCCACACTATCTTTTAATTGTTTTATTAGACATTAATTGTTACAGCCTCCTGCAACGGGCTACTATTAGATTGGTACTGGTTTTGGCAGGTTTTATAGTACAACCAAAGGGGATATATAACGGTATGCGACTGTGCGTGCTTCGGATGAAGAAGAACGATCACCATCTATAAACAAAAACTTTACCGATACTATTGTATTCTGTCATTCTTGACTTCTACATCAGCCAGCCTCCTCCCGGGGTCGTTCCTGATTCGCAAGCAGCCTACAGAAGGCCGCCACTGCTATATCTCCGCATCTGTAGCACAGTCCTACTCGGACCGGTCGCCGGTTGTGCAGATCTTCAACGGTGTGGTGTGAACAGTTATAACTGTTCAGGTCGACCGCACTTATAACACACACCAATCA
This sequence comes from Gracilaria domingensis, assembly GCA_022539475.1. Classification (NCBI taxonomy): domain Eukaryota; phylum Rhodophyta; class Florideophyceae; order Gracilariales; family Gracilariaceae; genus Gracilaria; species Gracilaria domingensis. Next base: position 123,091 of record VCMS01000074.1, read on the forward strand.
TATCATCACCGCAAGGAACTGGCATGAGGGAGGCCTCAACTTCTGCACCAGAACATGAATTGGAACCAGAAGCCCCGACTGCTCCTACCACTACATTTGTTGTTTCCGAAGAACTTTTCAATCAGATTGGAGACCTTGACCCACGTCCCGACGGTTGTACCGAAGAAGCTAAAGTTCAGTACAAAGTTGAAGTGGAGGAATATTCAAGAGAGATGCTTTCTGCTTTCAAGGAGACGGAACTATATGGCGAAGGCTTGTGGTTAGAATTTACTGCAACGTTCAGAGCGGGGAAATTCGCATACATGCCGAAGACTACCACCCTACGCTGGCTTGAGTTTTTTATTGGACGTAGTGTCTTTGTAAAACGTCAACAGGGGTATCTCAGAGCAAGAGCACTGTCACCGCATTCAATTTTCGGTAATTGATACAAAATCTCCAAGATCCATCCGGTTTCGGAACTAGCACTACAGGTGACGCCCAAGGGGATTGAGCGGCCTCAATAACGCCAGCCCGCAACATCTTCTCAACTCGAGACTTCTCTTCCTCCCGAGCCTTCGGTCCGGCCCGATAGAGGTGTTGCGCAATCGGCCGAGTATTCGGAAGCAAGTCAATACAATGCTCAGTTACTCCAATTGTTCCTAGAGTTCCGTCCCACATGGGAGTGAATTCCCGCAGCATCTCGCGAAGCTTCTCTCGATGGGATTCCGGTACATGCTCCAAATCGAGCTTCATCAGTTCCTCAACGGGATCCTTCAAGTCACTGCCAGATGGCACAGAACTAACCTCCAGAGGTTTCGGATTGTTCTGACCCGAGTCCTTTTGGGTTTCCTCCGTGTCCACGGCTTCACTAACTCGCGATTCAGCGCTCTCCTCATCCTCTTTAGTGTCTGACACTCCGAGAACCTTTGCGATAGGGATCTTCGTTGGGACGACCGCAGTCGGGTGTGGCAGCACTGTACCAATCACTTGGTTCTTTACCAGCCACTGAGTGGATTTTCCAAAATTGGCGAACATAACCTTGAAGGGTTGATCTGGTTGAATAGTTACCACTCCATTCGCAAGAGCGATTTGGCGTTGTTCATATAAAGCCGGCAACGGTTGTACTGTGTGGAGACCCATTGTTTGGTGGTGACATCGATCCATACCAGGGACTCTGGTGGCAGCTGCACGGACTTCGAACGTGTAGCTTGGTCGACACCATGCCATCGTTGGAGGCTTGCTGCGCAGCTGGTAGCGGCATATGTTTCCGCGTTGCGGCTCGCAGCGGTTTCCGAACAATCTGCAGGACTGATCCGTCTTCCATTTCCACTTGGCGTTTCCGCGGGCGGATAGCTTCCACGAAGCGATGGCAAAACCGAGGATAATCAAGGCAGCCAATGAGTCGCAGACGACAAAGTCAAGTTGTACCAAACAAGTTCCTAATCGTACAGGGAGTGTAATGTAACCAGCCGTTCTCAACGGATTATTGTTCGCGTCGGCGAGGTTTAAGGCAGGGCCGAAACGGATCGTTCCCCGAAGAGCGGGCGGAATTAACTTCTTGTTGATTAAGTTAGGAGCAGCTCCTGTATCTAGGACAGCTAATTGCCTAACCATGAATTGGGTGGACAGGCCAAGGTCAGAATATACCTTGTAGTTCCTCTTGGCCATTACCAGGATTCTATCCGGCGCACGAAGATTTCGGGACCTTACCCACGGGCGACGAAGAACACCACAGTGTTCTGAATCCACTTCTGAGGCAGCCATCTTCCTCGTCAGATTTTAATAGCCGGGGAGTGAAGCAGAGGCGCCTCGGGCGTCTTCGACTTCGGCTTAGAAGACGCCCCTCCCACAGGGGAGACTCCCAAGTTTAGTTTTTCGGAGCATGACCCACCTGTTGGGGGCGGTTCCCGTCCTGGGCATCATGCTGATGACCGTTCGCGGGTTCGAATTTTCCCACCATGTTCTGGGCTGCCGTGCGGGCGGCCTGACCAACATTTGATCCTCCACTCAGGTGGACAGCCATCGCGTGCTTCGCGCCTTCATAGGAAGTTCTCGGCACACGAGCTTGATTCTCTGGCGAGAGGGACTCGAACTGAGCGATAATTCTCAACCTTTCCCGTGCTGGGAGTGTACACTGCGTCCAGATATGCCCAAATTGGTAACACTCGTAGCAGATAACTGAGGTTGGTTGGTCTTGCGGACCTCTATCAACACGACCCTGCAGGGTATTTTCCCTCCATTCTGGGCGACTGAATCTCATCCCACGACCTCCATAAGGAATAGGTGCTGCGGGCACTCGCTGTCCTTGTGCATAAAATGCAGGGTCAGTCTCCTATGACGGAGCTGACGTGGACGGTAGTTCCGAAGTACCCACTGAGTCGGGGTTGCTACCCACGAGGTTGATGTTGTCATGATCCAAATTGGAGTCGTTCCCATCGTATTGGGCGGATGAGTAGTCAGATTCCTCAGCGAATAGTACCTTACGAGGCTTTGACCTAGAGGGCCGCCGAGCTCGGAGCGATTCCCCTTCGGCTTGGGCGTATTGTACCAATTCAAGGTAGGTCATCTTTCTATTATCCTCCCGATATCGGGCTACCAGTGCCCGTATTTGGGGATCCAAGCCATCCACGAACATGGAACATCTCTCTCCAGACGGATGAACATTACCACAGCGGTGGAAAGCCTTATTCAGGCGCGTTGAATAAGCGGTTTCCGTTTCTCCCGGACGTTGTTTCGTATCTCTCAGGGCTGACGTAGCCTTTTGAATGGCGTGACCAGTAGCGTAGGACCGTAAGAGGTAGTGTACCGCTTCAGGCCAACACGTAACTCCTCCTTCCGAGGCTCTCGACGATCCGCGAACGGAATTGAATTGATCTTCTGCCAGACCTTTGAGGTAATACGGGAGGGCTACATACGCCTGTCCCTCACTCATTCCGAGTATATCGGCTTCTTGCACGAACCTTGCGAGGAAATCCAGAAACAGAATGGGGTCTTCTCCTGTAAACTCCCTCTTGTTTAGGATAACGCCGAGTCTTCGGATAAAATCCCTAACTTTTCCAGTTCCTCTCGAGGTCCGAACTTCGGAGGTATCCTGAAGTCGATAATATCGATATGAAAACAACTTCCGATATAACGGATTGGATGGCTTCAACTCCTTCAAGCCATGGTGCTTCTTTCCCTCCTTCCGAGTGCCGATAGTCCCTTGAGAGGTAAAGGTAGCTTTAGACCGTGACTTTGACGAACGGGAACGCCGGCGGCGGCTATCATCCGAGGAATCGGAGGATGACGACGATGACGAGCTGTCCGAACTACTTCCGGAGTCGGAGTCAGACATATCCAAATAATTACGGGATTCCTTCATGGAATTGCGACGGCCCCTCTTACTAGATCGACGAAGGGAACTTTCGGCATCCGAACGATTCCGCTCTTCGGCTTCTGTCTCCTCGTTCATCCTAATAGTGGCTTCGAGGGTATCCAAACGTGCATGGACTCGCTCCATGGCAGTTCGGGTTTCCTCTCTTTCGAGGCGAGAGTCCTCTACATATGCCCTTGGGGGACCAAAGCACTCCATGATGGAATTCATCTCCTGTCTCAGGGTACGAACTTCTCCCGAGACATCCTTATCTAGGAGTTTATAGACCTGTCGACAAAGTTCCTCGACTGACTCGATGAGGGATACGTGGGCTGCATTAGCGATGCTAAGGCGAGCGCCCAGATTACTGTACTCCTGAGAGTCAAGCTTTTCCGGCGGTGCGGTTGAGGGTATCTCCACGACTGAATCTTCCTCCTCTGGTTGCGGTGCAGCCTGCGAAGGAAACTCTACAACCTCCTGTGCATCAATTGGCGCGTCCGGGTTCTCGGAGTTTTCACGATTACTTCCCGGTTCGGGGACCGATGTCCTTGAACGCGTACCACCCGAACGAGCAGGGGCGTTCGACGTAACCGATCTTCCTTTCGAGGACGGAGCGTGGCGCGGCATACTGCAGGTAGCCAACTGGACTCCGGGATAATTACGTGAGAAATCACGAGACTTCCGAACTACCAAAAAAAGGGATGGGAGAAATCTAATCAAAACCCAAAGAAGGGGCTATAACTGTCACTCTCCCGAAAGGGAATTCCAAGGGTCCAGATTCCAATTAGCACAACAACCCAGTTATGGTCCTGTACGTTCTAAGTCGGGAGACCAAAATGTAGAGCAAAACCCTGCGGTAAACGCTATGGGGGATCTCCACTAAGATGTCCGAGTCCTACTCCCTATGAGAGGTAGGCCCAGCGATAGAACCCTCTGTCCGTGCTCGAGTAGAGTGACAAGCCGGGTGTAAGACCGGAGACGGTGACTGGCTATATCTACAGAGGTGGAATGCAAAGAACGGTGCAGATCCAGAGATGGAGTGTGATCCAAACCTGAACAAAGGGGAGAGAAAGGGGACCGTGTAAACGGGGGAAAGCTCACGGTAGAAACCACCGGAGCGGAGCTATGGACCGTGGCAACCGGCGGGAACAGGTCCGACAGCGGAGCGACGCACTCAGAGGCGCCAAAAAGAAACCCAATACTGGGGCGGAAGCGATACCTGAACCAGGTGAACAAGTGCAAACAGCAAGACTCAACAGAGGGACAACAACAAGAATTAACAACAAAAACAACACAAGAAACAACAAAAAACAACCGACACGACGGTAACGACAATCAAAGATCCAAAGATGGCGAGACAAGTGCTTCCTTAGTGACCCTGAGGGGTAGTAGTGCCGATACCAATCGTAGTCACTCTCCGGTTAGAGTCGTAGACATACGTAGGCAGCAAGATACTATGGCCCGATCCTGAACAGGATTCGACTTGAGTGTCGACTCAGTTGTCCATTTACTTGGAGGCTCCAGGGTGAGATCAGCCGAACATATATACTATTACTACTACGGTATCTACAATGCACACCTTCCGAGGGTCATACACGTGGACGAACCACTGTCAGAGTGCAGAGTATTTCCCAACGGGCGTGGCACAAATATCTAACTATCCAGCTTTACCACGTAACCTACTATCTCACCTACTGGGCACTTTCCATGCAGAGTCCACCTATTAAGGGTTTAACCAAACCATCCCAACAATACCCAAAATTAAAGGGAGTTGTCATAACTTAACCACGTCACCGGTCATCGGTACCATCTCATTATGAGCAGCATGATGCATTCGATAGCGGAAAGCTGTTGCTCTACAAAAGGCGATCCGAATTATCAGTGTCGTCATCCGTAAGGTCCGGAATGTATTTCGTTGCGTTGGTCATCTCAAATCCATAGAAATGACGAAGAGAAAAACATTGAAAAGAAACACGAGCGAAAGGGCGAGAGACGTTTATAACAAGTGTATAACATAAGATTAAAATCCTGATACAAAGTACTCTTTAAGATGTTGGGTACAGACGTGAGAAGTTTATCCCGTAGTGAGTGACGGTGAGGCAAAAAGTTGCATGAACTAGGTACTCGAGTTTTGTTAGAGAGAAAGTGCAAGCTGTTCACGTCTATATAAACGTCCGGGATGGGACATTTCTTGCCAATTAAACTCGGGTAGACTATATACTTTTCTATCGACGTCGCTTTAACCCTCTTTCACTCGTTTTTACCTTTGTCATTGATCATCTTATTTGGCTTTATTAATATTCTTAAGCAAAGTCTGTGCCTTTATTTTTTCAAATTTTTGCCTCGATTGTTTTCATTAGTGCCGATAGCTCGGTCTTACGGCTTGTGTTTGTTTTGTGGCTACAGTAAGCTTTTCGTTAGGATAACGTGCACACTGCGCTAGTTTTTTTCATTCAGTCGCCATTGACTTACCTGCAGTTTTGCGACGAACGTTTTGGGTACTAGGTAGTTGCCCTTTTTTTGTCGGTTGTTGGTTTCAACGTGAAGATAAAAACAGGTCGTTTTGATTTAGTTCTTTTGTTTGGTTTTTGCGTTAGTCGATGAGCCACCGTTTTATTTTTTGCCGTTTAGGATGGCACGTATAGGCATTTTCGCTTTTGCTCTCTTTGGGTTTGTCACTACCCGTTACGTTCCGTTTGGTTACAAAAAAATGGCGCTCACAATACTCTTTACTTTTCTTGATATAAAACAACACGGTATAGTTATGAGCGATAACTTTTGAGTTTGAAGTCGAAACTGCCACTGACTATTAAAAATTGGCATCGATGCCTAAAAGATAATTTTTTTCCGCAAAACAGCTCTAGACTAGATTTAAACGCGTTGATTCGTCTGCACTGGGAGCTTTGCTATAAAACTTGGGCCAAAGAAAAATCCTTGTATGCATCATTTTCGGAGATGTATCAAAAGCTTTCTTCAAAGATAAGCTCTATATTTATTGTAGATGTAGATGTATTTTGTAGAACAAATCTAAATCTATAAAGATGTTTAAAAATGTAGAAGTATGTAACTTTTTTTTTGTTTCCTTCGGTGAAAAAGCAATATAAATTGTTACTATTTAATTGTCATTGGATTACCAATGTGAAAATTATTTTGGAACATTAATTTGCTTCTATACTTTTTGACGTTTTTGTAGAAACTATCGCAAAGGCAATAAGTCATATAGTAAAATTTCTAATCTTGCAGATGTTCAAATGTGCCCTATTGCACAGCACTTTTTTGGAAAATTGGAGAATTCAGATCATTACATTTAGGACGCAAATCACTTGTATGCGGCCAATTAAAGTTCAAAACAAATTCTGTACTCCTGATTCGGAGACATTCCAATATTTTAAATTTATACAAGCGATTTTTGACACGAACAGCTTGCTACGATTCTCGAATGGAAAATTTAAGATAGATTTGGATGTAGATGTGAGAAATGGCAGTTTGATGGTACTGAAAATGCATTCTGAAAGGTCATGACGTTTGCTGAATTTACTTTTACATGAAAAAAAAGCTGTAAAATGTACACACGTTTGACAAATATCTGGAAAATGTATTAGTTATCGAATATGCGAAGTATATATCTTTGAAAAAATTAGTACTAAGTATAGAAGCAAACTATTCTGAAAATCAACTAGAGTCGCAAAAGTGCTGTTTCGAGGAGCTTTGCGTCCTTTCTTTGAGAAGCACTTCTCAAAGCTCTGATTTCATGCCATTGGAAATATAGTAGTCGTAATCACTTATTTTAAAGCCACCTTTTCTCCTTGAAAATGGATATGTAAATGAAACCTTTTATGAATGGAGGACATTAATTTCGCCTAGGAAGGTTTACTTTGGATGATGTTGTGCCATTGCTATATGAGCTTTGCGCCTACTGCTTTGAGGAGTTCGCTTCTCAAAGCGCTGATTTTCTGATGAGCGTTGTTCATTTCATGCCATTGCGTGTGACGAACGAATTCGCGAACGCCTTGTTGCCGGAAACTTTTGCCACCTTTTTAAGACTTTTTTAAAAACTTGTCATCGGCCCATGCAGCGAGTCAGAGGGTAGCGTTGCTGAGCGCTGCCGTCAACAGCAATTCGTTGAGGATTGTTGTCGATCTTGATTTGTCCAATTCTTAGTCGTAGCATCAAACCTTCGCAGTATGCTCTTCACAGACCTCCTCCCCGTCGAGAGCCCTTCCCGTGTTTCCAAACCATCTGCAACGTCGCGATGAAGATCGCCTCCATCATCGCGCTGGCACTTCTGCTGCTCGCGCCATCCGCCACGTTCTCCACCCCCTTCACCATTCCACGGCGGTCTCCACTCCCCACCGCGCCCACTGCCGAGCCGTCGCCGGAGGAGGATCCGTTACCATCCGAAGAGCCGCTGTTCCCTACTCCATCCGGCGCCCCATCGTTTGAGATCATCACCTGCGTCAATGACGACGGTTGCAACGTAAGCTTCAGCCAAAATTTCAACTGCACCAATTCGCAAGTCGACATCCGCCCGGACACGGACTCCGCCGTGCTGCTTCTGTCTCAGGCGGATCAAGACGGTGGCTCGCGCATCACGTACCGCGCACGGGTGCCGCTGGCGTCCATCGGTGAAGACGGGGTGCTCTCATCCATTCCCTGGGTGTCGACGGACGCCGATGCGGAGCAGACGGTTTGTGTGCGTGTCGACGACTTTGGACTTCCGTCTGGTTTGATTGGCGTCTTTTTTCTCGGCATGCCGTTTGGCACTTGTTGCGGAGCTTGTTCGTTCGCTGGGGTGGCGCGCGTGCCGCCGCGCCTTTCTTGCTGTCGGCCTTGCTGAGCACGGGCACATGCGAGCGCTTGTCAGAAAGAGGAGCAAGCGATGCTCCAAGCAGCTTCGCGTAGCTTGGTCATGAACCCAAGTTCTGGAATGTTTTGGTCAAAGTTGTAAGTTTTGGGATCTTCAAAATTAAATTCGAACTTTTTTTAAAAGGAAATGTTTGTCTTGCCCCTCTTTCGCGACAATTGTCACTCGGTGAGTCCGCTCCGACTCTATGCGTCGTATCTCAGACTCGAGGTATCAGTGCGCGCCACGGCATCTTCCGGAACTCCACGGAGAGGCACAACTCACGCTTCTATGCTTCCAGCCCGCGCCTATTCTCTGTACTCAGGGAAATACGTTGTCGCTGTCAACGGGCGTTTCCTGTACGAAACACATGCCACTCCCTCACGCATGAGTATGGTGCCGAAGCCAGAAAGCCTCTTTCGCCACACTCCCCATTAGCGACCTCAACTCTTTTAACCCACGCATTCCATCATGTACACTTCACTTCTCGTAGTCGCTTACGTCCTTTTCATCCTCGCATATGTAAACTGTACACCCTTAACATGTGCCGATCATCCAGCATACTCACCAAACCTGAATCCGGTGCTCGTATCATCGTGGACAATTCTCAACGGCCGCAGCGCAACAGACGCCATTTACTACCCGCGACATATCACCCATCATTACGTGCCCGCCTTGGATGAGCACTCCAGCGTCTACTACGCCTTAGACTGGTTCTTTGTGTCGCATTACAAGCAACCTTTCTCTGAGAGCTTCATTCAACTCAACCTCCACCGAGACGCAAAGATTTATTTGATTGTCCCGGTGGAGCATGACAGTGACTTACCGCCGGCCATCCTCCCCGGGTGGAACAGTGAAGGCTGGGCAACTCGTTTCAATCTGACTGACAAGAAGTTCGTTTATGGGGTCCATCAAAAGAAGATGAAAACAATTCCAAAGCGAGTGTACATCTTTTCTAGAGGCATAAGAGGCACTGCCGTTCTTCCGTCAAATGAATGGGTCAAACGCAGAGTTTCGGGTGTGAAGGCGATCGGAAAATGGTTTGCTATGATTGCAGAAAGCGATGGTCGACCGTCAGAAATGCCGACACAATCAACCTCCGTGGTGGAAGCTATTCTTCCAAACCAACGATGCCCTGACGCGCTTCATGCAATGTGGGTTACACCGGAACCCGATATCTCAGATGCCGATGTGAAAGGCAGGATGTGGCCCACATGGCATCCACAGTGGGACCCATGCTACTGGTGGTACGTTCACCTCAACCAACTCTCCTTAACCCTGACTCTCTTTCACGTGTATGCAAAGGTTGTAATGACTAACTGGTTCTTTTTCGTGTTGCGCTTCCTTTGACGTAGCGCTTATGATCATGACCATGGATCATCTGCACTTGCGTTCATGAACTACGCTCCTAGGTTTGGATACACTCCGTGGAAGAATAATCGAGAAGACGAGTCGCATGAGGGCTTCAAGTGCGCCGTATTTCGAGCAAATGCATACTACGTATGCTTCTGTCTTCATGCTCAGACATCAAAGTTGCGACGGGTTCACCATCGCAATCATACGATTATCTTTGCAGTCTCAAACGCCGACACAAAGGAGTTGCTCGCAGAGGTAACTCATAGGGGGTTCTTCGGTTTCACCGGAACGAGAGCATTAGGGGGAGGCTTCGTAGGCTTGACGATCGAGGAAGAAAACTTGCGAATGGAGCTGTGGGAGAACGGTCGGGCCACCAACAAACGCTCTGTGAATGTAATCAACTTCCCTGCTCTCAACCCCAACTATGCGTACAACGAAGACGCTGTTAGACGTGGCAGATATGAAGAGTGGACGACAAACCCTATCTGCTCTGGTGATCGTTATCATGGGATGCTCAATATGGACATCAGGAACCCCATAACGGCCATTGTTTCGTCAACGAGGGCCGACGAAAAAGTGTTTCTTGGAGGCGAGAGGGATGGTATCTTGACAAGACACGACGGAACGTCCCGACTACTTCGTATTCACGAATTTGTTTTCGGCGACGATCACTGCAAGTTCGCATTCGAGAACGATCGCCGCGGCGCGGCGGACGGGACTTTTTATACGGATGCTAGTGGCAGGAGGCTGATGAGCGGTCCCAGTAAGACTAGCATGCGACAGTTTGTGAAACGCGGCTTCAATATGCGGATAAGTGGGCTGTACTCTGTGGTGGACCCATGGGGTGGCCAGCTCATGCGCAACAAAGATGCCGGTCAGAGTAGTAATGGATACGGACTCGATCCAGACGTGAACTGAGGGAAAAGATCGAGCGCCCATGCCCTTGTAAGCAAAATGCAACAGCACGTGAATAAATCTGTTCTCTCCCATTCGAACGGTACACACCTTCTTACTACTACTTGAAGCTTCCAAGAGAAACAAAGACGTAATTTGTTTATTTATAGAATATCACCCAGAACAGTCTTGGCGTCGATATGGAGCGCTAGTAACAACATGAAAGTTAAGTGCCGTGCTTGAAGTTTGCACTACATCGGTACCGTTCCCAAACAATCTATTGTGGTGCACTGTTACAACCAAAACACTCAAGCTGGCTTACGCGAAAACAAATAATATTATTGTTACAGTCGTTGCACTTGCCTGGAAACCGAGAGTATGTCGATTCTCCGTCGGAATCCCTCCTTGTCGATCCGAATGCGATATACCTTCTATTTCCGCTATCATTGCTTCCAAATTCGCAATGAACGTTCCATCCTAAAAGCCTACTCTCACTCTAAACCAACTGTTTCTTTTCGACGTCACGTTCCCAACAAAAATAGCTTAAGCATTTGCGTTTCATGTCCACCAAGTCCCGTTGTTAGCATCCATCATCAGTGTCAGGCAATTGAGCTGTAAACCTGTTTCTTGAAATTGTTCCATGTCTGGACCGTTGAAAAGCGAGAAAATCATCGATCGTATTCTTTTCGATAATCTTGGTGTCAGACATTCACCGCTATAAACAATATGAACACGATTAATTGGCATTGCAGGTTGTTCTTCGAGTTTGATCATGTGGTAGTCAATAAACATAAATATAAAATAAATCAAAAGGTAGAAAAAGTATATCATATTTGATCCTCGCTGCTCACAACAATCCATGTTCATTCTCGCCAACCTTTTCTGAGATTGTATCTCGTAACAGGGAGGCGAATCGATACCTCTCCGGAGTCCGGAGTTAGGGGTTTATTCAGACGCATATTATCCGTATAGGCTCTGAAGTACGATGCATAATAAACAGCTAGAAACAAGAACGGCGTGTAGTAATTCCGGACCTAATCGGATATGAATTTGAGAAAAACTACAAGAAACCAATATGGATCCTAAAGAATGATTTCTGCAGACTTTCAATCAGTAACGGATGTCACGGTTATGATATATGTGTTTTTTTCAAAAACTAACAGTATTCGTCTTCTTAAGTAACCAAATTTTCTAAACCAAAAATTATATTCATTGCTAACCAAATAATTTCAAATAACTACACGTAGCTCTTAGAATTGAACTAAGCTATCTCGAAGAACTGTAATTCCTTTTCTGAGTCTTTATAATTGTCAACTATATATTTATTGTGAAAACATTTAGTTCTTTTGTCAATAAGCCGTTCCTGGGCTATTGGTTTTAGGTCTGAACATAAAAGCTTTCGTTGTCTGCTGTGTTTATACAGTCTTCTAGCATATACTTACAAAGAAACTGCATATAACAAGTCAACAAGAAGTTTCTCATCATATCAGACTAAATGATTATGAATTTAAACGGAGTTCAAATCTTCAAAGCAGTGATGCAAATAGAAAACATCGGATACAATCCGTTTAGAAATTTTTACTATTTCGGATTATCCATAACCGCAAACGTATTGGGGTTTTCCAGAAGCGAGAAGATTATAAATGTTTGAACTCGGTTGTTTTGCGAAAACAATTTTTATAATGTGGGCAAAGACGGATAAATTAAAATGGAGTTTTCGATTTTCCAAATTCGTCCAGCATAATTTTGGATGCGTTTGCTGGGTGCATTCAAACGGCCAGCCGTCCGGATAAATGCCTACTCCGGACGGCGAACAACAGCTTGCATCGCTGCTCAGATTACATGTTCTTTACATCCCCGTGAACGCACACCTACAATGTATTTTTTTGTATCACCCACTACTTTCACTTGCGTATCCGGAGACCAAAAAAATCCGTGGCAGTGTTTTCAGTTCCCCAGATTTAACGACAGTGCCCTCGGTCGCAACTGAAGCAAATGATTTTGTCCACCCGTGAAGGAAAAGCGTGTGGTGCTAGGTCGATGCGTTTCTCTCTTGCGCAACAGAGCGCAAATGTCTGCTGACAAGCGACATCTTCAAGACAGGAAACAATGAAAACCCTTCAAATTCCTTTCCAATTAGCGGCCGCGGCCATTGTGCAACATTTCTCTGGCCAAAAATCCGCCGACACACAAGACTCGCACATACACTGTATGGTAGTGTGGTAAAAGCTGCGCTCATATCATTTTCCACCATCAATTTTTAACGAATTATCTTGATATTCTTTCTACCAGGATGTTTGTTACTTCAAGAGTACAATTATTACTGGTACAGTCGGTAGTTTGGACTACCAGTCCACTCTCTCTCTCTATCTCTCCCTTCAAGTTTCTCCTTTATACAGACCGAGTAGTAGATTTCAACTAGCTACAAAGACAATTAGCGCACAGGGTCACCCACACTATCCAAACCACCACATCTACCAATTTAGTAGGGTTTATAAATTTTGTTTCAATTGCCTTTCTCTACCGCACGTTCAAGCATGAGCGTGAGTACGAGGCATTCTGTCACATGAATATTTCTGGCCGGCAGCAAGTCGTGGGATTTAGCAGTGCTTGCATTGCTGCAGCATGCGTTGGAAAAGGGTATCTAAGGATGAAGTGGAGCTACAAGCTTTGATTCATTACCCCAACCAACTTGTTTCTGTTTCACGATATGGATCCCCCGGGCTCTTTTTTGAGGGCATAAAAGGGCGTTCCAAATGCAGGAGCTCCTGCGTCTCCTGCCATCACCGCCCACCTCAGTGCCAGTGTTCCGGTGTCTTTCTCAAGGCTCACATCCAAGCCATCGGTCAAAGCTCTGGATACCAGCTCTTTGTCATCTCGACTATGAACATGTTTGCCATATGCGTGTGCACGTTTTGGTGGCTTCATCTTTGCACATGGACTGCTCATGCAACTCCAACGTCACTAAGGCCGCTGTTTGCTGCCGTGGGGCCCGGGGGGTTTCCTGCTGGTGCTGCAAGTGGTCCTGGACTCGGAACTCCTGTTGGTGCATCTCCATCACCATCGCCGACACCTTCTTCTAGTCAAGGAAATGGGTTTCCTTCGAGTGGTAGTGGTATATTACCGATAGGTGCGATTGGGGCTGGTATTGTTGTTAGTGCCACAGGAGGAGGAGACCAAGGAATCCTCATAGCATGCCAGAATCGAGTTTGTGTAGCGGAAGAAGGAGAATATGTGTGCGACAATATGCCTGCTACAATTGGGGACGACATTGCGTGGCTGTATAGCGATGACAGAACGCAGAGCCCTGTGGTGATTCAAGAAAGTGGCATCACTCCAAACGAATCTAACATCCCGATAAACTTCGCACCAGTCGGAAATCAACCACCAATCACCTGCCGCGTTGTTTCGGCCGACCAAAATAATCTTCCAGCGGCCTGCCGAAATATGCGTCCAACCATGCGGTATCAACGGACAACGCTGGGACGCGCCGTAGTGCCGGAACCCCCTGCAGGGAATTGTATTTCGTTTGACGATATTCCACCAACTGGTGTGCCCCACGGAAGCTGTTGTCGACCTTGTCCTCGTACAAGACGAGTAGAGCGGAGTTTGTCGTGCTGTGGAGCGTGTTCTTTTATAAGGTAGTCGGACAAGAAGAGCTTGGTGGGTAGGTGACGTCTACTCGCACAACGGTCTCGTGGCTTGCTAACCGGTACTCAGCCGTGTCACGGACGCCGCTCACCGAGCTGGGCGTCCACTCACCAGTGAGTGAGCGTTCACTCACCAGGTGACTTCGTACCGATTCGCGCACAGCGACGCGCGTCCACACGCGTAAGCGCATCGCCGCGCGCGTGGCACGCACGCGCCCCGCTGGCTGGCACGGCGCTGTCTTTTGATTTGTACTCAATCGTTTTGCTCTTGCAATTTGGATTACCAGCAGAACTCCAATAAATAAAACAACAACAAATAAAAAGTTTTTAGACTTTTGTTTCCAGCCAACAACGTTTATTGTTTTCGTGTTCCGCAACATCGGCAGAGAGAGAGAGCGAACGAAGTTTGCTGTTTTTCCAAAGACTGGCGGCCAAGTTTACATTTTGATCTGATTGCAAAGTTCCCACGTTAGTAGGAGCGTTGTAACGAAAGAATATCTAGTTGTGTCGAATGAATTTGAGCGGCAACTATCCGCCGATCATGGTCATCATGATGATGATCCCAGCCACTATGGTTAGCGCTGACATTATGTTTCGAGTATGGGACAAGGCACAAGAACATCCTTACGACTACTCCCCGAAGCAGCGCTTTACGGTTCCTCCTCTTTCAGTTCAAGATGCCCTCATACCTGCTCACTTTCATTCGATCCCACTTGTATGGCGCACATGCATTGGTGAAGCTGTCTACGAGGTGTAGCAGTCTGGGTTTGTATGTAGTGCTGAAACATTGTGAAAATAGTTTCAAAACCCTTAATCAACTAGCTTTGTCAACTATTCAACAATAAAAGAAACGGACTAGCTTCGAAATCGGCAGCGCTCGAATAAAAAATCGTCGTCATGCCCCAGAACCACGTGCAAGTTAGTGCCGAAGAACATTTCCTCCCACGACTTCTTCGATCAGCACATGGTCCAGCAGCTGAATCTGCGAACGAAGATAGCAAAGATCTTGGAACCTTTCAGCAACAATGCTGCTTCTTGTTGCCGACGTATAGGGGACATGTTTTGAACTCCTAGTCCATTGATAACACATTTTGAAAGTGCCTACATAAGCCGTGGATACGAACATGCAACAGCGCTGTAGGGTTCTTTACCGCATCAAAATGAAAAGTTGCTGAGGAACAATTCCCTTTCCCGGAATTTAGGCAAGCGCTGTGAAAGGCTGTGCATTTCAAGTGCGGGATGAGAGGATCTCCAACAGGTGAAAGTAATTCATCGCTCTACAGAGCGTCTACTTTTATATGTGTGATGAGGCAGACACATCTGCCTCCTCTGTGCCACTAGTATATAAGAGGAATCTTCTGACGGCAGAACTCTGTAGCTCTCATCTTCATCACCCAGACAAAGATACATCCAAGTTCGGGAACCATCTCCGGTTCAGCGACTTCTTCACAATGCACCGTCCTATTTCACTTCTCATTGCTTCTGTGCTCATCGCGCTCACATTCGCTGTTGGGTCAGCCGTTGGCGTTCGTGACAGGATCTCGAGCATCGACAGCCCTCTCACCGAAGGGAGGGCAAATCAAGCCCAGATCCAAGCTGCAATTGCCATCGTGCAAGCAACTGAATGCAATCCCAATGTCTGCTTCGCGGTGGATGGAAGTGCATCCATGAATGACATGGAATTCCAGTTGGAAAAGGACTTTGTCAAACTTGTTGCGGCAATCGTTGCTCTCGATCCTGGATCCAGATTCGCCGGAGTGCAGTACGGACTGAGGCCAGCTTATATTAGCACACTGACCAACAATGCCGACCAGTTCCTCCTGGATGTTCACACCACCGTATCTCTGGAAGCCGGTGTGACCTTTATCGCCCCAGGTCTTGGTGGGTGCATGAGACAGCTCAAAAACCTTGCTGGTCAGCCAAAGAAAATCATTCTTCTCGGAGATGGTGGCAGCAACTTCGATGCCGAAGATCCTCCGCTGGATCCGGAGAGCATTGCCCAACAATTCCTTGAGAATCCAAACAATTTGATCTCAGCTGTTGGTGTGGGCAACTTTCAGGATCCTGACATGCTTGAGGATATTGCTGGAAGCCCTGACAGGGTTTTCACTGTCGACGAATGGGAAGATGTTATTGATGTACTTGCTGCCCTTGTGCTCCAGGTTTGCGGTGATGTGGAATTCTAGAAGCCGTAGCTTCATCTCAATCAAAGTGGCGTATGTGGAAAGAGCTGATATGAGTTACTTTCCATTCTTCCAGAATCCCCTACATGATGCAGTAAACTAAATTGCTTTCTGAATCCAGCGTCTTCCTCCGTATTCGCTTCCAAACCTTCCTGCCATATGTACAAATTTTGAAAGACATGAAGCTCGTAACTCCATGCTGCATTTCGATCATGACGACTATGAATATAAACTGGGGTCCGAACTTATTGCCGAACAACGTTTTCATTCTGGACAGGTTCACTCCATTCTTCAACGCAGGCATATAGGATGTGAAACAGGAGCATCAATTTCATGCTCTAAGCACCAGCTGATGCTGACTGCTAATGGTGTCGCACTTGCGGTTATGGCACTAATTGCCTCAATGAGATCCGTAGTTTTACACACAACCCAGAAACCCAGTTCTGGTTAAGGTTCTCAAGCGGAGTCCAGGTTTTTTTCTGGATTATGTCAGGGCGCCGTTACAGACTCTACAGTTCGGAGGTAGAGTTCATGTAGAATCATTCCATCCTGGGCATGCCGCGGCTGCATGCACGAATGATACGTACGTGAGGTTGAAGAAGGAATAACTTTCCGAGGACGCGTAGAATTTGATTTGTCGGAGCGCATTTTGGAGGCGGCGTGGCGCCAGATGCTCTTCACCGGAATGATCATGATCTTTCGTTCTCTCGAGAGAAGTTAGGTCTGCTCATTTGTTTCTGTTCCGAACATCTGCCGCCACAATCGCGTTTTGAAACAAACATCCTCCGACCGAACCCGAGAACAGTACATCTCTTGTCGAGTGCACTGAGCGCAAGAAGTTGTGCTTACTTGCATTGTGCTTGGATACTCACAAACCCAATCACCAAGACACAAGATCTTGGGCAGCTCCATGAGTAAGCGATTTTTCGTTGAAAGCCAGGAATTTTGAAAAATTTTTCCACCTTTTGGAACAGTGCAGAGATTAACGAACTTTTCGTTCTATAACCAAAATGCTTGCAAACACATGTCCGTGAAGGAAATCGATCTGTACAACTCCACGGTTTCATCGCCTGAAACGATTCATCCCAATCGTGATTGCTGGTGGCTACGCAATGAGATGTTCGGAAGACAAGCTGCTGCGCAAGTGGACAAATTCAGCCCTTGATCAAAACTAGGTAGGTAGACACGTGCGCTGGATACAAATGCAAAACAAAGAGGTAGCACCCTTTCCGTGTACAGAAGATTCTGCGTCAGAAAAACAGTAAGAGCCCCTACACACTAGGCCGCTAGTCCGGAGACATTCTCAGTAGAGTCTACTGTTTGCTTTGTGCCTGTTATTTTCGCCTCCTCTCCGCGCAGTGGACCGCAGGCGACAAATGCGTGCTTTGCGTTCCCCTGTGCTGAACAACAGTGATCCATCGACGAGAGATGCCACGGATAAGAACTTGCGTTCAAGCAAGGCAGAATGAAATTAGCATTTGGCCACGCTTCGGAGGTTTGTCAGCTCTCGAGGCATTCTCTAGGACGGTATAAACCAAAACAAATTCCCATGAGCAGAGTACCACATCCCTTCATCCAAAAAGTCACCTCCGTGCCTACAGGGCATCGCTGCGAAATATCAGCTTCCAGAATGTGTCCTTACTATTTCAATTCCACCCAAGTTGCATATTCCCCATAAGCATATGCGAAAAAAGGAACCAAAGATGTTTCAAAGACAACATTAATTTACGCAAAATAGCAAGAAGGGATAAAATTTCTATACCTATATCCTCCGCTTGTGAATTTGCTCTTCACCTTGAGTGGAGTACGCATACCATACACGTTCATACCAACCACTTGAGCAAAATTTATGTAGCCGGGCACATGTCTTGAAAACGTTTAGGGATAGAACAAGTTAATTTCTGCTGTGTGTAAAATACTCGGAGTCAAGATATTTTGCCACATTCTTCTCAGCAAAGATTCTTACCTTGGGCAAAGACGAGCATGGATTGTTGAATTTTTGTGTCCAGAAAAATGGGAGAAAGATCCCAAGCATTCACGGAAAGGATTCATCAAAAAGAGAAGCAAAGATATAGAAGCAGAAACATCCAGCCTGATCCAGGGAGGGCACCACTAACTTGTTCTAGAAAAGTAAAACGATGGGTGATAACCACGAGAGTGCATCCGCTACTACGGTCAATCTTTCTATGGCATTGTGAGACTTCGAAACCCTCAACAAACATGTTTTCAGTAAACAAAAAGATGTGATCTTTCAACAGGACGCCTACTCCAAAAGTTAATTTAGTGAGAACCATTTGGATCCTCCACAAAACGTAGTGATATTAAAGAAAGGCAGCCATTTTCTTTTTCTCTCTCATCACCAATCCATCACAACTCCAGCCGAGTATACCTCTTTGGTAAAAAATTACCAACGTGTTTCACTTTTTCTCTGTCTTCTTTGTTTTGTTGCTCATCATCACTAGTCTGTCTTCTGCCCAAGTTCCGTTTGAGCACGCAAACGGCAGAGCCGACAAGATCGACATGCCTCTCAGCAACCATGCATCAAATAAAGCTCAGATTCCTACCGCTATATCAATCGCCCAACTTTCGTCCGTCTCGAGGTGTGCATGGCCATTGATGGAAGCGAGGAAACTGTAGTACCGTCACTGTGGTTCGAGGCGCAGAAGGAATTTGTGAAACTGCTGGCTCTTGCTATCGAAGGAGATGAACCAAAACTCAAATACGCGGGTGTGCAATATGGCCTGATTCCAGCATCGTTAAGTGGGCTCAAAGGCAATGTCCATGAGTTCGTTCTTGACGTTGACTCGGCAGTGTACCTGAACGCATCAAGCACGTTCATCTCTCCCGGTATTATTGAGTGCTGGCAACACCTGCAGGAAGTTGTGGGCAAGCCGCAGAAAATTGTTGTGTTCCTTAACAGTAGGAGCAACTATGTTGACTTCAGTTCGGCGATTGCAGCAGCCAAGAGTTTTCTTGCCATTTCAGGTAATTCTCTCTTTGTCGTGGGCTTAGGTAGCTTCAAGATTGGAAAAATCGAGAGTCTGGCTGGCAGCCCTGACAGGGCTTTCGCAGTTGAAACGTTGACTGATCTTGTTAGCATTCTTCCTCTTCTCGTTGCAAAGATTTGCGCCATGGTGGTAGAGGCGGTTCCTGTGGGTATTTAGTTGTTAATCTATTGAGGAGCGCAATGGGAGCAGTTACTGTCTGATGGAAACTGTGATTTAATGTACCACCAAGATCTCAAGCAACTCTCAGTTCCGATGCTTAGCTGATAACCCTGTAAACGGTATTGCGTATCGCGGATCATAGAGGATACTTCGGTTTGTGGATGCTATTGTTTGGAGATACTACGGCTCATTTTTTTCCTCTGTTTGTAGACTTAATTCTGGTTTGCTCTGTTTCTAAACGTTGCGTCCTTTAGGCCCTTTCTACATCGGGACATGGACAGATTTGCAGCTGTCTATTGTCCACAGTTTTGGGGTCGCTTCTTGAGCGACCCCACTGAAGAGACACTTCAAAAATCGTTCTGTCAGATTTGTTTTTAATTTTTCTGCCGGCAAGGTTGATTTGCTTTTAATTTTTATGGTACACGTGTGCCAGATTTGCGTGTCCATGTCCCGGTGTAGAAAAGGCCTTACCAAACGTTCATCACACAATGTGATGTCATCAGCGCTACGCATTTGCTTGTGTCAGCGAGTCAATCCACGTCAAACATTTCGAACTGTACACGTATGCACAACTACATTTTGCTTACAGCACAGACACGTACACCGGGGTGTGTGCTGTAAGCAAATGTATGTCGTTGTGCTTACATTTCTTTTACATTTATAGAATTTCGAAGAACGGAGATATAATACGAGAGTGAGTGGATTGGAGATCTAAAGAACTGGGAAATATCATATCAGCATATTTAATTGTAAAGCCTTACTGACGAATCAAATTGAAGAATTCCAAAAACATTCACAATAAACAATTTAAAATAGTGCTATTCTGTCAGTCTGGCTACGTGTGATACGGCGTGAGTTTGTTATTGGCTTACACTTAGATCACATGTAAGCGAATCTCATTCGCAGATGATATGGCTTAACTCTTGGCAAAGCCGCGTTTGCAGCGACCTGAAGCCCACGTTAGCATGATGTGATGTGATCAAGAGTTGCTTTTACGTGGGAGGGCTGCATGTTGTCGTAGGCAGTGAGCATCAAGCCACATCAGCGATAGCTATTCTGTCTTCTGTTTCTGTCAAAGTCTATCCATTCTATAGAAAGCAACGCGTTTGATAGAAGGAGACTTTTTGATGAATTGCTGACATTGTTGTATTTTCATTACACTTACACTATACGTAAACAATCTCATGAGTTCCGTACTCTTAAACCCTTTTGAGACGGTTCGCTTATGTCTAGTGAGCTAGACATAAGCGGACAACATGATTGGGTAGCCGCTATAACAAATCGTTATTGTATCGCAGAGATCACAAGATATCTGTGTCTTGTTTAGCTTTGGCAAAGAAGGAGGCAAGGACCGCATCCTGTCTGCCTCGTTGAATCTCCACGAGATCAACTATCCGGGTTCGGGTTGGGTGGGAAAAGGAAAACACTAACTGAATCAGAGGTCGCAGCGCGATGGTGGCTTCAAGAAGCCTTCTAATGGCAATACCAAAAAGCTGCCGATCGTCATCACCGCATCACCGTCGGCGGTGACCGACGGCGGTGACCAACGCACAAGCACAAATGTCTTGGATCAAGTGCTAAAAATAAACTATATTCTTCGTGCCTCGAAAAGATCATTGTCAGCGTGCCACTTGTCTGCTTGGCTTATTATGTCTAGCTCTCTAGACATAAGCAAAGTATCTTTTCAATTGGCTACAAATTCAATCAGTTTTAAATCAAACCAATAACATTCGAACTCGAGTACCACGTGTACTTCAATCAACATGGTTTGTTACACCGCTCTCTCTCAGCCGCATGATCGAGTCATTTCTTTCCTTCTCATTGGCTATTTCTTATGTCTAGCTCACTAGACATAAGAACTTTTAGTCCCAAAAGGGTTAACGACATATTTTGTATTACGTCAATTAGAGCTAGTAGGGCAAAGAAAAGCGTACACCATTCGCAAGATAGGGTTACTATTGAGAGAGAAATTACATATAAGTAATTCGGTCTAGTAGACACTGTAGTCTTAGGTCGGGGTAATTTAAGATTTATTTTTCCCGTGGTTATTGTAACCGTAACCGGGACTGAATAGAATTAAATGACTTATTCCACCGTCAAATCAGGACACACGCCAATTACGTCATCAGTCGATGCATTCCCATCAACTCCCAAGTTAATGGTTCCGAATAGGGAGCAAACTCTGCTTACACCACCTGTGATAACATCACAAGATTCGCCGCACGATGAAGAACAGATGAAAGATACGGCTAACTCTGCCTGCGTCACACCAATTCGATCAGGTATGGCGCCCTGTTTACAACCAGATGACACCGGGCAGCTGCAAACGGAGAGAACAGAATAGATAGTTAGTAGCAGAAGACATGAGGCATTGCTCATGAACATAATAAGAGAATTAACGTACCAAGCGAAGCTATTCGGCAATCCGGCGTCCTGGCAAATTGACATGGACGCTCCCTCGCATGGATTGCAAGTAGAATCATCCACGGTTGGATCAGGTATGCACTGGCACACCCCAGTGGAAATATCCGGCAGGAAACAGTTGGGACATTCACAAACGACGGGGCACGCGGGGCAATCAGAAGGACACTCTATGATGGGTTCCAGGCACCCCAGGCCGCAATCTGACGGCATACCACAATCATCTGCGCATAGAGTCTCTCCGGGATTGCAAGTGTTAGAATCACATACGATCGGCTGAGTTGGACAGTTGGCTGAATCATTGGGATCGCCGCATGTGAGGGTGCCGCCGCATGAGCACTCGTTGGGCGACGTGCACACAGCAGGAACTTCGGGGGTTGCCGGACCATTAGGACACACTCCTTCGGGTGGGCACAGGCCGACACAGGGCGTGACAGGTTCACATTCAGAAGCGTCGCACACCAAATCGAACGTGCAGGACGTCGGGTATCCTCCGCAGTCTATGTTTGGAGCTCCACAATCGTCGGGACAAAGAGTCATTCCGGGACTGCAAGTGGTAGAATCACATACGATCGGCTGAACTGGACAGTTGGCAGGATCGGTTGGGTCGCCGCAGGTGAGGGTGCCGCCGCATGAACACTCGTTGGGCGACGTGCACACAGCAGGAACTTCGGGGGTTGCCGGACCACTAGGACACACTCCTTCAGGTGGGCACAGGCCGACACAGGGCGTGACAGGTTCACATTCAGAAGCGTCGCACACCAAATCGAACGTGCAGGACGTCGGGTATCCTCCGCAGTCTATGTTTGGAGCTCCACAATCGTCGGGACAAAGAGTCATTCCGGGACTGCAAGTGGTAGAATCACATACTATCGGCTGAACTGGACAGTTGGCAGGATCGGTTGGGTCGCCGCAGGTGAGGGTGCCGCCGCATGAACACTCGTTGGGCGCCGTGCAGACAGCAGGAGTTTCGAGGGTTGCCGGACCATTAGGACACACTCCTTCGGGTGGGCACAGGTCGACACAGGGCGTGACAGGTTCACACTCAGAAGCGTCGCACACCAACTCGAATGTGCAGGAAGTGGGGTATCCGCCGCAGTCTATCTGTGGCGGTGGTGCGCAATCTGCCGGACAGAGAACCGTGCCCGAGTCACAGGAGCCGGGGGAGGAAATGGCGCAATCTTGTGGCTGCACACAGGCGCTGCCCAGGCACTCGCACTCGCAAGGGGGCTCCACAGACACGGCGTTGCACCATTGCCTGCCAGAACAAGCCGGTGTTCCCGAGTACACTGTCTCTTGCTCAGTGCCGCAGTCGAGCACACCGTGCGTGTAGACGAGAAGCGTTTCACAGCACGAGAGATCGATGAAGAGACTTGCCGGACACTCGATGAAGAATGAGGTAGGAGAGCCGGGGACGGACCTCTTGCAAGGAAATCTTCCCGGAGAGACTCGGGAGAGCTGCGTGTTGACGATATTGACGTGGACGTCGTCCGTGATCGTGCATCGAGAGTCGGTGACCGTATAAGTGACGGAAATACCTGCGCTGGAGAGGGTGAACTCGACAAAGCCCACTACCTGCTGGTCTCTTCCGGCGAAAAGCGTTTGAGGACCTGAATGGAAGGTCTCGTACCCGCACGAAGCCAAACTGTCCATGCGTGTGGAAAGGTGAGGAAGGAAAACCTCTGACTTGCTGTTGAGATCACGGGCTTCCGAGGGGCCTAGCAGCAGCAGCAGCATAGCTGCTGTAAAGAAGAGGTGGATATAGAGGAAGATCATCGTTGACTCAGGATAACAAAATACTTGTCCCCGAGCAGCCGGGTTGACGAGGGATCAGACTTGTTCAATCGCGGGGGGTCATGCGCCTTTATGGAGAAAGTGGTGGCAATGGGCAGCCACTAGCACTTGGATGGATCAAAGTGGATCAAAGTTTGGCACACGCAACTTGCGTGACGCAAGCAAGCACAGCTACTTTTATTGATATGATGATGATGCCAAGGCTTGCGTGTGTCAAACTTACAAGGCTGTGTATTCATGGGTAATTCTGTGATTGAAGGCGGGTGCAGTCAAGGGGACGACCTGTGTTTGTGCTATGCAGTGCATAGTACTGCACCGTAATTATTGGGGTGCAAGAGCTCCCAAGGGTGCCGAACGCACGTCTTAGGGCGGGATAATGAATACCACGCATCGCACATGGGCCATATGTATCACACCGAGCGAGAGGTATCTCTTTTTGGTTGGGTCTGGTTGTCCACTTGTCTGATTGAAGACTGCGAAACGGCATAAAAGCCGGTGAGGGAGGCATTGTAACGGTACTACACTTTGTCCATAGCGCAGCTTGCACCAAAAAAACAAGTGCTCCGGCACTCCCGCGGAGTGCGGGCAGCTCAGCGTGACGGCCGTGGCGTAACGCGCCGGCGGTCACGCCGAGCCGCATCATTCGTACGCAACCGCCCCCGCGGCGCATGCGCTACCTTCGGTACATGCGTGTCCTCGGTAGAAGACATCGTAGCCTACGAATCGTACCTACGAATCGTAGGCTACGATGATGTTACCGCTGGTACGTTTGTACATGACCAGATATTGAGATATGTACACGTGTAGCTCGGGACTGATAGACCTCGCTCAAGTGCAGCCATTGGAAAATGAACGTGTCCCCAAGTCATTGTAATCCTTTCGGGTAACGCCGCAATACTATTTTTCAATCTCTCTGCTTACATAGGCGTATTTGGTTCGGAGACGGTTAAAATTCTTGATCATGATGGCACCAGCTTCGTGCTGACGCTCATGGCAGCATGATCACGATGAACATGACGTTGACGCTGTGCGAATCGTACCGATCGTACCGTACGATCGCAAGATACCTTCGAGGTAAAACGCTTTGCAAACGAGATACGATCGGATTGATAACATATTATCTTTCACGCAACGCGAATTCGCATGCAATTGGAAAGATAAGATATTATTTATCTTTCCAAAAATGGCTCATTTCGCGTTCTCCATCAATCGTGGTCCAACCTATCCCTGGGATATCTTAGACCGTCAATGAGACAATTGCGTCAGCGTGGAAAAAGGGAGGGGTGTATCACGGCACCGCAGGACGCTGCCTGAGGTGACATGTGACGGCCACGCCGTTGGTCCATCCAATTGCTGGCAGAATTAGTTGGACCGACTAGAGCGTCCGTGAGAGCAAGTCTATCAGTAGACCGAATTACTTTTATGTAACTTCTCTCTCAATAGTGATCCTATCTTGCGAATGGTGTAGGTTTTTCTTTGCCCTAGCTCGAATTGACGTAATAAAACATCTTACGTGAAGAGTACGGGACTCATGAGATTGTTTACGTATAGTGTAAGTAATAAAAACATAACATTGTCAGCAATTCATGAAAAAGTCTTAGAGCAAGCCTATTAGTGCAGGCAAATAATGTGTTAATCCAATTTGAAGCACCACTAAGATCTCAAGCAACTCTCAGTTCCGATACTTTGCTGATAACCCTGTAACCGGTATTGCGTATGGCGGATCATACCGAATACTACGGTTTGTGGATGCTATCGTTTGGATAATATGGCACATTTTTTTCCTCTGTTTGCAGAGTTAACACTGTTTTGCTCTGCGTCCTTTACCGAACGTTCATCACACAATGTCATGTCCACTGCGCTACGCATTTGCTTGTGTCACAAGAAGCCAGCGAGTCAATCCAAGTAAAACATTTCTGTTTCGAACTGTAGGCACAACTACGTGTACACGTACCGACAGTTTACTTACAGCACAGACACGTACACAAGGGTGTATGCTGTTAACAAAATGTATGTCGTTGTGCCTACATTTCATATACGTGTAGAATTTCGAAGAACGGAGAGATGATTAATACGAGATTAATAGTGGAATGGAGATCTCAATGAGCTGGAAATATCATATCAGGCAGATTTAATTGAAAAGCACTGAGTCAGGAATACTGACGAATAAAATTGAAAATTTCCGAAGACATTCACAATAAACATTTTAGAATAATGCTATTCTGTCGGCTGGCAACGCGTGCTACGTGTGAAACAGCGTGAGTTTGCTACTGGCTTACATTTAGATCATATGTAAGCTCTATTCGCAGATGATATGGCTTAATGCTAAACAAAGCCACGTTTGCAGCGACCAGAAGCCCACGTTAGCACTCGCATTAAAAATGCATACTGCTTCTTCGTTTTATGAGGCATTTGCTAACAATTGGGTTTCCACGTATCTCAGCTACACGTTATCGAACGAGCTATTTTCAATGTGGGCCGTAGATACAAGTCTCCCTGAGCTCCACGTTATCGAACAAACTCTTCTCAACGATGGCTTTGGAGATGTACGAACTTCCTCAGCTCCACGTTAGACTTTACATCATGCTTTTTTCGTTCCAACACTCGTACCTACTCTGCAACTCGAGCGATACGTATATGCTGTCGATGCTTTTCCTGTTGGAAACACATTTCAGTCTGACCTCTCCTTAAATGTGGTGCCCTAGCATATCAAAACTCCCTCGCCCGGGTACAGAACATCTGCTTTATCTCTCGAAACTCACGAATCATGTCCGCTTTGCTTCTTATCATCTCGCACATCCTTTTCATCGTAGTATATGTGACCTGTACGCCTTTGACTTGCGCAGATCATCCGGCATACTCACCGGATTTGAACCCAGTACTTGTATCATCATGGACCATTCTCAACGGCCGAAGCAGAACTGACGCTTTTTATTATCCACGATACACCGCTCATCATTACGCACCGACCTTGGATGAGCGCTCTATGGTGTACTACGGGCTCGATTGGTTCATAGCCGCACACCACCGCCAACCGGTCTCCGACAGTTTTGTGCAACTCAACCTACATCGCGACGCGAAGATTTATTTGATTGTCCCGGTGAAGAGCAATCGAGACCTACCTACGGCAACCCTTCCCGGGTGGACCAGTGAAGGTTGGGCTACTCGTGTCACCGAGCCGGACGATGAGTTCATATTTGGCGTTCATCAAAAGAAGACCAGATATATTCCAAAACGAGCGTACATCTTTTCAAAAGACGCAAAAGGCATGGCTGTTCTTCCTTCGAATGACTGGGTGAAACGCAGTGTCTCTGGTGTGGAGGGTGTTGGAAAATGGTTTGCCATGATTGCAGAAAGCGATGGTCAACCGTCGAAAATGCCGACTCAATCAAACTCCGTGGTGGACGCTATTCTTCCGAATCAAAGATGCCCAGATGCTCTTCATGACCTGTGGGTTGTGCCAGAACCTGATGTCTCAGATGAGGATGTGAATGGCAGAATGTGGCCTACATGGCATCCACAATGGGACCCATGTTACTGGTGGTATGTTTAACTCCAACAACTCTTCCTCGTCATGGTTCTCTATGGCGTCTTAAGGAATACTGTTTCTGAAACTAACCAAAAACTTTTCTTTCGTTTCACGCTTCTGTTCTGACGTAGCGCTTATGATCATGAACATGGATCATCTGCACTTGCGTTAATGAACTACGCGCCTAGGTTTGGATATACTCCGTGGAAGAATAATCGAGAAGACGAGTCGCATGAGGGCTTCAAGTGTGCTGTGTTCCGAACAAGTGTACACTACGTATGCTTCTGTATTCATGCGCAGACATCAAAGTTACGACGAGTTCCAAGACGGACTCAAATCTGCCGTCAAGGACGAAGGAACTGCTGGCGGACGTAACTCATAAGGGCTTCTTCGGTTTCACGGGAACGAGAGCATTAGGTGGAGGCTTTGTGGGCTTGACGAACGAGGAAGAAGAGATGCGAAACGAGTTGTGGGATAACGATCGGGCCTCGAACAAGCGCTCGGTGAATGTGATCAACCTCAATGATCTCAACCCCAATTACGCTTACAACGAAGAAGGAATAATACGTGGCCGGTATGAGGAGTGGACGACAAACCCCATCTGTTCTGGTGCGGGGCGCAGTGGGATGGTCACCATGGACATCAGGAATCCCATCACCGGCATTGTTTCGTCAACCAAGTCCGACGAAAGTGTTAGCCTCGGCAGTGAGAAGAACGGCGTATTGACGAGACACGACGGATCGTCGCGACTAATGCGTATTCGCGATTTTGCTTTCGGCGACAGTCATTGCCAATTCGCATCGGACACTGGCGATGACCGTCCGGCGGACGGAACTTTCTACACGGACGCGAGCGGAAGGACGCTGATGAGCGGTCCTAGTGAGACCAGCGTGAGACAGTTCGTGAAACGCGGCTTTGGTATGGAGATGGATGGGGTGTCGCGGTATATTGTGACGGACCCTTGGGGCGGGGAGTTGGCGGCCGGCCTCTCTCCTGGCCAAAGCAGTGACGGTTATGGGCTCGATCCGAACGTGAACTGAGGGAACAAAGGTCGAGCTACCGCGTTGCATGCAGTAACGAAATGATAGCAATACAGAATGGTTGAAGCTTTGTATGGTTTGTGGAGGTGAGGGGGATAAATGAAAGTACGGCTTCATGGATCCCGGCTAGCTTGCCATCTTGTATTATGGTGAGCTCCAGAAACATAACAAATGGCTAGACTGCAGCTGAGTGTCCAGCATTGAAGCTGCACGACGATTAATTTGACGCTTCTTGCTAACTCGAAGGACCACAGACGTGCGTGGCACGGTGGCGAATGCCAACTTGTTACCGTTGGCAAAAGTCTCCGGACTAGCCTTGATGGTTGAGCCAGCCATGCCTTGCGGCGAAGGTAGTTGTGTTGTAGAAAATCAAATGCAAATTGTAAAAACGCGCAATCTTGATATGAGATGCCGCAGGAAAGCGGGTCTTGCATGCGCGCCGCATGGAGCAATTTGCACCACACGGCCGAAATGCTTTTGACTGTAA
This sequence comes from Gracilaria domingensis, assembly GCA_022539475.1. Classification (NCBI taxonomy): domain Eukaryota; phylum Rhodophyta; class Florideophyceae; order Gracilariales; family Gracilariaceae; genus Gracilaria; species Gracilaria domingensis. The sequence goes on from VCMS01000074.1 coordinate 151,786, forward strand.
ATAACACCACTTTTTTTGACTTCGTGTCCTCGAAGATCTATAATTGCTCACCATGCCAAATTAGAACCTTGCTGTACCGTGTTTCCAATGTTTTGGGACGAGTTTCTTTCAAGTCCGCTCCCCAATGTTCTATTCGTCCTCGACTGGAGCTGCGGTCAACTGTTTAAAAAGCATTCCCCCGCTCCCCTTTTCCCAGTCAAAATGGATTTGCTCTTCACCATCTTCTCGCCAAACTCACGTTCAGCATCCTAACAACTCCACTATGAAGCTAACTGTCGCAACCATCGTTGCCTTCCTATCCCTCGCCCATGCTGCCACGCTCTCTCGCTCATTCGTCCTGCCACAGCCGTCTCCAAGCTCGATCCGCGTCGGCAAGTCCCTCCCTTTCCCAGAGCCGGTGCTAGAAAGTCCTTTCCCCCTCCCAGAGCTGCAGATTGGCGATCCGTTCCCTATCCAAGAGCCACCGTTTGACGATCCGTTCCCTTTATCAAACCCATCGTTGCCAGACATTTCCGATCTCGTGCCGTTCGATGGGCTACCGATGCCGACCGACCCTCCATCCTTCGAGATCATAACGTGTATTAACAACAGCGGCTGTAACGCCAACGGGAGGAGACGTTTTACCTGTACCAATGCTCAAGGTGAAATCCAACCCGACCGAGAGTCGGCAGTTCTACTTCTCACGGAATTCGACGAGCTCCTTGGGTCACGCATCACATACAGGGCCGACGTGCCATCTTTGGCCCTCTTCTCCAATGATCCCATTTCTCCAGTTCCGTGGGTTTCAACAGCGAAAGATGTCGAGCCGACTGTTTGTGTCGAAGAGGAGCCTCTCAATACTTCTGGGCTCTTTTTCGTGGCTGTTGGAAATCCGTTCGGCACTTGCTGTGGTTCATGCTCGTTTGTCTCCGGCGCTGCCAGGCGTCGTGTTCCCCCTCCTTTGTCATGCTGCCGCCCGTGTTCACGGTAAGAATATTTTCGCGATTTTAGTGGAACCTACATGTTGTCTTGAACGTCTCCGCTAACAGCAACAACAAGGGCTGGAAACGTTAGCGTCTCTTCCGTCTCTCTAGCTGGTTACCGTTCCAGACTCAACGTTAGCTTCTGTCACTAAATTTTAAACAATTCTAAATGCTTTACAAAATGCCTGCTTCTCTGTTTAATTCAATCTTCCAGTTCTTTGTCAACGTTTGACTTTAAAGTGGTGCCCTCAAAGGAGCGTCTCTTCGAAGCTGATCATCTATTGTCTTACCATGCAAAAGAGGAGAAGGAATGCATCTTTTAACACGCATACACATTTATGACTTCAGTTTTGATTGCAGAACCGTGCCAATTGCTGGGAAACTGAGGAGTATTCACAATCTCACGAATTTGCACCTCGCATGGTCTGCTCACTCCTCTTGCACATATGCCTGGTTTCAATGTCAGTGTAATGGAAGCGTTCACTACGCTCGGGGCGCTAACGAAATCCGGAATACCGTTTACGTCGACACGAACGGCGTCCTCGCAGCCATTCGTGTACTCCTGGAAAGGAGGCGTGTACGGTCCGTCATAAATGGTTAAGCGTTCGGTTGTGACGCTTATATAGCTTCCAGGCGGCTCTGCATTAGGCATGACTGGATTGCGTTGAACGGTTTCCAATGCACTCGCTAAATTTTCATCAGTCACGGTGCTGATCACCATACCGGCTGTATTACTTGCGAAGTAGGTGGCCTGTCCGTTCCCTATGGGGGCGGTATGGCTGTACGCGTCGTTCGGACATGCTGCTGGTTCAGGTAAACTGCCATCCAAACCCGTTTGGCCGACACTGATAGAAATGACAGACATACTCGGTCCAAGATACGCAAAGTAGCAAAAACTTTAATTCAATAATTTGCAAATTCGCTCAAATTAAATTTGATCAGATTCTGACCAAATAGGCCAAAGATGTGAGGATTCCTCACAACTCCTCCTTGAGTGCGTTGAAGCAAGTCTGGGCAGCGTCTGGGCAAAGACCATCACAAATTTCGAAGCAGTACGAACATTTGTCCGCCAGGTTGTAAGCGCATTGGTTCGCGTAGTATGTGCAGATGGTAAGCATGCATTTTCCAGGAGGAGAAACGGGAGCGGGAAGGTCGGGTTTGCACTCTGCGGCCTTGTCCGGACAGGCTGCGCACTTGGAGTGACAGTATCCACAAGCTGGGCCCTCAAATCCATTACTCTTGCATCGCGTGTAGAATTCAAGACATTGGGGCTCCAGGCACTTGTTCTCGGGGTTGGCCTGTTTGTATTTGCACCCGTCTCGGAGAAGCGTGCACACGTAATCCGTTGGTTTATCCGAAAGTTCGCTCAGTACACCACAAGATGCGACGCATGTGGGGCAGACTGATGCTCCGCCAGAGCCCGCCTCTTCTCCAAGGCACTGCTTGTACTCGCGGATGCATTTCACAACTAGCTTTGAGTACTCCTCCTGAGTAATGGCACCACCGATCACAATATGAACGAACGCCAAAAGGCAGAAGAGGTAAATGGCTGCCTTGAAAGACATCGTGGGTTGTTGATGAAGACTGCGAACGAACCTTGGTTGACTTGAGGAAGAGCCGGTGCAGAGTTATCGCTAGAGTCGGGGGTGGTGCGAGATGGGTGATGAACGGCGACGTGAGCATTGCACGAGGGCTGTCCTTTATACTCAATTTCTGGGAAGGGAATAGTACACTAGAGCTCGCTTGGTGTGGGAATTGAAGTGTATCCGTGTCTGCCACACAAATGCGCCCTGCCTTGTTAATGAACTAAGTTCAAAATGAATACACCTCTCGAAACGTTCGCCCAAATCAGCCCTCGTCAGCTGTTCGTTCTTGGTGACGAGAGCTTTTCCATCGCGATCGTCATAAGGAGGTGCCAGCATGTACTCGCTGCTTGACAGCAACAGAAAGACCTTTACCTCTGTCTGCCCGCCGCCCTCCGCCACTGGTTAGGCTAGACATGTGTGATTCTCCTTGTCGACATGGGTTCTTGCGTGTAGCGAGCTCAGACGCGAGCCCCATCCGAAGTCCGTGTTATGAAGCTGTGCAATCTGCAGTATGCCAGTATCAACTATTGTGGACGTTAGCGTTTGCATGTTAATCAGTTTTAGCGCGTACGGTTTTCTGCGTAGTCACTACGTGTACTAGATTGCGTCAGAGAGAACTGGCCCGACGGAAGGCGACCTGGCCTGTTGACAAGGCGTCTTGGCCAAAGTATCAAAGACAAGTCATTTTTGGAGAACCCTAGAACCCCAACTATCAGTGGCTCTAGTGGATCACCCAATGGGTGCTCTTCCCAACGCGCTGAAGAGCTTATACCTGATCGTAGTCGACAAGTGTATGATGCCAAGAGGTGTTTGGTGGCCAAATACAGCCCCCAAAGGGCCAGGCTGCTTGACGACGATGACGATGGAAACAGTTGTAGTTTGCGGAGAGGAGGATACTTTTGGCCGATCGCATCAGCATCTATGTTTCGCAGCTGCTTACGTACTTCTGGCATCTTGCCAGGCGCCTGTGCTGCTCTCAGCACCTGAGACGAGCACCTCGCCCTCCGAGATTTCCCAGCCTCTGAAGGCAAACCCCATACGTGTAACCAAGGGTAGATCTGACAACAGGTTATGCTGAAGCGCGAAGCCTAATTGACTGAATGAAGTTGCACATACCTGTAATTCAGAATTGTACAACTGTATGCTTTGCGGAAATTTTCCGAATTAGAATCCGAAAATGTAGTGTAAGACTTCTTGTGGGTTCACACCGATGTGAGTTCGCACCCATGTGCGCCGCACACTGTGCGGCTTCCGCTTCCATCTCATGGGGGCGTCTGGCCTTGATCCGAAAATTGGCAAGTTGCGGCGCCAAAATGGCAGATTACCGTGACCATGCTGATATGCTGAATGTTTTCGTTGACGTCAGGTTCCGAACTGAATCATGAATTCGACGAAGCCCTTTATTTGCATGTCAATTTAATTTGGTATTTGTTTGAAAACTTTTCGCAAGATTCAAGTGCCGAACCGCGACATTTCACGCAATCCGAACGTGTCACTGCTGGGAAACGGAGGCTGTGGTACAAGTGTACACGAGTGGGCGAGAACGCCTTGCGCGAGGTTTTTCGTTGGCGTCGTTCTCATTCATTCTTGCCTCCGCTTTATTCTCTCTTTCGGGCCTTCTGACAGACCAAGTTGACAAACACTTGGGCAGCAGGGCCGAGATTGCCTCAACTGCACCTCAAATAGAGTACATTTCGAGGAGCGAAAAGGCAGCGGAACGCTTGCGCTAACCTCCCGCTCTGCGCGCTAAGTCAGCTATCTGTTGCGGTTGGAGTGGTCCGTTTTGAAAACCTGATTCATTTTTTAAAACTTAAAAACTTTCATGCGAACAAGCCTGACAATTCCTGCCTGTGTTTAGCATGCAACTCACGGAGTCAAGGTGAGGCGTGCGAGATACAAGTGTGTGAGTAGGACATCAGGGACACGCGTTCTTCGTTGACCTTCACATCGTGGATCGCAGCGATCCGTGTCGATCGCGCGCACGGCCGTTACGATCACGGCCAGGAGCGCACACGCGGCGAGTCGCGCTCGAACGACATGGCGAACTAGAAACCTCGTGCCCCATCACGGACCAAAGCCAAGCGGTCCTGGCGCCATCCTATCCAGAGGCCGGGGAAGCCGAGACGGTTTGCGACCCAATCGCCGTTCTCAGCGCGGTCTACCAAACTCCACGCTGCTATGCAAGAACACCGCGTCCTCCCCCAGCAGCGCATTCTCCTTCGTCAGCTGTCCAAATTGCGGAAGCAGGTATCGCACGTTTCCTTTCGACGTGAGGTAGTCATCGATTTCCATCACAGTATCCGCCCTCACTTTGATGGACATCACGTTGATGATGGCCTTGTCGAGGTCAAATCGTTTCAGCATCTCAAGTTCATGCCCCACCACATCCAATCTCACAAAGTCTATCACTCTCAACCCGTTTCTCTCCAGCACGCTCTCCATCGTGGTGCAGCGCTCGGTCATCGTGGTCAACTGCCACCCTTTGTACTTCTGTACTTCAACCTCTCAAAGTTTTTGAATGTGTCTTCCACGGTACCGCCTATTTCATGCTGCTTGTATAGAGCTTTGCTATAAGAAGTACAGTATTTACCGTAAATTGAATTCTTTTTTGAACATGGCAAGTTTCTCGTTTCTCAAACCGGATCAACACGTTGTACACGCCGCTTCATCGCACACGGCGACAACGCACATCTCGCACATTCGCCGTGCACTCCTGCGCCACACGCGCCTCACGGAGAATCACCGAGGAAAGCTCGTTGAAAAGATGACCAGGTCTCGTCATGCTGCATGCATGACTCATGCACAAGTCAAGCCTCGCGGCTCGGTCCCCGCCTCGGAGCCGCTCAACAGCCACTGCACCGCTTCCACGTCCTCCACTTGCGCCGATTCCCGCGACACTTGCAAGGGACTCGTCTCCCACGCTGCAGTCCGAAAAAAATTCCGCGCCTTCTCACTGTCGTCCTTCTCGCTGGCTGGCTGCGGGCCACTGCCGACCTGGCGCAGCGCCGCAATATGAGCAAACTGTCGCTGTGTCACTAATAATCGCTTCTCTGTGCTCGAAACAATGCGACTGTGCCTTTGTTTCTAGGTACAGGTCCTTGTCTTGTTTCGATGACAATCACTGCATCATGAAGAGCTGTGGAAGCCCGAACGACCAGCCCTCGACTAGATATGCTTGCAACCCGGACGCCCCTATCCATCTCCTACTCCTCCGACCCGCGGCGTTATGGCCCTAGCAGATGAATGAGACCCAGATCGACTCCAGGTGCAATGTAGATGGCCTACTTCAGGTCTAAAAAATGTGTGCATGTCGTCTCCGATGGACCTGTGCTATTGTATATGGGCGTGCTAAGTGATGAACGAAGAGCATGTCGGGCAAACTTGCGATGTGCACTTTATTAGAATCCGGCTCCCGGCAATCGCAGAACGAAGAGGATGTCCGACGCCAGGGTCCGACGGCTGATCGTTGCAAGTTATTGGCCGGTTTTTGTTTGGAAAACAAGTATTTCAAACATAGAAATAGCAAATCACTGAAATTAAAACGTTTCTCACAATTTTCACGCGCAATATAGTTTTCAGCAGTTTTTGTACCTATTCGCACTCTTCCTCGGAGTCCTGCTCTTTCCATTTCTCTTCAATCATTCGAAATCACCGTTGCGCCTCAACATGTTCTTCCATTACGGCCTTGCACCTGTCTTCAAACTCGCATACACCTCTGTAGGTTTCCAGAAGTCTCTCCTTTGATTTCTCCGGAAGAATGTTCGGAACCGAAGCAATTTCATCTACCGTACCCGTTCGGCCTCGATGAGTAGTCTGCAGACGGCGTTGTTTTCTCTGATCGCTCTGCTCATTGTTGCGTTGTTCTGTTTGGTTGCCCTTAAGATGGCGCCGACGTGCTTGATTGCTGGACCTAACATTCTCCAGTAGCTGCATCATGAGTCGTTCTGTCTCGCTCACGCAAGAAGATATTCTCTCTACGTCGATAACTGAACGTTCTTCCTCCGTGTCCATCACAGACATATCCACCAGCAACACGTCTTGGCCTCCATCAACTGCGTACACAGAATTCACAAATAATGTCTGTAGTTCGTGTCTTGAAGTACTGGACTCCATCGATTTCCAGTAAAAATGCGTTCTGTACTGCTCTGGGTCATCCTCGACAGGTACCGAGACTTTGAATATCGCATTTCTATCACGTGGGCGAACAATTCCGATGGAGTGGAACTCTGAAAGTGAAGTTTTCATTTGCGCCACACGAACATTTCCGTCGGGGCTGGCAAACATGATCTGCAACGTTCCTGCACGAGAGTAATTACTTGTTGTCCAATATCCCCTATGTGCTGCGACTCGGCAAAGAAAACTTTTGAGCTCTGTCCCATCCATACTTGCCGTGAGTCCGCCATGAACCATGAAGCAGGCGACATCTCTCAGATTAACAAATTCATTGCAATTCACCTCGGTAGCAGACCCAAATACTTCATCCACAAGAATCTGAACATCTTTCGTGCTTGAAGCTGCAATTCTTCTGGTTTCTTGAACAAATTCCCACCTGCTAGGTAGTCGCACTGAGAATTGTGGAGTGCTCCTCTCACCGGGGTTCGCTCCCAGAGAAAGATATCTAGTCAAGTAGTCGTAGAAGCCAAATGAAACCTTATCCTCCGAGTACCCCTCCAACCAAATTGTTCCGGCCAGGGTGTCTCGCATAGAAATGTAGTTTTCGTAATCTTCTCGTATGTATCGGTTCCATGAATCGAGGATTTGTAAAAATCGCTTGGAAACTGCACTCTTGTCGCTATCTTTCGCAACCGCAGACCGGTACAATTTTGTCGTGAGGCCTCTATATATCCTTGGCACAAGGCAATCTGAACGTGTTGCCCAACCCTCCAAGCCTTTTCGTAAAGAAGGATCTGTGCAAACTGCGTCCGAATCATTAGAAAAGCTGTACAAGAGCACCCACTTTTGCGAAAGATTCAATTCTATGCTGAAAAGATTCTTCACGTCTTCAAGAACACCCAACGCCTTGTTTGAGGGGTGTTTGTCCGCATGTGAGTATAGGATAGGATCGAAAGCCTTTCTATGCAGCAGGTAGCCTCTTCCATCTTCCACAGCCAAAACCGCCGTTCCCATCTCCATTCCACGCAAATATCCGAAGATAGCAGTCATCGATTCATTAGCCCACCACGTAAACGACGTAAACATACAGAACGATCCCATGTAGTGGGACACTGTCTTCTGGTCGCAGTTCCAGATATCCTGAACATACATATTCCATGCCGTGGCCTTCAAGAAAAACAACCGGTCGTCTGTGTGCATCGGCTTCTCCGCACATTGTAGGCCCTTGGGAACATGCGCAAACTCGTTCATTATCGACAATATTTCCAAGTTATCCACTCCCTTGATCTCATCAAAGATGGGAAGGGTAGAGACAGCTTTCATGTTCACAAGTACGGAAACTGCCCATTTCTTCATTTGTAGGTAGTCGTCTTTCCAGTACCCCATGTCTTTTGGCCAGTATCCACTTAAAATCATTCCGGCAATGCTTCGTATGACTCTTTCCAAGTCTCTTTGCACGATTGCATGTCCAGGAATCCCATAAATTGCATCATGGACTTCCACAGTGCCACTTCCCAGTCTGCCCAAAGAACGTTCGGCTTTCAGCCACACACGCGATTCTAAGACTTCATCCGAGATATAAGATGAAAGTTTGAGCACTGGAAGACATGCATACGGTAGTAGACCTGCATTGTACCAACCCAAAGAGTTCTTTCCTTCACCCTTCAATCTAGTGGCAATGATTTGGTCGCACCAAAGAATGACATATTGAATACCTTGTATCTTTGAGCATGCCTTCACGACATTCACAAGGGCTTCCTGATCAATATCTGACATCTTCGCCGTGCGTGATTCTCCTTTCCTCTTCCACTCGTCCTTTTCTACATGCTTGTACGAAACAGCATACATGTACGTTTCAGAGAGGTTGAGGAGGGCTTCGACACTTCCCTCAAAGCAGCAAGCCCTGTCTCTTCTTTCCCATTCGGAGATAACATTACGCGCATCCTCACGTGTTGTGCGAATCCTTCGAGAGAGGCCAAGTTTGACAACCTGCACGCCTTTTGATCCGAGGTTAGTATACAAATTGCTGAGGCCAAAAAGTAGTGAGCTTTTCGTCTTCCGAAATCTTGCAAGCCGATCGCACACATCTTGAAAATTCTCGTTCATTTTGCTTCCTTGAACGAAAGCTGATGTTATTACACGCTTCTCACGGTCCTGCATGTTCGGCAATTGGGCTGGTAGAGATATCGAATGAGTACTGTATCATGAATAGGTGCGGCGTACGAACGGTGGTAGAGGAGACTGTTCTGCCACAGGGAGAACAGTCGCCTCTACCCTGTCGCGATGAACTGAGGTACATGGTATATGCATACTCTCAGGAGGAACGAACACAACTTGCTGAACAGAGAGCGTTGGGCTCATTTTGTAGGCATGGGTCATGCACGATGGCCAATAAAGTTTGGTGGAAACGCAAGTAAAAACGGCATGTTTACAGTATTGGTCTGGCCAGAGAGGACACATGTACCAAGCGTACATGTGTGCTCGTCGAGGACACTTGTACACTTGGTACGTCCGCGTGAGGTCAAACTGCCTGTTCGCTCGAAATGAAAGTGCGACATAAGACGAGTGGTTTGGTGTCTGTTTAAACTCCTGGATATCCCTGACGGACCAAAGGTGCTTTGGGTAGCCGGTCGAACGCACCATCGCCATCTCTATCTGTAGTACAAGTTTTCCGAAATGCTTGAAGTCTGGCATTCGATACCCATAAACATTTTTCAAAAAATGCAAAAACAGTGCAACGCTTTTCGCACCCACCTCTCTGCTTGGCATGCGGAATGCGCCAAGCAGAGACGTCTTCCGGTCGTTACAGATGCACGCGCAACCCGGACGCGCCCACGCCGTCGCCCACGCCGTCCAGCTGCGCCGTCAGGGCGCTCGGCGACGAGCACGATCTAGAGCGCTTTGAGGTGCAGTGCGAGTGCCCCAGCTCCGGGCTGCGCAGCGTGTTCCGCTCGTCGCCGCTGGACGTGCACTACTGCATGAGGGCGTGCTACATGATGGGCGACGAGTACCGGCAGGCGTGCGATGCGTACGACCGCTCTGGCGACAGCAGCACCAGGCACATCGGGCTGGTGTTTGAGAGAGTCGGGCGCACGTGCTGCGAGCACAAGTGCGGCGGAGTGTATGGCCGGCGCACTTGCAACCGCGCGTGACGTGGAAGACGAGTATCGAACAAAGCAAATGTGTGCAGCTGTAATTGTCAAACCGATTCCTCGCGCATCTTGCTCGCGCAGAGCGGGCATCCTCGAGTCTCGGTGCGCTACACGGGAGTGGAAGAACGAGAGCGACTGCTTCTGCTTGATGTTCCACACCGACTTTCGAATCGAGAGCGAAGTGTGCAACGTGAGTTTGCAGTTCCGGGCCGGCCCGTCGACTTGGCATATGTATTGAGGACTATCAGGCTGATGGTATCAGCCGGAGAGCAAACTTTACTCTCGCATCTATTACTGTCAAGTGACAGGTTACTACCGTAAAGAAAGCAACACCAGGGCCAGCATGCGGCCATGTAGCACCGAAACATCGACTCATGAAGGCCAGCGATTTTGCACAACCCCTCTCGAGGGCTGGGCCAACCGAGTTGTTTGGCCCAGCCGACAGGTTGCCCACACTCATCCGAAAACTGATGATAAATGCTGCACTCACTCTCGATGCCAAGCCGTTCAATCCCAGTGTCGGACAGCCCACGCCGACCTCGCGCTCCGCCACCGGCCCACTGGCGTCGATGTCAATTACGTGATGCAGTCGCAGCTCATCATTTATGGCCTCGTACAAATCAGCGTGCTGATGGGCCTACAATACTGCTCATCAGTACTATTGTAGGCCCGTTGTTTGATGCCATTTTCTTGGGCCATGCCCAATCCATTACACGAACAACACTTTCATTCCCACCTGAACAAAACCATCTTCGCCAATAAAGTTTTCCGTCGGGGCCAAATTCTGTAGCATAGTATCCACTTCCTGCCCGTTCCAGTCATTCTTCGTCCTCTTGAATGAGAGCGTTTCTTGCGAGGAACTTGACTCACCGCCAGACGCCTTAAACAGCGAATGCAACAGAATCTTTGCAAGTTTGGTTTTCAGGACTTTCTCTGCCCCGGCGGCGTTCCCAAATCTCTCTCGAAGCTCTCGCGGCTCGGGCTGAAGCTTCGTGATTGGGTACTTCTTACGCAGCTCGTGATACGATTTAACAAACGCGTCCACATCAAGCAAACAGGTGGTGTGATCCATTTGTTCCATGACAACCTCTTCTATAACATCGACGTCCAAGCTTGCATCCATACCAGCTTGTCTGAGTTGGTGCTCTAGTGCGTGCCGCAGCTCGGTTTTCGCCACCTTAACAGTGATGGTTTGTTTGTCCGCGGGAGATGCAGGCGCAACTGAACGAAATCTAAGGTGTAGCTTGGTGTCGATTTCGTCGTCTACTGCTTCGCCAGAGTGATGAGAATCCGCAAGCTCTTCTATCTCTACGGCAAGACGCTGCTGTAGATTCGGAAGCGTCTTGAAATCAGTCTGTTCCACCACAGCCTCCACGCGTTTGCGCGCAACCGGATCCAGCTTGCTGATGTACTGGTCACTCGTGATCACGGAAACGGTTCGGAAGTGGCTGATGTCCACTGCCATGACTTCGTTGACCGCGGTAGAAGCGCCTGAGCTGAATTGTTCCACACTGAAGCCAAAGGCAACCTCAGCGGCGGCAAAAGAAGCGCCGGCAAGCATGTCGCCAACAATGGGGATCATAGAGAGAGAGAAGCCCAGTACACCGGCAATGGTGCGGTTGCGCTGCTGCTTTTGAAGCAGCCCGTGCAGCTCCTGAAGACTGGCGGCCATGTTTTTCATATCAGAGAGCATTTGCTGCTGTCCGTTGCACAGTTGCTCGAATCGTGCTGCAGCTTGATTCGTCCACTGCTCCAGCGCACCGACGCGATGGTGCAGCACATTGATCTCGCGCGCGACGGAAACGAGCGCGGACTGCATCTCCAGGCGCAGGTCGCGGATCTCGGAGCGCAGATCGGCGACCACCTTGACAAGCACGGCGTTTCCATCGCGAATGAAACGCTGGCGCTCGGCGTACGACAGCAGCCCGGACAGCCAGAACTTGTGCTCGTTGCTGAGAGCGAATTTGGTGACGGGCAGGTACACGTTCTCGAGCAGATAGTCGCGGCTGCCGCCAAAGGTAGCGATTTGCGAGCGCGAGAGAACACGCTGGCGCACGGCGAGCAGCAGCAGGTGGTGCGCGAGCACAAAGTGGGAGAAGGAGGTGATGTGGTGGGCTTTGAGCGCGGCGAGCAGCTGCGGCGGAGTGATGTCGGCGGTTTTGGCGTGGAGCCAAAGCTGCTGCAGTGCAGTGAGTGGCGGCGGACTCGGTGGAGACGGCGGGGGCGGGGGGGAGCTGAGTTGCTGGATCAAGGGGCTGTCGCGCGGCAAGAGCGACAGCGGCGTCTCGCCGGCGTTGTTCTGTGCGCGCGGGTCGGCGCCGGCGCGCCACAGCGCCAGCGCGGCCGGCTCATGATTCTTTTTGGCAGCGGCGTGAAGCGGCGTGTCGCCCTTTGCTGTTGTGCGGTGCACATCGGCGCCGCGCGCCAGCAGCGCGTCCACCACCACCACGTGGCGCGCCTCTGCGGCCTTGTGCAACGCAGTCCAGCCATTTGAGGCAACCGCGTTCACATCGGCGCCGCGCGCCAGCAGCGCTTCCACCACCGCCACGTGGCCATAAATTGCGGCCTTGTGCAACGCAGTCCAGCCATTTGAGGTGGCCGCGTTCACATCGGCGCCGCGCGCCAGCAGCGCTTCCACCACCGCCACGTGGCCATTACATGCGGCATTGTGCAACGCAGTCTTGCCAAATGAGTCGGTTGCGTTCATATCGGCGCCGCGTGCCAGCAGCGCTTCCACGATGGCTACGTGGCCTTTCGTTGCGGCCCAGTGCAACGCAGTCTCGCCATATGAGTTGGTCGCGTTCACATCGGCGCCGATCGCCAGCAGCGTCTGCACGCGACCCAAATCGCCTACTTTCGCCTCATCACGCAGCTCGTCGTTGAAGCCCATCGCGGCCGCCGCGCACGATGCGCACGCTGCACTCCGGTGCAGCCGCACTTTTATACCCACGCGCTGCTTCTTGTTGCGCAACTCGCTTGCGTGCGCTCCCACCGTTGATTGCGGCCACGAGAACGAGCCTCACTGCCCGCAATCGTTAGCGCCAGTACAGCGTGCAAGCACAATGATAACGAGACAGCCGACGCGAATTGTGCGCTGCTCTCGCTCAATTTGCTCATTTCCCAATGCATTGGCACGCCCAACGGTTGCGGCGCAGTTTGCGGGCCATGGCTGTCATCATACTCTCCAAGGAATGCGGACACGACAAGTGAGCGCCCCCGTCTCCGTTACTAACATTGCGGTACCACTTCACACTTACATAACGACGAGTTGGTGTACGCATGGTCAACTGTGCTATCAGCTTCCGTCGATATAATATATATTTTATGTATAATCAAACAGGCGCCGCGAATTATGCGCCGCTCTCCCTCAACTTGCTCATTTCTGAATTCAGCTCCACAGTTTAAACGCAGTTTCAAGGCTTCGGCGGTCATACGCTCACCACAAATTGGCCGCAACAAGCGCGTCGTCCGCACAACAGCAAACTGCCAAAACACCGAGCAATCCTCTCGTGGCTCCGTGGCTCTCGTGACCGTACGACCGCTCTGGCCACAGCAGCACGGCGCAGATCCGCCCGATGTTTGAACCAGTTGGCCGCGCTTGCTGCGAGCACAAGTGTGGCGGAGTGTATGGCTGGGGCCGTGGCACAACGGCATGACGTGGAGCACTAATTGCTCACTAATTGATTACACATATGCACTTGTAATTGAGAAATCAATGCTTCACACATCTTCCTCTCACAGAGCGAGCATCCTCAAGTCTCGGTAGGCTACACAAGAGTGGAAAAACAACAGCGGCTGCTTGTGTTTCATGTTTCAAACCGACTTCCGAATCGAGAGCGAAGTGCTCAACAGTTTCCAGGAATGGGCTACCCCGTCTTCCCGCACCACTCCTCTTCGTGACAAAAGTCGATACTCTTTCTCAACAGCCTTCTCTAACTCCCATCCCTACTGATCCTTATGAACATCGGCATCTTCGTACTCTTTACGCCCCACTTTCTTGTCAGCAACCATCATCTTGTTGATAGTGTGTTTGTGCGCAGCTCTCTCCGACGGAGAGGGCTGCGCACAAGCACACTACCAACGCGCGCCTCCGCTGTCGGCTTGGCACATGTATTGAGGACTATCAGGCTGATGGTATCAGCCGGATAGCAAACATTACTCTCGCATCTATAACTGCCAAGTGACATGTTACTACCGTAAAGAAAACAACACCAGGGCCAGCATGCGGCCATGTAACACCGAAACACCGCCTCATCAAGGTCAGCGATTTTGCACAACCCCTCTCGAAGGCTGGGCCAACCCGGTTGTTTGGCCCAGCCGACAGGTTGCCCACACTCATCGGAATATTGATGATAAATGCTGCACTCACTCTCGGTGCCAGGTCATCCAGTCCCAGTTCCGGACAGCCCACGCCGACCTCGTGTGCTCCGCCACCGGCCCACTGGCGTCGATGTCAATTACGTGATGCAGTCGCAGCTCATCATTTATGGCCTCGTGCAATTCAGCGTGCTCATGGGCCTACAATGGTGCGCATCAGCACTATTGTAGGTCCGTAGCTCGGTGCCATTTTCTTGGGCCATGCCCAATCCATTACACGAACAACACTTTCATTCCCCCGGCAACAAAACCATCTTCGTCAATATAGTTTTGCGTTGCGGCCAACTCCTGTAGCATATCGTCCAATTGCTGCTCGTCCCAATCATTCCTCGTCCTCTTGAAGGATAATCCTTCTTGCGAGGATGTAGTGTCTTCGGTCTCCAGCTCGCTGACACTACACTCTAGTAGGCACAACAATCTACTGATTGTTAGGAGCAGACATAAAGTTGTTACAGAAGACCACGTATACTAATGTTGACACTAACTTTGAATGTAACGTGAGGTTTACAAACGTAGGTCTATTCCCACCTCAACAAAACCATCTTCCTCACGAAAGTTTTCCGTCCGGGCCAAGTTCTGTAGCACAGTATCGCGGCGCACACACCCGGGCGGCTGGCGCCCTGCAGGCGCGACCGCGCGCGCAAATGGGCAAGCACTGCGGCGTGCACATGCGGACGCGCGGCGGCGCGCAGCAGCTGCCCCGGCAGGCGGCGCACGAGCACAAAAGTATGTACAGCCGCCGCGCCGCGCCGCGGCTGTCAGCGCGGCGCCAACCGCCGCAAAACGTTTTGGCTCGCGGCGCGGCCGCGTCATCGGCGCGCGCGTCGCGGCCGCGCTCGCTCCGCGCGCAGGAGCGCCTGCGCCTCCGACGCCACGGGGCTCCGCCCTCCAAAGCGCCGCCGCTGCCCAGCTGCGGCCCGGGCGCGCGCGGTGCCGCCATCACGGCCAGCTGCGCCGCGGCCAGCGCGTAGCACATGGCCGGCGCACGCTCGTGCTCGGACGCCGCGCCGGATGACAGCACGGCGCCGCGTTGTTCACCGTCGGCTCGCAGCCGGTGGCGAACAGCTTGCGCAGCACCAGCACCAGCAGCGTGGCCGCCAGCGAGCGCGCGCGCTGGCGCAGCGTCGCGGTCGCACAGCCACGAGAACGGCGAGCGCGCCCACGAAGATGGCGAAGCGGCGCGGCGCCATCAGCGCGCCGATCGCGGTCGGGCGGAACTTCATCATTCATGATGGATCGAACTAGCTGTTTGCGATGAATCTTTCGCGTCCTGTAAAGGCCCATGAGCAGATATCTATACTTGGAACAGAACAGGCCAAAACAGTTTCCTTTCCTGTCATGAAGGCGATGTTCTTTTCGCTCTGCCTCTTGCGATGGAGTAGATACATACTCGTGCACTCAAAACGGTTGTAAATCGCTCTGCCACTGCGCCAAGCTCCGTCGCCGTCGATCGCACACAGGCATCCTGCTTACATGCCATCCCCTAAAGCTCATACTTGAGGTAGCTAAGATCGCCCGGAACCACCACCGCGCACTCAAACTTGCGCGCCGACGCAGCCCTGACGCGTTTGCAGCACGTCTGCAGCAGCTGGAGCGCCAGCACGTCATAGTCGCCCGGCGTGCGGCGACAGAGCTCGCCCATGCGCTGCTCGCTCTCCAGCGCGCAGAGGCGCACCGCCTCCACCTCCGCGGCGGTGTCCGCCTGCGGCCCGTCCAGCAGGAAGCGCGCCCAGCCGGGGTTGACCTCGTAAAAGTGGTTCTGCGCGCACTCGCACACAAACGCCACGCTGGACTGCAGCTCGTTGGCCGACGACGCCACCTTGGACGCGCAGCTGGCGCTGTCAAACGTGAACGCGCGCGTGTCGCGCGCGTCGGCCGGTACTTGTAGTGGGAGCGACGGTGCGAATGCGGCGACTGTTTGACGGCTTGCGGTATGATGATTATTGCGGCGGAAGGCATGGCGGGGAAGGGCGGGCATGGCGGTGGTATCTTGCGGCGCGCACTCTCGCGACCGCGGCTGCTTCCGACGGCGATGTTCGCGCGCACTTGGAGGCGGCGCTTGCGCGCGGCAAGCAGCGGCGTCAATTGCAATTGACAAGATGTAATCGAGAAGCATGTCGTGTCACTATGACATGGTGCCGTCTTCTTGACATTGTCACGTGATTTGCCGTGTTGCACAGCACGCGCATGGCGCGCGCCGTGCAGCTCTCTCCCCACTGCGCTGCCCGAAAGGCGCTCACCGCGCCCTTCAAGTCATCCACGAACGAGTGCGAACGACGAAGATGGAAGAGCACTCGGCGTTGTGAGCTCGTGACACAACGCCTGATGGTGGTTCCAGTTGCAACCTGTTTCCTCTTCCCACGGTGCTGTTTTGCGATGGCAGCGTGGCGGCAAGCGTTTTCCGCCATTTATCGATATGCCGCGCCGACTGCATGCATCATGAATCTTGGTTTGTTCCGAATGTGCTCATTGACGTTCTGATCTGTCTCAAGTTGCGGAACTCCCCACGCTTTGCCCCCCTTCGGCGCATCTCGTCACGTGAGGAGCGCAATCGCTCATTTAGGGGGTGTCTACATCAAAAATGGACATTTCAAAACGCGACACGGAGCGTTGTCCGCCGGCCCCAATGATTTGTTCCGACTGAAGTCGGCGGTGACGCAGCCCAGTGTAGACACGACCGGAATCGTTTCGGACAGGAAGTCGTTTTGGCGGGAAACAAGACAACGCAAACAGCAGAGCGATTCTCACAACTCAATAAAAGCTCCAGTGATGTCCCCACTGTCCGCGGAGAGTTACAGTTCTCCTCTACATCTCACGTATGACCAGAGAGAAACCATGCGTAAAGGAAGTGCTCCAACTTGCGACGGAAATGGCAAAGAAGCAGCACAACATAGCCCGATTAGCTAAAGCGTGGCAGAAGAAATTTACTCGAATCAAGCAAGACTACAGCGCATACATTCCAAAGATCAGTGAGTCAGAAAGAGACGGTGATGACCCGGATCTCTATAGTAAACCGGATTTCTATGAGGAGATGCACGAGTTAGAACATGCAAAAGCGCGACATAATCCTCCTGCTGTGCTCAATAGCGTATCAGGAACAGCAATTAACGGTCTCAAGATAACCAGCTTGCGGAAAAGGCAAAGAGTTTTGCATGCCACCTCCACAGAAGTCTACATGACAGAATTAAAGGAATGCCAATTAAAGATGTTGGAGGAATTGAAGCGCGGTAATGACCAGAAAGAGAAGATGCGGTCTGTCAGTGAACGCTTACTCGACAAGTTCTAATTACTGTCGTACATTTTCTCGATGACATAATGCAATAAAGCATCTCTCTGTTTCTTGCTCTTTGAAGTCTCGGCCGTTATAACTTCTTGTTCATCTTGCTGTTCGTCCTGTGGGAGGAACGCCTCTCCGGGGTCGTCGTTAGCAATGCACATGTTGTGCATGATGACACATGCGCTACAAAGGAAGACGATATCGCCTTCATGATGAAGTCGAACACCACCCTTGAGGACCAAGAAGCGGTGCTTCAGTATACCAAAAGCGCATTCAATGGGCTTTCGCGTGTGCGACGCAATTGCATCCCAGGTTTTGAGGACAGGGTTTGAAGCCATTTCAGCCTTGCTGCTGCTTTTCATCATATTGACATCCAAACGAAACGCACAATCGCCGATCAAGTACGGCCTTACTTCGATTCCTGCAATGTTGGGGTCCGGTATGTTTGGACCGAGCCACTGTTTGTCCTCGATCATTTTCTTGAGCGTGCAACTGTTGTATATTGTAGAATCACCGTATACACCTGGATGCCCTACATCAATATACAAGAACTTTCTGTCGGCTGACGCTACAGCAAAGAGAACAATACTGGGGTATCCTATGTAGCAGCGGTATTCGTAGTATTGAGACTCCGGACACACGGGCAAGGGAATATGAGTACCATGCATAGCTCCTACGCAGTAGGGAAGTCCTCTTATGATATGAAAGCCTTCCATAACAGCTGCCATTCGTTCTTCCCCCTGCGGTAATGCTACTTGATTGCCGAATACGGTGCATATTTCCCTGCATATTTCCTTAACGTCTCTGTCCACGGAGCTCTTGCCGATCCCTAGTTGCGCAGCTACCGCATCGCAAGACGCCTTGCCGCTGTACATCAGAAAAGAGGCCAGCCGTAGCTCCGGTTTGAGTGGTTGCCGGAAGTTTGTGGTCTGCTTCCTGATCCTGTGATGTAATCGAGAAAGAAGCTTCGTAAAGACATTTGAAGACACGCCGATTAACGCCTGCCATAAGCCACTGGCAATAAAGCTAGGCTGCAGCGCATAGTTGAAAAACCACTCAAGATCGTTGCGGACATGTTGCCATGATCTTCCGGAGGCTTCATGTCGCCGTTCAGCAGCTTCAAGTGCCATAACAGTCACCAAAGTATCATTGTTGACGGCAACAGCCACGGCTTCTGCCTCGGTCTCAAGAGATTCAAGGGCCTGCAGAAGAAGCACAACGACAGCTTTGCGATGCCTTGAGTCCATCGAGCAAAATAGGTAGATGTCCAGAGCGTGGGTACCCCTCTGTAGCGTACCCAATTTCACGACGATCGTAGACGCGCCGGAGACAAATGCTTCGTGTCATATTGGGACAAACTTTTTACCGGTTCATGGGGAATTAGACAAAGAGCGTTGTGAAATGTCCAGGTGTAGACACCTCCTTAGAACGGCTGTATGTGTGGCCCATCAGTTTGAGTACATGGCCATACAGGCACCGCCTCCACGCGCACACTCCGCTCTGTCAGCTGCGCTCGATGCTGCATTGCATGCGTAGTGCGCAAAATACGTCGTGGATTGACGTGGCGCTTGCCTGGAAAGTTACCATCTTCGTGAACGTGTTACCAGTGGTAACACGTTCACGGAGATGGCGAGAAAGCACTTTTTGCAACGAATCCATCTCGGGCTCACAGCACCCAGACCGCGTAGCTGCTGGCCGTTAAATTGATGTAGTACTTGATATACGCGGAGGAACCGGGTCACAAGCCGCGCTCGGTGCGTCCGCCGCAACGCGCAGTATTGCTACCGCAAGTCGCACACGCTGCCAAACGTGCTGCAAGCGCGCCTTCGCGGCAGCACCGAACATTAGCGGCCCATTCTGTCTTTGGTCGCAAACGTTCAACATTGCAGCAGCACTGAGCCGCGATCGAGGAAACCAGAGCGCGAGCACAGCGTGCAGACCACGGAGAACGGCTACACGGAGCGGGCAACCTTGTCCGCAAGGCCGCGAGCAACCGGCGCGCAGCTCCTTGGCCCACTGTCCGCCCGACAGAACGGCATGACGGCCGTCCACGTCCTGAAACGACCGACATGTTGGCCATTGTCGACGTGGCGTCCGCGCTGAAAAACAACTCGGTCGCAATGCAGCTACCACCGCGCGCCTGCCTCCACGCGCTCCACCGTTCACCGCACGCCATGCAAACCGCGCAATGCGCACACAGCCTCATCACTCACACACGCCCTCCAGTAAAGGCGCTTCTGCTCCGCAGACGGTGTGGGAGCGGTTTGGGTGCACTCGGCGCCTGCCGGGGAGCCCAAATTCGGTCCCGCCCTCACGACATGAGGCTGCCTGTTTCTTTGCGAGCGAAGCACAGTCTGTTGCCCATGCTTTCTGATTTTGCTCTGAAACGTAGAGACAACGTGGTTCACTCCAGGCTGAGCCGTGCGGTTTGCAGAAGAGCTCAACGAAATCCTGCTGCGTAGCTCATTTGCTCCAGTACTTAAAAGACGCTCGGCTGCGATCTCTGTCAGAAGAGCGAGCTTGATGCAACCCAGGGAACAGAAAAACCGCCGCTTCTTGCACAACTCCCAACGTACAGTGTTTGCTAACAATGTTTTCCTTCTTGTTCATCGCGTTGCTGAGCGCCACCGCCGTGCTAGCCGCACCCGACTACGAACTCATCATCCCCGTGTCTCAGAGAATTGCCTCTCCCTGCTCGGAACAGTGCGAGCCAGCGTTCGTCTCCATGTACAGCTGCCTGCAGGGTCTGCACGACAACCAATGCATCATAAAGAGCTGCGGCAGCCCGAGCGACCACCCGTGGACATGTCCACAGGGCAGGGATGCAGCCAAATAATATTTATGACTAAATATTCGTTCTCATAGCATGCAGAAAACTTTATAAGTGAATGTATTAAGCGCTTGCGAAGCCTAGACAAAATGTTTATGGGTTTAAGAATTCTTTTAATTTTTTAATGCCTGGATGGCCCAGATGGTGTGAAACCATCTTTTAGAGGAATGATACGTACGTTTTCAAAAAAACATTTTTTTGTAATGAAGCCCGGCAATGCATCTATAATTTGAAACTAATATCTTTGTTTTGAAGTTTTTTTAATTTCATGAGACCGTTCTTTCCTTTAAATGTACATATTTTTCGGATTGTTTTGTTCAAAAAGAGAGCTCGACATTGTGATAATTGTGGACGCCATTTTTGGGGAAAACAGCGCGGGTGGTGACAAACCCAAGGAGAGCGACACAATAAATGCTCGAGAGTACAAGCCCAAACGGGGCGACAAGTTAACGTAGCTCACATGCCTGCAGGAGCAGACAGGATAACCCTAAGATAGCACAAACTCTCCGCTAACGAGAAGCGGGAAGAGTAATTAAACGACAGTGTAGTTCGGCGTTCGATGCCAAATTAGAACACAACGATAGAATGCAGCGCCAACAGACCAACACACCAAGGCTGTCGGTGGAACAATAGAAGGAGCAAGGTTACAGCGTTCGATCCTGTCGTCGATACAACCATAAACCTACTAACAAGGTGCGGTGACGACAGGAAGGGAACCAATGCAATGCGTACCGCTGCGTACGTCCGTCTGGGGGAACATGGATGTAGGTATGATTGCAATGTGCAGACGAGCCCAATGAAGGGCAGTACAAGGCCATTTTGTAGGGAACGGCGGAGATCGGGCCGCCGGGAATAAGGAAATGTAGAAGGAAAAGTTGGTGGCAGGGAGGCGCAGGCTGCGGTGAGGGAAGGTGGGATTTCCAAAGGAAAGAAGGTTGGTGACGACGGAAAGGGAGAAAGAAAGGCGAGAGAGGCAAGGATGGGGGGGTTCGTCGAGGGGGGAAGTGGTCTGCCCGAGTTAGGCTGGCTGTGAAGCCTCGAACTCTTTGGGTTTATATCTACAATTCTTGTGATTCGTATACCCTAATTTTTAACTTGCTCACCGTGTAGTCCTAAATGCTCACCATTTAAAACATTTAATGATGTCAGCGCACGGCTCTTCGTTATGTAGGTCGAAGGTTGGTCAGTGATGATATGTCGTTAGGTCCTGAACCAGTTTAGTAGCAATGCAGAGGAACAGCAGCGCGAGAGGCGCAACACCAGTACAGACCCAGTGGTACCATCTTCCGTTTCAGGCACGCGGCAGCGCACGGGGCGGAACCTCATCTTTTTTTGCCTCAGGCGCGCCGAAGCGCGCGGCGCGCGACTTCATCGTCTTCAGAGACGCCGCAACGCGCGGCGCGCAACTTCATTGTCCTTTTCCCTTTGCGCGACGCATCGTGCGGCGCGTAACCTCATTATCCTCATTGGCGCGCCAGAGCAGGCGGCGTGCAGCTTCCTGCTCTTTGCCGCCGCGGCGAATCGCCCGACCTCATCATCTTCGGCCGCGCGCCGCGGCGCGCGGCGCGTAGCAGTGAGCGCAGACGGGGCGGCAGATGCACGGCGGCGAGCGCAGACGGGGGTGGCGACGGGCGCAGTTTAGGGGTAGAGAGTGATTTTATCTCCGGAGCAATCTCCGGAGATAAGAAAATCTTTTGGCCGTGTTCAAGGGAGTGCGGGACAATCCCTTGGAATTGTCTCCACAATAATAACTCCACGTTGGCATAAAATAATTTGATATTTTCAGGACACGTTCATTGAACGTCTCCGAAAATTAGCAAATCACAAATATACAAACGAAAAGATACGGATTTTTGAGCCATTAGAAAAACTTTTTGCGCTAAGGTTTTTGTATTTTCAGGAGGTGCCTATTAGGCACAACAACTATAAGAGCTTAGCGATCGTTTTTGTTTAGAAGCTTGCTTCCCAAAACGCTGATAGGAAACTATAATTTCATAATTTAATTAGAATAACAAATCGATAATAGCGATATCTATGTGTATTACGTGGGCAACTGTTCCACGTTAAATGTTTGCAGTGAAAATGAAACCTAGCGCGAAGCATCTCCGTGCCCTTTGCATTTATCGATCGGCCGCCGAGAAGGTCGCTGGAATGCAATGGCTACGCAGCAATTAGCTGTATGGGCAGAATTCTAACAGTCGAAAACTCGCGTTGTTCACACGCCACAAAATGCTCCACAGTCTCGACGCGACAGTCTGTCGTGCTTGGCAGTTGCATGGCTGGCAGAGACGCCATGTCTGCTCCGAGAAATCCGGCAAAAGACTTCTCCATTTCTCGGTTACAACTTTCATGTGGCCACCTGTGATATCTACAAGTGCAGTCTGTCGTCGAATCGTTGTGTTTCGAAAGTCGAAAAGTCATCAGTGATGAGTCATCACAGTATTAGAGGTTTATTCGAATTAGAAGACGCTGTACGTGCTGTACACGTTGTCCAGCAGGTGCCAGCAATCATCTCGCCAATTGCGTTTGAAGATGAGAAGGAGAGGTACGTGTCCACGTGCTCGTATCGATCTGTTCAAACTCGCCGAACCGACGTTTGGCACAGTAAGTTGCGGGCTCTGGGAGAGGAGAGGGGCGATTAACGTTCTCGGCAATGGTTGTGGTGATGCGCTCAACGCGAAACTCCCACGCGCGTTTCAGTTCACTGGCAGAGACATATCCCCTTTCAGATGCGTGTCGTGAACGCTTGCGAGCTCTCAGCCGCACTGATCGCAAACCGCGTCGTAAAGGTTCAATCATGATTACGAACACAATAATTATTGATGCAACAGTACTGTTGCATCAATAAATATAGTCTCGCCGCGACAGTTTGTCGTGCTCGGCAGTTGCATGGCTGACAAAGACGGCAGGACATTGTCTGCTCGGAGAAATTCGATAAAAGACTTTTCCATTTCAATGCTCACCTCGCCTGCATTACGTGCCCGCTTCTCATGTCCTGTCGCCTGTCACCAGCCTCCGTCATCGTCATCATAACCTCTTTCAGCTCTGTCAGCTTGGGGCATCGAAGCGTCCCTCGCATCGCCACTACACTCTCGCATGTTTCCATTTCGGGAAAGCTCAGCTTTTCCATCCAAGTGCACAATGCGCAAATATCAGCAGGTTTAAGCAGAGTTTGACATGCTGATGATTTCATGAATTGGGTAAGTTACAATCTGTTGTCTGCACATACAACCAAAACACAGAACAGCTCTTTACTCTAGCCTCTTCTACTCTAGCCTCTCAAGTCCATAATTGTCTTCTGCACACCCTCACGTTTTCTCTACCGGCTTCACTACTGTCGTCGTTCTCTCTTTCTGCTGATTACCTACTCGTGCATTCTCGCGCAACTTGAAGGGTTTGTAAGCTTTCCAAATCAACTTGAGAACACACCATCATGTCCCAAATGTACACCCCGTCCGCCGAGAGTCTGGCTGTCTTTGACCAAATCAAAGCTGAAGTCGATAACCAGCGTTCGGCAGCCTTGGCGAGCCTAACGGTCGTTACAAGAGCAAGTGAGGAGACTCGTGGAGAGATACGGAATGGAGACCAATCGCAGAGCTCGTATACTCATGCGAACAGCTGGTTTAACTCACTTGTCAGCGCGCCAGACAGCACTTCGGCAATTGGCATGGATGTCTTGGAAGAGGTCAAGATTGTCTCTTTTGACTGGTTTGTAACGGGTTCTTCGCCACAACCGGTCTTCATACCGTTGCCCATCAAGACACAGGTCGTTTCTCAGTTTGTTCCGTCCGCCGAAAGCCTTGCAGTGTTTGACGAATTGAAAAACGAAGTTGATAAGTCGCGTTCGTCAGCCCTAGTCAGCATGAGAGCGATTGGGAAAAACAATAGCTCTTGTTCTGAGTACGACTGTGAATCTCTCACGGCAATCTCCACGAGAAGCTGGTGGAAAAAGTCTTCTGGTTACGGCTCCGGTGCCATTGACAGCTGGAAAGCAAAGCGAGAAGAGGTGGTGAACTGTGGTCAGAATGAGAGTGCCTCTGCCGAATCTGGTTTGTACGCTTCTAACCAACGTTCTGCAACATCTCGGTTGCAAATGTTGGAAGGTTTGGACAAAGTCGGGTGTCGTCGCGGCAGTACGGAGGCGAAAAGAACGAAGTCAGTCGTTTGGTGGGACCAGGTTGCATCGCGAAACGAATGCAAGAAAAATCTGGACGTGTCTCGAAGCATTCTAAAGAGACAGACAACGTACGTGATGGAAAATACCGCGGTACCGACGACAAGAGTGACCAGGAAGGATGATTGTGAACGTATCGCCAACACGAAGGGCACAGAGAAGAAAGGGTTGGGATTGGGCTTCACCTCATCACACAACAGCCTGGAAATCAAGTCATCCCTTAACGAAACTGAGCAGAAGAAGATCTCAAACGGTAGGGCTTCTCAGAATGTTAGCCCGGATGACGTTAACGTTGAAGATTCATTGCCCCATACAGCTGCAAACGCTACGCACTCAAAACATGTGTCAGTTTCAAGGGTTGGGTATAACGCAAGTGTTCTCCAAAGCGACCGACTGCGCAGAGACGACGAAGGAAGCGCGTACAGGAAATGGTATGGTGCCAGACGCAAGACGCCGAGTCGTCGGAAACCGGTGTTTGGCCCGATGACAGAGAAGCAAATGGAGGCAGCTGAATGGTGCAACAAAGTGAAGGAGTACCACAGGACACTTGACGGAGAAGTAGCGGAGAACTGCCAGCTCTGGGACCGAGCGCATATCCCGTTCCAGCTTCGGGCTTCCAAACCCAGCGTGGCATCAGGCGCATCGTGCGGGTGGGAGCTGAATGATGACCTTGTACGAAGAATGCAGGGGCGAATCAGAAAGAGAGCGGCTCCAGGAGGAAGGCGGAGCGGGCGGGTGAAGACTGGGTTGAAGACATGGTGGGCTCGGGTGCAAGAGAGGATGTCGATGCTCGCGTCAGCGATGGCGAGCAAGCTCGAAGGGTTGTCGGAGGCGGTGCACAGATTGATTTGCGCATTGCAGTCAGCCGTTCAATGAAGTCATGCAGACGGCGATGAGGAGGGAGATCGGCGGCGAGGGCATCGAGCTCAAGCAAAACGTTTTGTGTAGCGCCGCTCTCTCTTCTTACCTTCAATTAAAATGACGTGAATCACGCCAACGTGTGGTTCGTGGCGATGTGTACAATTTGTGCTCCGCGCAGTTTGCCAGCGCTCTGGCCTGCGGCTGGTGCCCCCGACGGCGGCAGATGGCAGCGCTGGTGCCGCGGAGTAATTCGCAAAGTACCGACGGTACATACAGGTACCGTCGGTACAAGTGCAGTCTGTCGGCGACTCGTTGTGTTTCGAAAGTCTAAAACTCATCACGCTCCTGGAGGTTTATTCGAATTTAAAAGACGCTGTACGTGCTGTGCACGTAGTCCAGCAGGTGCCAGCAATCATCTCGCCAATTGCGTTTGAAGGTGAGAAGGAGAGGTATGTGTCCACGTGCACGTATCGATCTGTTCAAACTCGCCAAACTCGCCGCTGAATCTCGCTTCATCGACATTTGCCAGACGCCCCTCTCAGGGGCGTCTGGCAAATGTCGATGGGTTGACTGCAGGGTAGCGCTTGTCACTACGGCTTGTTTGCTGGTGACGCTGGTATTCGGAGATGTACAACATGTTCAACATGTTCGACTCCCGAGAAAATGTTTGGGTCAGCAAAATGTGTTCCGTGCGAGCCCGATCACTACGGCAGAGCGGCGGGAGGGTATTCGACTTACATTTCTGTATGCCG
Source organism: Gracilaria domingensis (assembly GCA_022539475.1). Lineage (NCBI taxonomy): Eukaryota > Rhodophyta > Florideophyceae > Gracilariales > Gracilariaceae > Gracilaria > Gracilaria domingensis. The sequence goes on from VCMS01000074.1 coordinate 177,870, forward strand.
TGATTGCCCAAATAACACGAAATCGTACGCCCCAGGGGCAGGAATCTGCAGGCGTATCGATGGTTCGTGTCCACGAGGGTACTTGCAGACTTCGGCTGGTGACTGCGTGTGATGCAGGACGGATGAGAAGTACGACTTGGAAGAGGAGCGGTGTGTTTCATGTCCTCGAGATGAGGGAAGCGATGGCGGGCTTCCGCTGAAATACGCGCCATGCCCAGCCGTTATCCAAGCAGAGGTGAGGAACTCGAAATGGGTTTCATAGAATTTCAACGGAAGACCGCTCATGGGCAACGATAGCTGTGGTGCTGGTTACCGTATGTATACGTCGGCATTTGCCTGTTGTTGCCCGTTTCTGCTCCGCGTGTGATGCAGGATTCTACAGCTCTGAGGATGATTCATCTGAGTGCCTTCCATGCGCGAGTGGCTCAGTTTCAAGAGAGGGAGCATCGAGCTGCGAAGCATGTCCGGAGGGAATGGTGGCCGATGAACAGCAGAAAAAATGCGTTGTTCGCCAGCCATATTTTCCACTTGGCACCGACCTGTTCGTACACAATGAGAGCATCGCCCGCACTTCTCGCGTGAAGGATGGATGTGCAATCTCCGAAGATGGCTCTTCATACTCATGCCCGCCGTGCAGTCGCGGCCGTATCGTGGTTACTTGGACGTCGACGGATGTGAAAAGTGCCCAGGTGATGAAGTACACGACTATGAGGGAGATTGCGGGTGTCGCGGACCGCTGGCTCAGAATGTTGGAATGACAAACGAAACGTGCTCAACGCGTGCCCGACGGGTAGCTGCGGGACGCAGCGCAGTGCACCCCGGAGGTGAGAACGAGTGTGTCAAGTGTCCCGCCGGGACGTTTCGCGCGGTGGCCACGATGGAGCGCCTGAGAAGCTCCGCCTGTTACAGATGCCCTGCTACTAAGCCATGTGAGAAATGTGCTCCGGGGTTCGTGCCCAGACGCGGAGGTGCTGCGTCGTGCGAGAAGTGCCCGGCGGGGAGTTTTCAGCTATTTTCAGCTACGGAGCTGGCGACATAATAACACAGACATGGAATGCCTGCGCTTTGGTGCTGCCTGTGCGCCGGTGGCGTTCAACGACCGGCTGGATATGCGCGTTACCGGTTCTGGTGGGATGTGGTACACGCGCAAAACTGCATTGCATGCTCAGGTGCACTCCGCGCTACGTGCAACACGTGCTCGCATTGACATACACACACACTTACTGTAATTATAAAACTTATAGCCCAGCCGCCCTAGTTCATATTCATATTTCAATGTAATAGTAACATACACGTGTACTTTTGCAGATGTATATACATGTGTAGCATTCGGAAGAATACTCCACTCATTTTGGCTCAAACTTGGCAAATATATCCCAAGTTTTTTGACAATTTTGGGAATTGTTACAACAAAAGTACACACAATGTGTGTGTATGTCATACACAATTATTGTGTACGCGTGTACTTCTGCATTGCACAAGTACACGCGTACACAATAATAATTACTGCGTGTAGTTTGAGCACGAGGTTTTTGATCATAAATAAATAAGCTTGTGACAAAAAATTATGATATGCAACAAAATGTTTCTTTTGACAAGTACAATACGTAGATTCTATTAGAATAATCTTTCAAAGAGTGCTTCGCCCCAACTGCTTTTCAAGGTCGGTGCAGGAGATGGTTCTTGTCACATCTTGCTCAGAGTGGTTTGAAGAACACCATCACCGCACGCACCGCATTGCTCGCTACAGACCAAACCAGAATGACAGAGGACGCTGATACTAGCCTCGCCGCCGAGTGGATTGATATTACTCTTGTCGTACTCGCAGCATTACTGCAGCTGAGGATTAATTCTTACCAGGCTGAGTCTCGAATCTTGCGAAAACTGCAAAACCCCTTGAGAAAACATATCGGAAAGGACTTAAAGGAGAAATCGCCGGAGAGAAGATTTGCTGAGCTGGTTTTGCAGATGTGTAAAGGAGACAACCGACGATCTGGACGAATGGTGACCTCTATTTTCAACTGGTTCTACTTGTCAGCGGGCTCGCTTCAGATTCTTGTAACGGATTTGCGGATTACGGATTCGTACTTAGCTCTAACTGTACCGATGCTTGTTCGATCTTTTATCGTACTAGGAACAGGAGTGCTGAGTGCCTCGTTGATAATTATTATTCTTGCCATTTCCATAGCGTACCTCCTTCTAGTGTGTGTTTCGGCTGCAGGGCATTTCTCTGTATCCGAAGAAGTACTTTTTGTTGTATCAGTCTCACACTGGATTATGGTGGGCATATTCATTCTTGATTCGACAGTCGAGTTTTATTACGAGTGGCGTGGATCCGACGACAACTTGTTCTGTGTGTCCCAAGCCATCTGGAAGAATCGTGCAAACGCAGCTCAAAGGCGCAGACTGGAGAAAATGACGAGTCGTATGCGTGGCACAGCGGTGCAAGAACAGCGTCGTCGATGGCGACTGCCTTCGAGACGAATTATAATGGACTTTGTGGTTTTGCCTATATATTTCGGACTATCCGTGATTTCGTATCATAATGTCGCGAGTTCTACCGTTATGGCTAAATACTTAGTCTTGGAAGTGCTGGAGATGCTTTCTGTTTTCATGTCCACCGCAAACAACTATCTGGTAGAACCGAGACTATTTGTTGAGTTGCTGAGAATTGCATATGAAGTTGAAGAGGAAGATGTTCAAAACTTGGGTTCTCAGAGCTCAAAGAAGCAACTTCCGCTGAGCAACATGAAAAGCAAAAGTGCTCCTAGCGCAACACGCGAGGCCTCTGCTTCCATTTGTGAGGATTGCTTTCGAGATCTATCCGAATGCGTGTCTTCTGGCTCTGAAGAGAGCGATGTAAAATGATACATCTTGACTCGTCACAAAAAGGGTGATGAAAGTAATTTAATTTGTATGCCATAAGCTACATGTATAGGTCTCTCGTATGGACTACAATAGGCTACGTTTCTGTGAAGGATTATCAGCACAACGTGTGCGTTTTTTTGTGCATTACGTATATTTTCATATGTTCTACTTTTTTGTATTCTATTTCACTATTTTTGTGTTAGTGTGTACACTGCCAGGGGCGTATTTGTGACTAACTATTTTCAAAAAAATAGACGTTTGACTGACTATAACAACAATGAAAATAGTCAATACCTATTTTTTAAATATTTTTGAACATATATGACTACAGATTTTGAAATAATTGGTAACTATGACTTTCCAAAATAGAAAAATAGTAAGTCACAAATACGCCCCTGGTTAGTAAATTTATGAATTGAACGCCAAAGAGTCTGGAGCGTAAATGTTCACGACTCTTGTGACCTCTAATTAAGAGACAATCCATCATCCGCTCTCCTGGAGCAGAGTTGTACTCGCGATCTTGTAAACTGTGTTTTTATTTACTCCATCGGTTCTCTGCGAACTTGACCCTCGTCTCGTAACGGGCGTCGTAAACTCTTCACAGTCCAAGTTCGGAACCATCCTCTTCATCGACAGTATCTGGCATTTTTCGTATAGTTTCGGGCACTGTTTTGATCTAATATTCTGGGTTTGTGGCTCCTTGCTTGTTTGGCCGCCATTTGCATATGTACTGTGATTTTAGCAGCGTTTTACGCACATACGATTGGCATAAATAGTAAGAGAGACTCATTAGTCCGACGACTGAGAGAAGCTACCAAACCACGCAAAAAATGGTCGCCAACTTGGAGCTAGATCCCAAGTATACTTGTCTAGCTTCTAATAGTCATCTATCTTGATTAGCGGGAACTGCAATACAACGTCTCTGTCGCACTTAGCTCTCTCTTTCTGCCACAGTCAGCCCCAAGGTCCCAAACAATCCGACATCGAGAAACAGAGTATATATCTCGAACAATCTTTGTTTTTATGTATCTATCTGTGGAGCCACGGCGTTCGAAGATACAGAGACGGATTCCTTCGAAGATCAATGGCTTCTAGCTCCTCATAGGAGGCCCAGTTACTGGCGCCCGGATTGAACATTGGTGAGCCCGCATAGCAGGAAAGCCCAAGTTCCACGGCTCCATCGGCGGCTGGTGGTATTGTGTTGGATAAAAATGCCCAGCTTGGGAAGGAGGCGCGGAGCGAAAGCCGGAAAATCCAGTTGGCGGTGCACCTGCGCCCGCTGCCTGCGGAGGTGCGTTCACGACGTTTGATTACCAAGGCCCAGCTCCCTGGTTGGTATGGTTCTGTTGGTTGTACTGGATGTTCATCACCTTGGCAGACGAAGTAGGCGACGCAGCTGCTGATGTAGCCCGAGGTGTCGGAGGAGAAAAACGATTCGCGTGAGCACGTCCTGCGCTCACAGACGAGGAGACTAGGGGTATCGCTGGGGGCGAGAAGAAATCACGTGCGGGTGCTGTGCGAATACGAAAAGTCGGTAACTCCACGCTCATCGCGGTGGGTTTTTACACTCTCGCGAGGCGAGGTGGTCCATTGCTCCCGCAATCCGTTTACTTCTTAACGAGGGAGATTTGTAGAGCAACAAGTTTTCCGGAACTTCGTCGCTTATGCGATTCATACTAATCGCTTCGGTACGGAGGTAAGATATAGCTTTTTATGAGTTGTACGAGGATTTGCCAAGATTATTTCTTGGGAATGGTCACAATGGGAATTGGTCGCAGTCGTGTACACAGCCTTGCTGGATTCTTCACACACATGTAGTGCTTGCCACGCTCAATCATAGGAAGAACTAGTAATATTTCTAAAGTTTTAGATATTTAGAGTATTCTACTAATTTTCACCCTGACAGTGGGGTCGGCCACCCTACTTACATAGGTGAGCTCGACCCACACTGGGCAAGTAAACGCACCACGCAAGTGTTGGCTCTGACTCAGGAACCCGTCGTGCGTGATAGCCTCCTCGCGGAGAGTCACTACCTAGTGAGGGACTAGTTATCCACCTTGTGGAGCTTCCCGCCACTACTGTGTGTATGGTTTTACTTGTTTCTTTTGTTGATGTCACTGTTGAACAGGTACGCACGACCTCTGTGCCGGTGTTTCTTTCTGCCCCGTTTTGTTGATCTTGTGGCTCGCCCCGCTCGTCGCGGCCCGTGCCACATCAGTGTATGTGTGTCTGTCTCGTGACACTTCACGACCGGCATCGCCGTTGTCTACTCAACACTCCCGAATTCTATGCCGACTTTCTTGAGCTCCCTACGCCCGTCGTGACGGTTTGGGCTCGGCTTACACCCGACTTGTTGCACCATTCCTGAAAGCGCTCTATCTGCTGTGCTTACCTCTTCGATGGAAGGTCCCGAACGCCTTTTGTGTCTTCTCTCTTTGCAGGATTTTGCTCCACAACAAGGAGCCGGAGAACGATTACTCGACAGACTTCGACAGTCAGAGTTAGAGACCCACACTGGTCACCCTCGTCCGCGTGGCGCTCGATGGTCATAGACCACTTCCCAAGAGAGGCCGACCGTTAACTCATGAGGTTAGGTACAGACGAAGCGGTGCGACGGAGGAAACACGGGGGATAGCGCCCAAGATAGAGGAGCGGACGGAGCGTATACCGTCAACCAAAAAGAAGCTAACCGACACGGAGACGTGAGGACAGAACCAGGGAGGTCAATGTGAACCGCCTTGTTCGGCGTCAGGCGCAACCAAGCCTTGGAGGTTCAAATTGGATTAGGCAAACCCGAGCGGTACAGTAATGTCGCCGAAACTAAGGGGGAGAGAAAGCACCACCAAGACGAAAGGGGCGAAGCGATACAACCCGTCTAGAGAGGTACCACAAAAAGGGAAAAAACGAACAGAGAACCACGACGCGAATAATAGCGGGAGAACGACCAAGAGATACACAAAACGCTTCACGGACTGGTACGAAGAAACTGGAAAGCCAATAGGTCAGAATGACGGGGCTGCTCGGGCGCACACTCGAAGGAGACACCGTGAGCTCGCACATCAAGTGGTCGGGAAGATGCAAAGACACGTACTACCACGGGTTGAGAGCGAACGAGGACCATCAAGTTGGTGTACCGTCTTTTGTGGAGAACACTACGTGGGGACCCCGATCGAACGATCGTTGCGCGACACGCCCCAACTTAGTAGGCCTGGCATTGCCGGGGACCGCGATCAGGAAAGTGGTACCGTCACGGGCCCAAAGACTTGTGGCGATGGTGTACCACGTAGGGTTTTCTTGCGCATGGGCACGCACAGGAATCATTAGTTGTTTTGAATAATTTAGAATTATTATTGAGTAAGTAGTGTAGACGTGTGGGCAAGATGGTGCATCACAACTTCATCTCTAGGCGGCCCTCGTAATACTACGCCCATGAGAGCAAATGGGGCGCTCGGGGGTACTTTCCCGTTCAAACGTCACCCTTTTACAGCAAATGGTTACAAAATCACGAACCAGGCTAAGATGATATTAGTTTGGTTTTAGAGTCAATAATTGGGAAGCTTAGTCGTTTGACAATCATTTTGCTGACTGGGTTGTACAGAGTCGAATCCTCTTCAGGCTTCCCACTCAATGCTCGCATTTATCGGTTTTGCCACAAAAAGAATTACTATTAAGTTTCTTGATATTCTAAAACAATGTGCATATTGTTGACAATTTTTATGAACTATGAGTTTTTTTAGATGTAAAGAAAATGGTCAGCATAATGCCTCTTAATCCGCTAGGGGAGAAATTGTTGGGGCATCTTATTATACTAGCTTCTTTCTTTATCTTCTTGTCATTCGTTGCTTCGCTTGCGTTTTACGTTTTTCTTTGGCATGATGGTGGTTGTCTTTTGCATTGAATTAGACTTAGAACATTATTTGTAGATTTATTCCTGAATCAAAGGGTGATTAGAGTTTACCATTTGATCCAGAAACGATAGTTATATCTCTCGAAAGAATGAAACTACTGTAACTCAACTTCTCTAATATATCTATATTGTAATTGATCAAACTCAACAAATCAATGTAGAACGCTGACACTGAGAGTAATCTTTATCATATTGTAGATATCTAGGCCGTACAGAAATTACTCAAGTAGGACAGGGGGTGAAACAGTGGCGTCGTCAGATTCCGCCTGATCCGGGAACAATGGAGATTCCTTACTGTTGAATGGAGGAAGGGAGGCGAAGGACTACAATCAGACACCTGCCGGTGAAAACATTTACTTGGTCAGTCCGAGCGCCTTAAATGCACTAGACTGCCGCTTCTAGCCCACTGCTAGTCAGCGGAGAGATTGAGTTGGTCCTCAGCCTACTCTGTTGCTGTCAACGTTCCTTACCTGAAGTAGGCTGACGTCAGCGTTCAAAACAATGTAGGTTTGGTAATTCACACCTCACCTTTTAGGCCGAACACGCAGCGTTATCCGTGATGCTAACGAGAACCAAATCAACTTGAGTAGACGCGATCTTTCACAACTCGCGTAATTCTCAACACCACACTTACCACCACTTTCATTCGCTTCACTATCAGCTTTGAACATTTCCGACACAGCAGGATGCTGAGCCTCGGTATTCGAAATATCATCCATCACTCTAGTTTTTCGTCGTTTGTAGGATTTCTTCCTTTGCGCACTGCGCTTCCTCTCAGAGTTGATACAAATTGTATATAACCTATTTTTCTACCTCCTGAAAAACTCACCATCGGTAGTTCCTAGAGGATTCTTCACAACATGATAATTAGTAAAAGCTAAACAAAATTTGAAGAACATGTCCAAACTCAAGAGCTCCCATCTCCACTTTGATCCAATTAAAGACTACAGACTCGGCATTCTTCCAAAGTAGTTTTCAACAATTATTCGATCGCTAGCAATAGAGCGGTTACGACGGCACTCCGCATAAGTTTAAAACTCATTCTGTGGTCTTCTTTCGAACAATACAGCATAACATTCGCTCCATTCCCACGTATCCCTTGTCCATCAAAACCGCCCAGGTATCAAATGATCTTTTCACTTTACCATTATGGTTCTGCAATGCTTCATCTTTCGCCTTCTTTTGTAACGTTTTGCTATGAAAGCTCATATTCTTCTGAGGAATCGTACTGTCAGCAACTGATCCTGGGTGAGGTTCAGAACAAATAACAGCTAGGCCGCAGAGCAAAACGGATACTTCCATCTTTTGCCCATAAAGCTTGTGCTTTCCACTATAAAACTTCTTACCATCTTCCATAGAACAGAGTGGGAGATTTCCATGAACGAAATTTACATCGGTAGCGTATTTAGCTTGCGGATAGTTCGAACAGTGCTTGTGCTTAGTTCCTACAGAACGTCATAGAAAACGATTGCTCTATTTCCATAACATAATCTACATAATAATCCATCTCAAACGTGCGGACGAAATTGGTTACTGCCTTTTAAAAAGGAGGTTTCCTCATGCGGAACATACAAGCCAAATGATACCCAGTTCCTTCCACTTTGCACACTTTTAGAGCAATAAATAACATGTCAAAGCAGGAAATCGAAGACTTTTTGCCTCGGCCTTTCTTTCAACGCCGTGCTAAAACTTTTTCCGAACAATTATACAAGTACTAAAGCTGAAGCCTGTTGAAATTGGTCATTTGAAGTTTTGCTTGTTTACCGTCAAGTTCAAAAAATGTGTCAAAGATGGGGTGTTCTGACCAATTATCTTCGTCAAATTATTCAAACAGTTCAGATGAAAACTGTTCCAGTTCCGATCTTCGTGCTTCTTCAACATCGTTGATGTATTCTATAGCTTTTTTGGCGTGCTCTTTGTCGATTGCCATGACTAGAAGTCGTGAATGAAGAGTGGGAATAGGGTTAAGGATGGATTTGACGACTTGAACTCCAGGTACTGATCTATTACCGATGTTTTTACTAATAGGTGTCTAACTTCCGAAAGTCTGACCATAACACTATTTGGCAACTTAGTGTCAATAACGAAACTGTATTTGATATCTATATTGAATTTACAATTCAAAACGTTTTACATAAAGATGTTTTCATCTCCTGATGTGTGAATTGTATTAGAATGCTGTCATTTATTTCGTATTATTGTTACATCTATCGAGAAGTTGACGAATAACAGTTTAGTCATTGTATTGTGTGTTGTGGTGATTAAACGATCGGTGTCGAGCTGCTGTGTCCGGCGGTCCGATGGAAGAATAGAGGGCTCGTGTCGCTACGTTCTGTGTAGTGAAGTCGATTGGGTGCATAGGACCCTGGCGGCGAGTGAACGCACGAGAGGATCGTTATATTAGTGTAACGCGTGAAGAGAGAGTCTCTGGCCGTGTCGGTATCAGAGGTGAGATGTGTGATTGCTCGAGATGAGTCAATATACATGAATAGACGTCGACTGAGATTGTGTTGATTAATGGAGATGACGATGATAGATACATCTGTGTGTTGAATGGACATGAGAGCACTTATCTTACTCTTCAGGCTGAGGAGATAGATGCGTTGAAGCTACGATTCGGTGCTTGGGCCTATTCATTTGGAGTGTGGCGAAGGGGTGAGGCTGAATCAGTTGCTCGGGGTCATAGATGAAAGCCCGCGCGAGCGAGCCCCTTTAGATATGATAGAGTAGGGGATCTGGCAAGCTCTCTCGCTCGCGGTGAGAGGGAATAACATCCGCAGTGCTGATTGTATTCATATACTGCGAGTCAAATCAAGAATTCTTAAATTACGCAACATAAGAGTAGTTTAGTCTTGTGCCATGTCTGTGTGCGTTTTGTGAGAGGCAGGGTATACTCGAGGGGGTACACTTAGGAAATCACTCACGCGTTGTCCATGAGGCCCGAAGGTCGCAGAGCTATGTCGGGTGTAGTAGAGCAGCACATGCTTATTTGATGGGCAGCCTCAACAGATTCGATAGGTCGGAGTGGGACTTGTGCTATGAGGAGCGGCGTCGCATGGTCGCAGGTAGGAGTCTGAAGGGTGAGGTGCGGCGAGGCTATGGAGGCGCGTTATGGTGAGTTGTGCATGCGATACACACAGGCTTTGTGTAGGGGGGTATCCCCTGAAGGTGGGATAGATAGACGCTTGATTGCCACCCGTGGTTGGAGATTGGACGCGTACTGCTTGAGAGGCAATACACGCTCGTAGAATCAGGTACAGTGCTCGCCTTGCGTACGACGGTGGAGCTTTGACCATAACCGTGGTTGTGGATCGGCGCCGAATGCATACGAATTGGCTCCGTGCTGCTCTGGCTCTTCTACCTATCAGTATTTCGGCGGTGACCAATACCCGGCGCGCATGAGTTGAGTGGGGTGGATTCTTACAAGGTAGTGGTGGATCCAAGATAGTGTGGTAGGTGAGCACTATTACGATGATTGTGTCAGGCTGATTGTGCGCAAGTGCGTCATTCAGGCGTCACAGGTGCGGACTGAGCTAGGTATACCAAGAGCTAATTAAGTGGGGTTGAGAACCGAGCATTTTAAACCACTGTGCGGCCAAAACGTAGGCAGTGAGTGTCCTCATCAATAACGATGAAGCAGGACAGTGTATGTCGTGGAGCGCTTGTTATGGCGCGAGCTATTCTGCGAGCGCGTTAGATATCGGACGCAGGTGAATCGACACTCGTATACTGAGACACAGCTGTCAGTGACGATCCGTCTGACAGTGAGATTAGGCAGATGGGCTGAGATATAGATATAAATGTCTGAGTGGCTATAGCAGCGCGGCGGAGTCGATCGAGGGGTGTACGTACAACACAGAACAACCATAGAGGTTCAGCTGTGGAGTTGGAGACTCTAGACAAGTTAGAGAATACGCACAACCAGTGACAAGTGTTGAGTGTAGGTTCACCGATACACCACGTAGGTGAGAGACGAGCGAGAAGGGTACAGTGAGTGCCTCATCGCGAACCTTTCCGTAGTGTCGTTGCAGTCTAATCCTCAAATGTATCCGATACGGCTGTGTGTTGCGCAGAGAAGACCGGTCGATCTGAGTGGGGATCGTCTTCAGGTGCTGATCATAGTCGGATGTGGAAGGTATAGTGAGTCTCATGTATTGGGATTATAGTTATATCTTATGAGCGTTGACAGCAGCTGGTGATCACTCTCGCGGAACTTACGCAGCATACGTGCTTGGCGACGAGGGACTCGATGGTTAGCGCGCTCGCATATCCTTGGCTACCCAGAGTTACGTGACGATGCTGTTGCGATGCCAGAGAAAGCTTCTCCAGTATGAGCGATTACTGTAACAATAGATGTTGTTTATATGTTGGCGAGATGGAGTACAGTGTATGATCGGAGTGTGCCACGATGTGAGTCATCTGGTGTGTGGAAGATGATTATGGCGCGGAGGGTATTAAATCGGAGATGTAACTCAGCGCGGGAGTTACCATGTACACGTGTATACTCGGTCGATCAAGATCATGAGTTGGGCTGAGTGAACGTTTGTGGATTGACGCTGGTGATGTCTGGTGCTGCATAAAGAGCGATTGAAGCCATGTTGAGTGTAACTGCTACTAGCTGGGTTTAGAGATTGTGACGCATGAGAACGTGTATGTGTTCAGGTGTGAAGATGTCGTGTATAACGGCGGGATAGACTCATGTGTGTGTGTGGCTGATGGGAATAGGACATATCTATAAAACTGGCTTGCGATTGGTAGCGTGCCGGTTGCGGATTGGCTGGACGTGCGGGTGTAAGGAGTATGACTGACTGGCTGTGTGCTCTTGCCTGCGGAGTACTGCGTGAGGTAGACTGAGGGTTGGATAACCGCGAATGTCGTTTTAATTCGAAGAGAAGCGCTCGAGATGAGAAGACTGTGAGGCCGCTGAGTAGATCGGCAGGTAGCGCAGAATACGGTGGCAGGAGTGGAGTGGTAGCCGTACGGGCCAAATCCGTGAGATATGAGAGACGAAGGGTTCTAGAGAGTTGGCTGTGAGAGGAGAGTGAGATCGAGTGCGGGGCTGTTGATAATTGCAGAGTGATGATACAGAACTAAGATCGAAGGACACGAGTAGGTATCTGGTTACGTTCGATTGGGAAGGGAGGACAAGGACGATAGATACAAGTGAGCGGACACGAGAGATAGCACGGGACGGAGAGAGTAGGGTTCGGAGCATCGGCGTGTATGGAGGACGAGGAAGAAGGCGACATGGCGAACCAGGGGAGAGGGAAGAGATTCATAGAGTTGGTATATATGTGATGTGCAGCATATGCGGTGATAGGCGGAGAGAGTACTGTATGAGAGTGCATCTTGAGCGTCGGGAGTGATGGGATAACTGAATAGGAAGAGAAATGTGATATGGTAGGTTAAGAGCACTGGGAGAAGGTGCTGACTAATTTAAAGACAGAAGACAGAGCGGCAAGTGTCTGAGAGAGACGGTAGAGATAGTGTGAGAGCAGGGCAGCTGTCATACTGAGGCGAAGGAAAGCGGAGTTAGAGCACGAAGCTTATTGTCGAGGGGCAGGTGGTGAGATGGGCAATGGGATAGCCGCCAGCGGGTAGTTCCCAGAGCACGGTGTATACACGGTGAAAGAACGGTGGTTAGTCATGATGTGTATGGAGAAGAGAGACGAGTGAGTCGCGGGGTTGTCGGTAGAGGAGAGGGCTAGCGCTCGCGCGAGGTTGCTATTGCGTGTAACGCACTAGTAGCGTGTGAAGAGTTCTAAGGTGCGTGCATCTACAGGGTACAGTAGGTGGTCAGGAATGATGGGGCATCTAGGGAGTGGGTTATGTGCGCGCCAGATGTATGTAAGGGAGAGGATGAGTACACGTTGGATGTTAAGCGCGAATAATTAATGGATGATAAATACAAGTGTGGCCGACTGCTGGTGTGAATCACACTAGAGTGTGTGATTGCTGCATGGTGATAGAGAAGGAGGCGATAAGGCAGATTAGAGCTATGTAAAGACGTAGGGAAAAGAATATATACGGGATCTAGTGTGTGTGGTTTCAGGGTGTATAGCGCTATTTATGATGATATTCGATATAGATTATGGTATCAAGAAGTTGTGTTATAAGAACACAGAGGGGTAATCAGTGAATGGATTCTTTCAGGCCTAGGAGATATGGTATAGAGACAGGATTGTGTAAGAGGTCTGAAGCAGCTAGGATGAGTAGCGAGCTTTAGTCGGTCAAGACGTAGTAAGGTGTGTGGAGTGGAGAGCTTAATGGGATTAGTGTGGCTAGGAGTGGTCATGCCTTAAGACAGAGAGAAGAATGTGAGTATATAGTGTGCCGACATATGAAACATATATGTTAATAGTCTAGACAGCTGTTTATTCGAACAGTCTTTCCGAGTGAGGTGATAGCGCGACTCAGCTCTGGTCATATGCTGTAGTCTTAGCATGTGTCCGCTCGTGTACTTGCACTTAGATGATGTTGTATGTGTGATAGCATAGGTTGTTCTGGCCTTTATGATTGTTGACAAAAGGCTAGCTCCGTCTGTCCGTAGATCAGAAGTGGAGGTAGGATAGGACTCGCTAGCTATGCGAGTGATTTCTAGACTAGACTTCACGAAGCCGTCGCATCGTGTGACGGAGCGGTGATTCGTCTCCTGGGCGTCAAGAAGGTAGTGCGGTGCTCTAGTCTCCGTGCGCCCTGCTGTCTGCTGGATCGGCTCCCCACGCGCCAATTACCGTTGGGTGGGCTCCTTACGGTCCGGTGGGCCGTAGAATCCAACGCGGGTACCGGCCGGTTTCCTTCCATCGGGCGTGGCCGCTCTGAAGCCGAGACCCTCGTGGTGCGCGAGGAGCCGCATTACGACCCTATAAGAGGCTGCTCCACCTCTGAGGTATCTCCGTCCCACCGACCACAGCTCGGTCCGCGAGGTTCTTGCGGCGTCGAGGATGTCCAGGAAGACCCCTGGGGTAGCCGCGGGCGTGGCGGCGGCATTTTCAAGCCGACCACTCGGACTAGCACCCGGGCTCGCCAGGATCCATACGGTCGTGGCGGCGGCTATGATTCTTATGCCGCCGCTCCTGGTCCCAGCAACATCATCCCCTTGGCGGTCGCCGAAACGGTGGAGGCTCAGAAGCTCACCCGCACGACCCTAACAGGACACATGGGCAGCCGCACGCCCATTATGGCGCCCCGTTTGCCGACATCTCCGCCGAAATGGTCGCTCTCGGGAACTGGCCGTTTCCTATCAGCTCCTCGTTCTGTCCCTTGCGGTTCCGCCATATGGCACTCTCGCAGTACAGCGCCATCGCCCGCTGGGATTGTCGCCGTCTGGAGGCGGTGCCGATGGCTCCTCAGCCACCCCGTCAGGGTGAGAAGCAGAACCGATTTGGTCGTCCTCAGTGGTTCCACGCACGGCAGAGGCACACGAAGTTCCTCTACTACATCCCAGTGGCCATTCTGTCGGACCTCCCGTTCATCCGATGCGACGGGGAGGTCCATTGCTTCCGCCTCTTGATCGATATCATTCACCGCCTGGACGAACCAACTGGTCAGCTCGAGGTTAACCTCGACTACGTGGCGTTCGAAAGCTCTTTAGACACCAACTACTGGACAGACCGTGGCAGGTGGGCGACCGATGCGATGGCCGACAGCCGGGTCCCTCACCATCATGGCCGTACGCGAACGATGCACCTCTTCCACAACGTTGAATACTGGTCACAGAGTGACCAGAACCGCCGTTCGTGGTATGTGAGTCGACCGTCTTGGTGGGATCACTGCGAAGTTTGCCAGTGGTTGGAGGTGCCGACCCCTCCGGTTCTAGCGTACTTTGGAAGTAGCATCGTCCTCGAAAGGAACAATGCGTACGCCGCTTGGTCGGTTGCGCGTAGCGAATGGGCCGTTATGGTGGCGATTCTCGCCCTTCAGGCATCCGTGGAAGGTGTGACCTGCGACACCCGCTGTCCTGACAAGGCCGTCGGCATCAGCGGTACTCAACCAGTTGGTCGTATCTTCCACATCCCGAATGATGTCATTGGAGACATTCGTGCGCTGGGGCTTGACGCCATTGTAGAAGGGACGAAGTATACTGCTCAGCAACTCGACAACTACCTCACGGCTGTGAGTAACCATAATTGGGGCCACCATCAAGGTTGGGACGTCTATGACCCTGAGGTACAGGGCATAGTGCCCTTGCAGAACCAGCATGTTGCTGGCGAGGACCCTTTTGGTGACGACGATACCAGGATGGTGGCCGCCGAAAACTATGAGTCCCTGCATTACCTCCGTCGGCTCCCGTGCAGGCCACTCCCCTACCAGTGTGGCGGCTCCCACCCTAGTGGTCCTCCCACTACTCACGCAGCGGCGCATCCCCCCGGCCGGGGGACCCATGGGCCTCTCCGCGTTGGTTTCCAGTCGCTCCCGGTAAACCCCGTACCCCCAGGTGGTGACAGCGGTGCGATTCGGAGCGCTCTGGCGCGTCTAAACCACGCGTCGATGGTGCACTTCAACCGTCCTGGTCCAAACGACATCCTCACCGCGGTGGATACCTTGACAAACTTACTCCCAGTGGTCGCTCATCATGAGCGGCGTACCAGCGAGTTGCGGCAGTTCCGCGACTACTTCCAGCGCAATCTTTACCGTGAGGTGACTGCATATGTCAGTCAGCTGAGCAACCTCGTGGAATGCCATGCGCCGTTGCATGGACCCCTGTGAAAAGTTTCAACCCGTACGCCCCAGAGTCTCAGGCGCCTGCGACCCAGATGGTAGGCTTTGGTGGTCTCGGAACGTATCAACCGCCTGGTGAACCTCCTGGTGTCAATCCTTCGGCACCCTTCCATACACTGCTCGGTCCTCATAACGTTTCTCTTCCTCCAGCAAGTACTGGGGCGGGAGCACCAAGTGGTTTCCAAACTGGTTTCCGTTCGGCTCCGCTTCCGTCGCCGGCCAGCGCTCCGATGACACCTGCTGGTCCTGGGCCTTCAAGAGTTGGAGCGCTTCCTGGTCTGGCCCTGGTGCAGGGCCGTCTAGTGGTCTCGCTCCTCCGGCCTCTGGTGGTATCCCTCCGACTAGCTTACCGCCTTCCTTCCATCCACCCACTGGTCCTGCGAATACCATGCTGGTGGTTAGCAGCGGTACCCCTGCGGGGCTGCTGCTTCTGCTCCCTACCAAGTGGTGGTGCGCCAGCGAGCGCGGCTAGCGGCGGGGGCGGAAGCTCCGCCGGGCCTATGTCGGTGTCGTCTGGTCGTGGAGGTTCCGCTTCATCTCGCGGGACCTCCCGTGGACGTGGTCGCGGTCGTGGAACCAGTCGTGGACGCGGACGTGGCCGTGGGTCTTCCGAGGCCTCCTAGGTTACCTCGTGGTTGGCTCTTGTGGATTCTTCTTGACTAATAAAGTGTCTTGCGTTTTGCGTTATGATCTCTTTCCATTTGCCTGTTAAGTTAGTTAGCATCCTGACGTTTGGCGTTTGGCGTTCAACGGTTTAGACAACCCCCCCTCCTTAGCCACGCGTACTACGCGAAGCAGTACCAGTTGGTGGGGGCGTACGCCCTTGTTTGCGCCAGTATCGGATGATGAAGTTGTTAGGGATGTGAGCGGGTGGTTCCATAGAGTCGTGTTCTGGCGACCATCCGTACCATCTTACCCTGTAGCGGATACCTTTTGTGGTGTGTTCGTGACCTACAATGGTGTCAATAGCGCACTCCTGAGTATCTACTCGAGGGTGTGACTCTTTCGTCTGGTCGTGTGGTGCGTGGCTCTCCATGGGTGGTGTGACCCGTTGGTCTTGCCGGGGCTCGATCTCCTGTGCCGCTTGGGTCGTGGGGTCAGCCGTTACGGCTCTGATGGAAGGTTGACCGCTCGGCCGATTTGTTAGAGGAAGGGGTATGGGCGACGTTTGCTCCCTCTCCGCTTCTTGCTGAGTTGGCTCACTTATTGGTTGTGTATTCGATGCCGTCGTTTGTGCGGCCTTGACAATCCTGTCGATGGAGACCGTATTCTCCAAGCCATCCATTATGACCGTAGCGGTATGCTCATCGGAGCGAATTACTTTGTATGGTCCCGTCGACTTGGGTAGCAGTTTGGAGTTGATATCCTCTTCAAGGAGGATATCTTCTTCAATTTCCGCTGGGGTTGGTCGCTTACCTTTTGGTGGCACGTCAAGGAAGACCATGTCTCCTGCTACCACTTTGGTCACTCTGCTCACCGTTCGGTCATAGTCTGCTTTGTACCGTTCTTGGGCTGCTGTCATTTTAACTTTGGCAGCAGCCAAAGCGGCGCGCAACTTCTGGAGTATGTTTCTCTTCACCTTCGCCGGTGTGAGTGTCCCGGCCGCTTCCGAGCGGTCAGGTCCAGGCTGGACGATAATACCGTGTGGTGTTCGCAACAGTACCAGGTCAAACGGGGTTGTTTAAGTGACTGTGTGGACCTGGAGATTGTACGCATATGTCAATGGTTGGACATACTCAGACCATGTGGTTTGGTGCTCTTCGACCTAGAGCCGTAGGCGAGCCACTAGGGTCTTATTGAACCGTTCCACTTGGCCGTTGGTTTGCGGATGATAGGCCGTGGTAAAGTAGTGCCTGACCCCTAGCATGGTACAAACCGCCTCGAAGAACTTAAAAGTTAAGTTCGAACCATTATCGGTCAGTAGGTACATAGGAGCACCGTATGGGTAGACCCAATTCTTCAAGAAGGCTGTCGCTAGTGTCGTTGTCGTTTGGTTCTTCAGAGGTATAGCCCTGGTTAGCTTTGTGAACCTGTCGGTTATGACGACTACGAAGCGATAACCCTCCGAGGTCTGGGGCAGGGGCCCCAGTATGTCGACCGCGACGAATTCCAGGGGCCCCGCCGCCGGGAATAGCTTCAGGTACTTCCTGTGCTTCTTCACACCACCTCGGGTCTTAATGCACGACTTGCACTGCGCCACATAGGTTTATACGTCGTTAGCCATGTGCGGCCAGTAGCATTGCCTCCGAAGGGTATAGTACAACCGCGTGGCTCCAGGGTGTCCCGAAAGCCGTGGGTTGTGTGACAGATACAACACCTTTTGTCTTAATGACTCAGGTACGACCTTCTGGAGATCTCCGTCTAAAGGTGAGCGTCTGATGAGGTACCCATTGTGGTCAACGTCTAACTGAGAACACTTTCTTCCTAGTACGTCAGCGAGCGCTTTGCACAACCTATCGGACGATTGTTCGCGTAGGAATTCCTCACGGGTGATTGGGGCGTGTTCCCCTTCCTCCACAGGGAGGAGGGTCTCCACTACCACTTGGTACGTACTGTCATCATGCCGATATCCCTCCAGAACTTCATTGACCTCGTGGTTCGCTGGTTGTATAGTAAAACATGGAATGTCGTCGTCCACTGGGTCAGTGTTCAATCCTTCGGTATTCAACCGGGACATTGCATCCGCCACTCGGTGCTTGACCCTGGGGCGGTACTGCACATCGTACTCAAACTACGAAAGTCTCAGGCGCCATCGGGCCAGGCGACCCGATGCGTCCGCCAAACCTAATATCCACCTCAAGGAGTCGTGATCCGTTCGAAGCGTGAAGCGCACAACATATAGGCAAGGACGTAGCATGAGCATACTCCAAACAACCGCTAGGCATTCCTTCTCAGTTACGGTGTAGTTCTGCTCCGCTTGGTTCAGAGCTCTACTCCAATACCCAATTGGTGCGAGCTTGCCGTCCTCCTGCTCCTGCATTAGGCAGCAACCTATTTGGGCGTCCGATGCGTCTGTATCCAGTGTGTACGGGAGTCCCGTTTTGGGCAATGCCAGTACCGGTGGGGAGAGGAGCGCTGCTTTCAGTGTATGGAAAGCCTCTACCTCGTCTTCTTCCAAGTGGTCAAAGTGTGTGGGCTGCCCCTTCTGCAACCTCCGGTTCAGGGGTGCGGCTATCTTTGCAAACCCCTTGATGAACCGTCGGTAGACGTTGCATAGACCTATAAAGGATCGTATGTCCGTCTGTGACGTAGGAAGCTTCGCTTCCTGTACCGCTCTGATATTCCGTTTGGTCACTTCGAGTTTCCCGGGGCTTATGTATGCCCTAGGTACTCTACCTCTTGGTTGAAGAACATACACTCTCGTAGTTTAAGAGTTACGCCTGCCTCCTGTAGCAACTGCAATACCACTTGGACATGCGAGAAGTGCTCCTCAATGGATCTCGAGTAGATGACTACATCATCGATATATACCAATTCGGTTGTCCACTTCACTTTAGACAGTATAATGTCTAATGCCCTTTGGAAGGTAGCGGGGGCGTTTCGTAAACCAAACGGCATGCGTAAGAAGCGATACAGGCCTGCATGGCATGTAAACGCAGTCTTATCACGGTCACCCTCTGGTATTTCGATCTGCCAATATCCGCAGTTCGCGTCCAGTGTGGTAAAGATGTTCGCATCTCCTAGGGAGTCGATGCATTCGTCCATCCTCGGGATGGGATACGAGTCCCTAACCGTTACGGCATTAAGTTTTCTGTAGTCAATACAGAACCTCATACGGGTCTCTCCTCGTTTTTGGACTAGCACTACAGGGCTAGCCCATTCCGAGTTTGCCGGTTCTATAACCCCCTCGCGGAGCATCCGCTCCATCTGCTCCAGCTCTACCTCACGGGCCTTATGTCCCGCGCGGTATGGCTGTTGGTGGATGGGACGGGAGTCCGGTTTCAGGTCAATCCTGTGCTGGGTGGCCTTAATGGCTCCCAGCTTACCAGACCACATGGTACTGAATGGCTCCAAGAGTCCGAGGATCCGAGCTCTGAGCTCTTCCCCTTCAAGTCCTATATTCACCTCCGTCTTCCAATTGGTCACTGGGTCGAGCTCCAGTTTCTGGTCTTCTCGCTCAGCTAGTCGCTGCACCATATGGTCTGTCCGCGACGAATTCGACGAATTTGACGAATTGGCACTGCCCCCCCCCCCCCCTTCTTAGCGTTCACGACCTCGTGCGACCATTGTGGTGTGATCGTAAAGATCGTACGGGGAGCCGGTAGGGCAAGACCAATTACGGTGTGCTTTGGCAGCTTGACCGGGCGGTTGCTGAAGTTATTCAGGTAGACCTCAAACGGTTTCGTCGGTATGTTGTCGACTATACCATTCGCCATTAAGGTCATATGTCGTTCGGCCAACCGTGAATGGTTCTGAATAGATAACAGGCCTGGTTGTTGGCATGTCACCTTCACTACCAAGTGGTTCATAGGCGGTATTGTTACCGCCTTCGCCAGTCGCACCTTGTTGGAGAGTGTATTTTCTGGTACCGGTTGGTGTCGGGTGCTGTTCTCTCTTGGAGAGGCACCCTTGTGGTTACCAATAATGGCGATCCGGGGTCCATTATGGAACAGAACTGTCTTAGAGCGTGGGAAAATTGCCCTGACGTGCTGGTCTAAAAAGGTTGTTCCGAGGATACAGTCTGTTGCCAGTTGGTTAACGACTATGAAGCGAACTCGGACCTTCATGGTGTCAATCAATACCATTAGGGTAAGCGCTCTCATGACGGTTAGTGGTCTGTTGTTGGCGTCAACCAGTGGGTTAGTTAATGTACATGGCTGAAGCTTGTTAAGTTGTCTGTTAGTTAGTAGTTTGGCATTCACCAGATTAGATCCTGCCTCGGTGTCCAGGACAGTGGCGCATCGTACCAGGTGGTTGGAAGTAAACACGAGGGTGACGTTTACCTTATAGTTACTATGCTTGAGAAAGCATGTCGGTTTGGTGTAGTCCATGAGGCTCTCCTCCCCTGTAACCAATGAGTAATTGTCCATACTTGCACCACTTGGTTCTGGAAGGCCTTCCGTCTCCGGACATTTGGGGAAGGCCTCTATCCCAACTGTTCGGCGTTTTCCGCCTGCGGGGCGGGATCCGTTTGGTCCTGCTCCGTAATGATGTGTACCTGATGAGGTGTGGCTGCGTTGGGTCGCGCATTTGCGTGTCCCCTGTCTGCGCTCCGCGCCGTGGGCCCAAATATATCCTGGTGGTTCTGCTGGCGAGCAGTGAGGAGAGCGTTCCTGTTCTGTGGAGCCACGTTTGGGCACGCTGTTTCCAAGTGATGAGGCGACAAACAGAACCAACAGAGGAGATTACCGGTGGTGGGGTCCTTCATCGCGAGCGACGACGCGCGCGATTGGGGACGACCTCCCGTGGGTACTGCACTCCGTTGTTGCGGGGGTGGTCCTCTATCACCATATTGGTTGAATGGCACCGCTAGAACCGGGCTGACCGGTACGGATACCTGTGATGGGGGAGCTGAGGTTTGCCTCGAGGGGGGCTCGCTGGATAGCGAGCTGGACCAGGAGATGTTACCGTGCGATCGAGTTGTCGGTTGTGCGTGCACCAAGTGGACTGGGTGACCGTGGGAGGCATATTGTGTGGATGCCTCATCCGTAGTGGTCTCCTCTTCCTCTACGTCAAACACTGACCGCCTGGTTTTTCCTTTCTCCTTCGATGGTTTGCCAAGTGGTGCGGAGTCTTTCCTGGCCCCTGACCGAACGGTGTCGCCTAGTCCCTGTGCATGGCGGGCTAGTGCGTTGTAGTCGACCGTGCGGTTGGTAGCTAGGTAGTTGCGAACCTGTAATTGGATAGACTTCGCCACGTTGTCGGCGTACATCGATTTCAACCTTTTGGTAGTAAAGACGCTTCCACAGCTGGAGGCTAATGCCCATAGGGAGCGAGCGAATTCCAATTCGGTTGGTCCCGCGCGCTGACGGTACGCAAGCACCTCTGCGTACGCCTCCTGAATACCCTCATCGGTTGCATAGGTTTCCAGTATGAAGTTGACTACCTGTGGGTATGTCGTCAACATTTCCGTTTGGTCTTCGTCCACCGCCATGGTGTTCGCTTGGAGGCGGCTATGGAGCAACGCTCCAGCTTGACCAGTTAGCTAGAATTGAAACAACCACATGGCAGCTGCCTCTGAAAACCCATTCTGGTCACAAGCGATCTTGAACCTTTGAAGGAAATCAATGATAGCAATAGGGTCATCCCCGCTAAAGCGAGTCTCACCCAGTTGGAAACGAAGCTTCCTATGATGCTTCATTATCTTCTGAGCTACCTCTTTGGTATACTCAGCCTGTCTGTTCTCCAATCTATAGGTACGATAGTCAACCGCTTTGGTGAATAAATTGTTGAGCGGTGTAAGCACCTCTAGGTCAGTCTCTTCGTCGGAAGTTGAGTCCGAATCATTGTATCTTTCGGTCTTACCCTTGCGGGCATTCTTTCCTTTCTTCTGGCCAGAGTCCTTCCTCTTGCGTCGTGAACCTTTACGGTCGTCTCCTGACGAATCCGAATCGGTGTCTGAGGACGAAGAGTCCGAGTCCGACCGGCGACTCTTTCTCTTTCCCCTTTTGGTTTTCTTCTTCTCACCATTTGGTTTACGTCGACGCTCGTCTCCTGAGCTCGACGAATCTCCATCAGGGTCTCCACCACGTGGTCCTGACGGAGCTACACCAGTGGGTTGAGGGAGGTATACGTACCTCGGGCCCTCCATGCCCGGAGGCTCTGCTTCTTTCCCCATGCGGTCGATAAATCCTTCACCAATCGGTTGTGTACGAAGGGTAGGATGGAGAGTACCAAGTGGTTTCGTGGGATCTACAGCTGGCAAGGAAGCATGCTTCATGAAGGCGGCCTGGGCTACCATCTCAGGTTGAAGCTTGGCCCCCTGCCTCTGCAGAGCCAGCATAACCAATCGGTCAATGTGTCCTCGTACCTCGTTCTCTAGGTACTGTAACACCACCACGGGTACCTTGTCGAGGACCTCCTGGGAGGCTCGCTCAACTACCACTCGGGTGACCTCGTCCAGGTCCAGTCGCGGCCCGACTGGCACATCTATTTGGTCTACCACTGGGGTTGTTACAGGAGCGGGCTCCTCCGTTGCGGAGCTTGCTTCTCCGTCCACTTGGTCAGCCCAGGAAAGGGTCGAGGTGTAGTGCAAAACCGTGACGCGAACGGACAAAAACCAGCCGCATACGCGGAAGCACTCAAGGAGTTCAGCCTTGCTCCCTGTGAGGGGTGGCGCAGCGGAAGAGCCCTCCGATGGGGTCGACACGTGCCGGGCGTAACTCCGGGCGACCCGTTCCTGACTTACAGACGGAGGTCGGGGGGAAAGACCAGCCACAGATGTGGAAGATCCGAGACAGCAGTGCGGGCAAATGTAGGGGCAAACGAAGGAAAAGAGCCGTGTATACGGACACAGGCCCTGTAATAGAAGGGAAAAGAAAAGGAGAAACAAAGCAAAAGAAATAATAACCTGATAACCGGGCGGAGAACAGCCGTAAGAACGGGAAAAACAAGAACAAAACAAGACACCAAAATAAACGACAATGTCCGTATGTAAACGGTGGCTCCTCAGAGACGCGAGGCGGATAAGCACTGCCGTATTCGACACGGACGCTCTCCGAAGAGTCGCGGTCGCGTGCGGGCGATAGACTTAGAGCCGAACACTCGGTTGACTTTACTTCCCAGAAGGATGGCCAGTCGGCCGGCCCTTAAGTAGGGATCACTACAGTATCTAATCAAACAAATATCCCGGCACACATCCGGCCACAGCCACACACGTGTACCGTGCCCCGTCGGCTCAAAGGGGCAATCCGCGAAAGCGGCAATATCCACCACGTGGACACCTGATGTGCCCACAACCAGGCCAACAAATAAACATTCTCCCACGAAAGGCTACCCTATCCCCACCATCTGAGGCACCATTCCGGCATACCGGCACATCTGCGATTAGCAGCACGAGCGAGGCTGGAGTTCCCGGGGTCATTGCACTACACGAGAAGCCCCCAGCCTCTCGATCTACCTTCTTTCCCCTCGGTGGGCGTTCCTTCCGAATCAGGTCCTCCGGGTTATCCAACACCGGATAGGACACTGAACCTCGTACGGAGTGGTCACTTGGTGGAGCGCTCGGCGCCTTTTTCGGGTGACGCACGCCTCGTTTCTCCATTTAAATAACTGGTGTCGACGTAAATTGCTTCAGCAACGAGAACCAAACCACTCAGGTATCTCGTGACTTCCAAATCCTCCCTTTCCAAAACCACTTGGTAATTCACAAAGTCTAAGTCGGGAGACCAAAATTTGTGGTAAAACAGATCGGTGCGAGCTGCTTGTAGGGAGCCCTGCGTGGGCTCGACCCTGCGGAGGAGTGAAACGCGTGACACCTAATAGGTCGGCAGCACCCGCAGTTGTCTATATTGCACGGTGACCAAGTGGTACATACGTCTGCACTGGTGTGCAGCAAACACGTTTAACCTCGAGGTCAGCAAACTATTAGAGGACTACTAGACTTACCAATTGGTGACTGTAGAACCGAACTGGTGTCGAATTAGCCTAGTTGGTGCTTGCTTTTACCATTTGTGTTGTGCAAAACCCAGCGATGGGGAAAGACACGCAAAAGCGGTTCAGACCCTTTCTCAAGAGGCGAGCACAGCAGTAGAGCGCTCCCACAGGTACGACACGGCAATGCCGGGTGTAAGACCGGGGTCGACCCTTCCCAAGTAATGGAGGGAGCGAAGCGGCGAAGGAGACGCGTCCAGCGGTAGAGAGCACACGACACAAGTCGGCAGTAGCGTCACGTGTGTAGCACACGGTACCCACGAGTGTGGCGATGACACGCGAGAGCGGTAGTAACCCACGCGAGTGTGTCGAGCCACGAACGGTATGCACCGGTACACCAAGTAGTGCTACCTGTATAACAGGGACCGAAATAAGAAAACACACACAAAGTAAACACGCGAAAGCGGTAGTGGTGTTAATGATGCCGCGAGGCGGATGATGAACCCTGCACAAGGTGTCGACTCTCCGGGAGGAGGATATCGGTCACCAAGGGTGAAACATCAGAGCCGAACACTCGGTTGGTCCGTTTACTTCCCTGACAATGGGTGCAGCTCAACCTACTAAGTAGTGTAGAGTGCCAACCTACTGTCAAGCGGTGTAGCGAAAATATCTAGAATAAACATCTAAAATACCCCAACTAATGGGTGCAAACTTCCCACACGTGTGTGACCCACCGGCTAAGCCGTGCGCCTCATAACACTAATCCTAATATGAAGTATACCCAAGAATGGGCTGATCTCACCAGTTACTCATACTGTGTGTCACCATCTCCCGGCATCGCTGTGCATGTTATGAATCGCATCAGCGAAGGAGTCCCGCAATCGCGTTGCACTACAATTTGGTGTGGGAGGTTGGCGTCTCGGGGGTTGAGTACACCTGAGCGCCCCTCCGGCTCTCACGGACCTAGTGCCACGTGGGCCACCGGGAGGTGCATTTGTGGTGCACCACCCCCGGTCACATATCTACACTACCTAGTAAATATTAATTCTAAATTAACGAAAATAAACTAATTAGTCCTTGCCATGCCTTTGCTTGAGCGTCTCACGTGGCACAGTAGACACACGTGGCCAGAGGACCGAAACGTCACCATTTGGTCTTGTAGAGCTACCCGTTGTTTCGGCGAGCTATAATATAGTGATTGTGCTTGTCAGGTCCGTATTTGTGACTGTCTGACTTTATAGAAATACAAATAACTAATGACTGATTGAGTAGCATATGCAACAAACCTTTAGTCATATTTAGTTATTTACAGTACACTGAGCTACGAAGACACGTGTCGTACTCATATCCTCTCATAATCTTACAGCTGTGCAACGTAATAGCTTAAATGGTTTTCAAGTTAAGTTTTGGTTTTGTTTTCACTGAAAATAATTTTCCTAGTTAACTAGTCGGTAAGTTATCCCTTTTTCTGATTACATTTGCCTTCGTTTTCAATTTCTTGCTCATTTTTTGAAAGTTTTTAAGAACTTTGAAGTTTGAATTAACATTCTTTAGAACGCTATACGTCGTTAGAGCCAAAACAAGCTGATATGTATCGATTTTCCGGACGAGGAAGTAGATTTATTGGAAAATTTGGGATCTGTGACTGAATCTTTGCTTTTTCTGGCCGCTGTCAGTTCTGTACTGTATGGAGTCGTCGATCGCAGCGGGCAGTTAATCTCTAACCAGCTCAATTCATCACAACTTTTGCGACTACGGACAAGGGTCTTTCAGAGAATCTGTCTTTTTTCCCTCCCACTATCGCCTGTAGCTCTTTAAAAGGGACACTGACGCATCTTCTTAGATGCTCGTGTAGCTGGATTACTTTGTTAGTCGGAGGCTGGTGTTTTTTAGTGCTTACTGAACACTCTCACCGACATAAAAAGGTAATAGATCGCTCAAGGTAAGCTGTTCCCGTGAACATAATACTTATAATCTCTCATATGAGCAAGTGCAGTTTAATTTTTCTAGGCAATCACTCTTAGAAAGGGCAAAAAAAATTGTGACTAATCTGACTGACTACGATATTTTTGAGCTGGATTTGACTTGTCGACTTGGCAAAATATAGTCCCAATACGGCCTGGTACTGTTGTATATAATTTTGGTTGGAGCTTTTCTACAATAAAGCTTTCTACATTACATATACATATATCACCACAAAAAGTCGATTTATGACATAATGTTTCTTAAGAGCAAAGTCATAACTGGAGGGCCCAGCCCGGTGCGCTCCACCGCGCCTACCGCGCTTACTACCTTACGGTCTAGTCTATGTACTCACAGTCCCGTCGATGGCAGTCAAGCTAATTACGAATCGGCAATTCAGTCTCGGGGCTCGCTCTGATCTCATTTCGCTTCAGAGTTTGCAGTAGATACGCCACACTTTGTGATCTCCTTCGACCTGACAGAAGCCTCCGACTTTCCTTTCGTGTGTCGATCTTTCTCTTCTGCCCATCGGTTTGCGCAATATTTTGTTTACCGCAGCACGTGGTTGGCGATTTCTTGCGGCGAGGACGCGAGGTCGCGTCATCACCACCACCAGCAAGCCGCTCACACGATCGCCCATCTCTTCCACTTGTCGCCGTCAGTCGACTTCAGAGCTCGCGAATTCGTAATCCTCCTTCCACGATGTGCCATTCTACGGCGGTAATTTCGTCGCAAATCGATAAAGATGCTGTTTGTTGAGCGTTGATCACGTCTTGCGGAAGCCGCGCAAGAGCGCGGAAATACCCCTTCGCGTTCGCTCGAGAGTTGGATCCTCTACTTCTTATTCCTTGAAGTCTCGGAACGCGAGTGCGAATCTCAACGACACTAAGCGTGCCAACCATCTCTGAGACCACCAGCATCGAGTCAGATGACAGCTCAACAAAGCTCGAACTAAGTGGAGCACGAGCGAACTGTTTCTCGCAACCATTCAAGCAGCCCACACTTGCACCGTCAACGTGTCTTGGCCTTTGAAGGCCGCGCTGTGAAGCCCATGCATTAGCACGAGCTTCCGGAGATATTCCAAAGAAAATGATGCAGAAACCTGCTCCGACGGCGTCGAAAAAGGAGAATTCGAAATGTGTCTCTGGAACTGACACACCACGATCAGCGCGAGCCATATATCTCCAACTGTCTTTCGAGTTCTCGCTGAGCCTTCTGAATTAGCTCGAGGCTTCTGGAGATGTCTTGCTTGTGGTAAAAGAGCTCGTAGATACGCGTCGCCTCAATACAATAAGTTTGTCTTCGACTGCTCGCACAACACCGAAATCCGTCATTGCTCTATCGTTCTCAACTGAATATGATGCACCAGAGGGGCGGTACGCCGGTATTGCTCTCCAATATGACACATGTGTCGGGATGAATGCTATGTCCAGAGCGTTTCCATTGTGAGATGCTCATCCCGAAAGCAATGCGGGCTGTTGTTCGCACACGGGGGTCACGTACCCGGAATGGCGTAGCGAGTGGCCTTGAGTCTACTGCGTATTCGAGAGCAGCTCCGCAGTATATGCCAGCCAGTAAGCCACAGGAGCAAGCGAGCCTGTAGGAAGTCGCGAGGCTTTAGTTCCTGAGCGCATTATACTGTTATACCGATGCGCCTGCGACGGAGACCGAATGTCCGCGATAAGGCTTAAGCGACGACGGACGTGTTCAAACTGCACGATTCTTTCGCACGATGACGTTACAGTAATTGTCAATATGAGGTATCGGTAATGTTGAAGACGCTAACGCTTATGTTGGTGCGAATTGCCATAAGGTTGAGTCATGAAGCAAAAGAAAATCTCATGCGGTGAATGAGACCGAGGCGGCGAGCTTGCTGAGGGCCGTCTGATATTAAGATTGTATAGCAGAGGCTCGTCAAGGTACC
>VCMS01000075.1:0-189390 GCA_022539475.1 Gracilaria domingensis
ATGACGGGATAGTGTCACTAAGGTGACGCGTGGTACAGAAGTGCCTGGGAGGAGTGTTTTGGGAGGTCCTCCGGAGGGTGCCAGAAGTGGCCAGCAACGTGCCCCGGCGGGGGGGTCGGTGGTGTTAGGGGTAGGTACCCCTAACACGGATGGAACCCCCGCCCGCGGGCACGTTTTGGGCGATTTTTTTGAAAAATGTGCGAATTTTATGCCCCGGCGGGGGGGTTCCGGTCGTGTTAGTACCTAACCCTAACACGACCGCACCCTCCCCCGCCCGTGGGCACGTTCTGGCCACATTCTGGTGCCTTCCCGGGACCTCGCAAAACACGCCGCCGCGCAGTGATTTCGCTACACCCGGCCGCCGGTACGTTGGCCGCCGCTGTCACGTGTATTTGCGGGAGTAGGCTGTACATGGAAGTGAATGAGTGTACTCTTGACTACTATGCAAAGCATTTGAAGAGCATGATTGAGAACGCGACCATTGCTCGCGTGAGTCATCATTGCGCGAACTCCACGACTCTAAAGCGTACAATCAGTGTGCGAGCGGCCACGGACAGGACACGGACGAGACTGGCAGTGCGCTGGGAGGAGCTGCCGAAAGCGGGGGTGCCCAGCGTAAGTCGCCATTTAAAGGCTCGCCTCCGTTTTGTATCGTCCAGAGCGAGCGTATTGTTGATATACACCTTTCACTGCAATAGCTGTTCAACATGAAGCCAACTCGTGTTCGAAAGCGTACGCAAAGCGTGACTCCTCGCACTCGGCGGAGCACTCGATTATTGCAAGGTGGAATGCGGGTTTCTCTGCAGATGGATATTGAGATGAAGGAAAGGTGATAGTCGGGGAAGCGTTGTTGCATGGAATTGGAAGTGTTCTACGCCGCGAGTTGCACGGGAAGCAATTGGACCCAGGTCTTGTGGTGGTTCATAATATTCTCATCAGTCGAAGCGGTCAGACGTTCTACCCTTACCGGGCGGAGGGCCTGGATCTTCCACAATATATCCAGGATCTCCGGACGGCCGCTCCTTGGGATGAGAAAATGATGGAACCGGTGGCAGCCAGCATTCCGGCGTCGAAGCGAGGAACGGTGAGCGCTATGAGTGAGGTGATGACGCCGACAAGCCGCACGGAGCCAATTCGAAGTTCATCAACACCGAGAGGTAGCGCATCAGTAGCACCTCCGCGGGCAGGTCCGTCGTCTTTACGAAGCGGTCTATGGAGACGAGAGCATCCCCAGCTACGAAGCGGACAGGTCAAACAAAGTCTACCTCCGCTACGAAGCCCACTGCGTCGAAAAGGGCTTCTCCTGCGATGAATCAGACCGTCGACACAAGGGAACTTCTGCGTCGAAACAGACGGTTCAGCAGGGACGGCTGTGCAAGAGGAGGAAGATGAGATCATGAAAGGTCCCCTTCCAGACGCGGATGCGCAATCCGCGCAAGGAGCTGGTCCATCTGTACCCCAAACTGCACCAGAAACTGCGGAGCAGCAGGACGATGACGTTGTGTTCTGTCCGCAAGAATGGCACGTTCAAGTGTTTCTGGCGAGCGGTCTGGAACACAAGGGACACCTACTCGGAGCAAGACGTACAGACGAATTCGTCAGAAGGTACCAAAGGTGAACCTCAATCATACCGGATGGTTGTTGTTACTGTTGACATCACTCTGGTGGACACTCCGCCCAATTTACTCCGTGGAGTAAGTAAACGCCACGTTGAAGCCCTTGTGAAGAGTATGGAGGAGCGGGGGATATTGCAGTCGATGGGTTCTCCAGTGGTGGCCTTACAAGATGCTACTACGGGAGAGAGGGATACTGACAAGGGACGCCTAACGAAGAAGTGCTTCATTGTAGATGGTTTGCATCGTCTGAAAGCTATACAATATTTGGCAGCGACTGGTGCACCGAAGTGGAAGCGATTAGCCAAGTTTTGGCGTTGCAATCTGCTGATACGAAGAGATGGGAGGCCCATTGGGATGAAGGAATTGTTATGTGTTGCTTCGTACCTCAATGAGTCGACGAGTACCATGCGAAGGATGATGTTTGCAGACAAGATACACTCTATAGTTAGTGTGGTCGCCATTCTAATTGAAGATGTTGAGGGGTGACGCCGGCAGACGTGGATCCTGCAGAAGTGACAGAAGTGTTGAAGGAGAGCCAACTGATTGGGACTGTGCAAGAGCGTCAGTACCTGAGATATGCCAATGTCGCCCTGCAACTCATGTCTCGTGAGGGAATGCTGGCCCATTTCGAGGATATATGTGAGACTGTGAGTGACATAGGTCTCACACATCTGTCCCATACTCCGCTATATGTTTTGGATGCCGAGGAGTTTTCCTTCATTCTTGATTGTCTTCAGATGTTTCTATTGAAGGGCAAGTCGACGAAGACAAAGCAATGGAAAAGCTTTGAGGAGGTTCGAGGTTTCTTTTATGATAGAGCAGTGTCTCTGTTCCGCGCGGCTAGAGCAGTGAGGAATGAACTGAACGAGGAAGAGTCCATGGAAGTGTTCCTGAAACGCGAAGTCAGTCTTTCTGCTCCATCGAATGAAGATGACGTTGAAGACCCAGACAACAACGCAGCTGTGTATCAGTTCCTTTTGGGACAAGTTGTGAACTTCAACACTTTGCCGCGTGTTCGGAGCAGGACGAACTCAATTAGAACTGCCACGACTTCCGTTCAGAATCGATTGCGGACGATGCTCAAGGTAATTCCGCCCCCGCACCAGTGAAGCAGTCCGTGACGAAGAGGAGGACTCCCGCTGCTGCTGCTGCAACATCTGCCAGTGAAGAAGGGGAGCCGCGAAGAAGTGCACGAGAACGGGCGCAGGTGAGTTATAGGGAAATTGAGCACGGCCGAAATCGAGGTGCCATAGAAGTTCTGGATAGCTCTGAAGAAGAACAGCGGGCTCCGCCGAGGAAGAAACGGAGAAAGACTTTCACACAACAGATGAGATCTACTCTGAACAGCATGACACCGGATGACCTGATGTCTCAACTAAATGAACATGTGCTGAGAGGAAGGTCGATGAAGGTTCAGTTCGTGGCATTGGGAGAGGGAGCGAATGCAGAGAACGCAGGCAGTTCTGCATTTGTGGATGACGATGAGCTTCTTTCTGTGACAGTTCCACGGGTTGTCACCGTCGAGAAAGATGCTGCGCCAGACGATCAGCAAGAGACAGGTGGGGGGTCATTTGATGACGAGTTACCTACAGCTCTTCCGGAATCTGAGGAGCACGGACTTGTTCGAGGTGACCCATATGATGGCCCACCGAACCCATCATGGTGCGGGTATGCCAGGCTGAGACCGCAGGAATGGCAAGGGAAGAACGTAATTGAGCACAAGGACCCCTGGCTCAGAGTCATTCACTTGCCGAAGGGACATAGGTCGGAGCTGCTAAGTGTCTCGAATCTCAGAGATGTACACCATCTTGTCTTTTGGCACGCTGCAAGGGCTGAACATCGCCTACGGGCGGAGACATTTGGTATGCAGTATCCCGTACTCGACCGACAGGTATGGATGATGAAGAGGTGCTGTGGGTTGCTGCGAAGGAGCATGACGAATTTGGGCAAATGTTCTTCGCCCGAATGCAAGCTGAGCTAAGGCAGAATGGATATTGCGTGCTTGATGGCTTTGCGACGGATAATGGTGTCCCTAAATGGGAGGAGTTGGAAGAAGTTCGGGAGTTCGGAGATGTGTCGGGGAAGTTGGTGGACTTCTTCGAGAATGAGTATGGAGCGATGCCGGATATACGGAAAGGAGAGGAACAGAAGTCGTTTGTTCAAATAATCAACGATGATGAAGGATGGAAGGACGGTAGCGATGGACCATTTGAGGGGAGAGTGATGTCGACACGTTGGGGTACGGTGGAGAAGCCGGAGGATAATGAGGAGCTCAGGTGGGTTGTAAGGTCGCGTGCTTTACTTGATGTTCGAATGGGTACAATTGCTGCGGCTTTGGGACTATGGGACAATGAAAGGGAAGCTGTGAAGATGTACACTCCGAAAACTGGTGGTCGATTTCTGGGACGACGAGAAAGTGCAAGCGCCAGACGCTGCACACCGACTTCAGTGGTCTGGTTACGAAGGAAACAATGAATACTGGCAACCCCGGATACTTTGTAATGGCCTCTGGGAAAGACGGCTTTCCTCTCTGGGTGAGCGCTGGAAGCCATCAACTGTGGGGATGAACAACCAACAGTTGCGAGTGATGTCGGAGGTGTATCCAGCGAAGAAGATAATCATCCCACCGTACTCTGTATTCGTGGGCCGTGGTGATGTGACACATGCTGGAGCAAGTGGGAAGGACAAGGTGGATAGGCACGAGTCTATGGATTTGCTGGTTAGATACCACATGTACATGGTACCAGAGGGCTACGCACTACCTGATGCTGTTCATCGGGTGCGGGATTTCCGACCCACGTTTGTCAATGGTGACGAGGAGGAGGAGGCGGAGGATGAACTGTTGTCCGATAAGGAGGGTGGGGCGGTTGACATGGACGAAGACCAAGTGGTCGTGGAGATTGGTGTGGAAGCGGACGCCGGTAGAACCGAAGTGCTCGAGAGTAGTAGTGATGACGATTTGCCAATAATGAGGCTGCGAGCGCCTCGAAGTGGATGAGAATGAGATGATTAGTAAATTATGTGTGTCTTGCCAGTATTAAGAGTAGTATACTATTACAAGGCTATACATATGAACATAGAAAAGGTGCGGCAGGCTGGTAATTGAACAAATGTCAAACGTCTTTGGTCCAGTTGCGTCTAATTGCAACATGCCAAATGCTCGGTATCGTTAACACCATTGGTGGCACCATTCAATTCGCAATTGAACATGTAGCGTCCTAACACTTCTGAAACTGCACTTAAGGTTGCTTTTAAGAGAAGTATGAAACTGAGAAGTCTATACAGTTCCTGTCTATGCGGTACTTGTGGCAGTATGGTGACTGTATCCGGAAAAATGGCAGAGGAACAGAGAGACTTGGCGGAAATTTCACCAAATACCTTGTCTAAGTTCATATATGCCAATGGTTACGGTATATTAAGTTCCGTTGATGGAACGTTGAGAAGAGAAGGAGAGTCAATTCCAGAAGAAGTTGTGAAGTGTATGAAGTTCATTGACGAACGTGTTGGTTTCGGACTTGTCACAGGGGGTGATGTGGGCGACGTGGAGGGGAAAATGGAAGGACTCGGAGACTATAAGTTTGGTTTCTCGGCGAATCATGGAGCTTTCCTGCGTTTCTCTGACGAGAGGGAAATTAAGGGTGCATTCAATGATCACACCCTTGACCACACTGTTGACGGACTACTGTTCCTGGCAAGGGATTTGAATAGGAGGCATGGTATTGTGAATGATGATGACAAGGGGTTCGTGGAGACCAGAAGTGATAGTGGCCTTCCCAATTTCGTGTACAACAAACTGTGGCAGTGGAAAGAAGAAGTGGATTCTGCTATTGGGGACCTGTTGCAGAAGATGGATGCGTTTGTTATCTATCGCGGCGATAAAAGTTGCGAAATTGTGGACAAGCGATACACAAAAAGGAAGCAGAGGAGAAAATCTTGTGGATAATGAACCGAGATTTATTGATACGGATGACGTCGTGACGTTCGGAAGTGCTTTGAGCGACGGGCCTTTGCATGAGGTAGGCGTGTACGGCGTTCACGTCAAAGAAGATTGTATCCCGGGTGGAGTACACAACCTGTTCGAAAGCGTGGAGGATGTACATTCGACAATTATGTTGGTGGCTCTGTTGTACGGCTACGAGGAAAAGCAGCACGATGAAAACCACCATGATTCATAAAAGGGTATTGAGATATATACGACACCTTTATTACTGAGATCTCATATCATAGCTAAGTAGTAAAGGCATCGTAGCACTTGAAACTAATTCCAAGAGCATTTCTAAACCATTGACACTTGCATTTTCTGTACCCGTACAGTTCTGCCACCCTTCTGATGGTCTGATGCACGTCCTCCACCCCATCAACAAGATATGTTACCGCTGGTGGAGGGTCGTCTCCCTTCACATGAACTGCGAGGGTTGCCATTTCATATAGAGGACCATCATTGGAAGCATTCCCGAAAGCAACGATTAAATGTGTGTCGAACTGGGGGTCGTTTTCAACCAAGGCTAGCGCCCCACTATTTTTCGTGAAACGAATGTCCCCTATGTCACAGTTTTCATCTTGAGGGTACGCAACCAGGTTCGGAAAGGATGTCAACACTTTTGAAATACCGGAGTTAGCTTCTGTTTTCCACTTCGACAGTCCATTGTACGTGAAGTTAGGGAGTCCACTGTCTTTTCTAGTGCTCACCACTGCTTGTTGACGCTCTTCGTGAAGTCCGTGCGATTCATTTAAGGAGGGTGCAAGTCTCTCAAGTTCGGCTGCACATCTTTCGTAGCCTTCCCTATCAAGGTCTTGATCAATTTCGGTACCATTGGATAATCTCACCCGTGCGCCTTGGTTTCCAGAGATGCCAAAAGTGTAGCCACCCAGGTGCTCCATGAAACTCTCGGCATCCTCTATATCTCGCCCAGTAGCAATTCCGAAACCAACGCGTGCATTGATGTACTTCATGCATTTGACTGTTTCGGCAAGAATGTTCTCCCCAGCTCTTTTCAGAGTACCGTCAACATCACTAATCACGGCGTAGCCATTTTCGAATATTTCGTTAGCCAGCTGCTGAGGAGTTACTTCTTGGGCTCTAACTTCTGAGTTATACATGTTTTGAAAGCTTTCGAAAGGGTTCGTTTTGCAAATGGGTGTGGGTATACGAATGAGAAGGATGTGAGTGATGGTCACAAGGTGTTTCGTAGTATAAAAAGAGTCTAAGAACGACCATATACGGGTATTGTAGTACTGTTTTAAAACGTTACTAGGAGGAGAAGTTTTTGCATCGATTTGAAGTAAAGAAAGGATGATTTAGTCATAAATTATATGTACGGGTTCAAGTGGGTAAAGAAAACTGTAAATATCTTTGACATGAGCTTAGAAATCAAGAAGAGTAAAACAACCTCCATTACGGGTTGAAACCCATAAAAGGTTTACCTTACTTTATACGGGTGCCCCAAGTAATGCAAACGCTTAGTTCTTCAGAAATATCACAATTTTTGTACTTGTTTCGTTACTAGTATCGTGCACTTTAATGATATGGAATGACCATTTTCTATCTAGCAAAATCTTAGCGAAGTATTAGTGATAAGGGATGTAGGATTTAAAGGGGCATATTTGAACCACAGAAGGACGAACAATATAAGTAATGTAATAGGAACAGGTCATTTCGATAAAGTAACTTTTATGTTTAACTGTCTCTAAAAGGTTTACAACACCGAAAAGTCATGTGTTCTAACCTCAAAGCTGGACGAATGGGGAGGGGGATAACTTTTCCTTAACAACGTTGACGTAGTTTGCATGAAAAGGAGCGGGGTCACCGCCTACAATGTTTCTTTCTTGGCGGGAAAAGTCGTAGAAGTACGCGTTCCTAAACTGAAAGTCGGAGAAAGAAGTAGGGAAGCCAACGAGAGTTTTCCCATATGCAAGAAGTCGCCCAACGGTCTCTTCCAGGTTGAAAGTAGTACCTGTCTTAGGCGAAAATATCTTCAACAGCTTTTTCATTATTGTGAGCACAACCGTACTGCACTCCGTAGCGACTACGTCCATAGGAATGAAACCTCTTGAGGCCCCGACGATGTTGAACGCTGATAGCCACACGAGCTTCTCATAATAGCTTACGAGAAATGTGTCTTCGTCGACAACCCCGCAAGTGAGACCCATAGACCTAAACCTGTCTGCAACGTTGGAGGCCCACTTTCCTGTTGCGACAGTGAGACCATCCGGACTTTGAGGAGTGACACCATCCTGCGGAGCTGCGTTTCTTGAGGGGACACCAACGTATAGGACAACTTTTGAACATTTGTCCACACCGAGCTTCGAAACCAATGGTATGATGTCTCCATTCTGGAAGAAAGCGAGATTCTCTCTGAGCGAATAAGGGCAAGCCTGAATTACGGTCTCCAGGGTGTTCGTTCTTCCACAAACTAGTATCGGTACATCAAAAAGATGAGAGGTAGC
Source organism: Gracilaria domingensis (assembly GCA_022539475.1). Taxonomy (NCBI): domain Eukaryota; phylum Rhodophyta; class Florideophyceae; order Gracilariales; family Gracilariaceae; genus Gracilaria; species Gracilaria domingensis. Next base: position 8,064 of record VCMS01000075.1, read on the forward strand.
AGCCACGCTGCAGAATTCTTGTGCGGAAATGACCGTATCTTCTTCGTTCGCCAGCATGGTACCTATACGCCCCCTTCCAGCAATAACGGCCCGAGTCCTTCGGGCGGGAGATGAGGCCTGACGGACGTCAGAGTATCTGGGACTCGGAGGCGGAGTGGGAGGCATGTCGGACTGGGAGTTCATTGCAAGTGTTCGAATGTTTTTGTGTGACGATAGAATTGGAAGATGGGGCGGAGAACTGCTGGGGTAAAGCGTGATACTTAAGTAAAAACGGTTGGGAAGCGCAGAACGGGAACATGGTTCACTTTGTGAAAGTGAGCGAAATGTATGATATGTGATTGTACTGAATGAATGATAGGGCTTGTATGAGACGACAAGCCACAAAGTGTGATGATGTTTTATGAAAAGTAGGTGGAAGAGTAGAAAGTGTGCAATGAATGAAACTGATTTCGAACCTGAGTTGTAAAGTAGTTGTAAAGTACGAGTTACGGGGAGCTTGAATACAGGATGAAAGGAGCCATTTTGGCTTCATAAATGACGTGAACGGGTTCTATAGCTTCACTTGGATTGCCATAATTAAAAGGATGGAGTTGGATTGCGCCCGAATACGTCTATAAAGGTCGTAGAAGCACTTATGAAGGAAGGAGTTGTAGACATGTTATTGTTGATGACGGTGGAGCCAGGGTTTGGAGGACAGGCGTTTATGGAGGGTGTTCTTGACAAGGTGCGACATGCAAGGGAGTTGTACCCAAGAATAGGGATACAGGTGGATGGGGGTATTGGACTGAGTACTGTGAAAGCAGTAGTGAAGGCCGGTGCAAACATTTCAGTTGCAGGATCTACCATCTTTGGCTCGAGTAACCCAGCTCATGTCATAGCTGGTTTTCGAAAGGTTGGTTAGAGATAGTAGCATAAATTTTATTGTTTATTACATTGTAAGCTTTACGTGTTATCACCACTATATTCTCCGTCTCCATTGGAGATGTATTTCTCTTGTACCACAACCGGGAAAGGATGTGAGAGAACATAAATATATCCCCAGTGGACGCTGAGAGGGAGGATGAACTACTCTACGTGCTACCATTGTTACCCATCCGGTGTCGAGTGGTGACATATTCTTTTTTCTGTCACAACCCACAAAGGATGTGACGGAAGAAGAACATGGCCCCAGTCGAGACAGAGGGTGAGCAACTCTAAGTACAATCACTAGTCCCTAGCTTGCCTCCACTGGCAATATCTTCCTGTTTTGCTATAACCATCGAGTGGGGTTATGGTGGAAGAGAAAAATATCGCCGGTCGAGGCGAGGTGGGTGGGGACTATTTGAAGAGGGGACAGAGAGATGGCGCTTAAATAGTGGAAGGTGCGGAGGTGTACAGTAGATGTTTTGGCGGGAAATGGGATGAGGGAAACAGGGACAATCATGGTGCTGGATATAGCCCGTGGGGTTGGACAGTGGGGGTGGACAGCACAGTTTAGCTCGATTGCACTGTATCGCAGCGGAAACTTCGATCCAACTACTACTTCTCTTTCTGAAGATGTCGAACGGATACGTGAAGGATGAGGAGCTGTTGGCGCTGTTGGAGGGGGAGGAGGTACCGCAGACGCCGTCACCAAAGCGGGAAGAGGACGTGATTACGGCGGCTGGTCGGATGTCGCAGAAGAAGGAAGTGGCTGATAAAGGAAAGAAGTGTGAGGCGAGGAGAGGGGATGGTGATGAGGTGGAGAAGGGGGTAGAATTGGAGGTGGAGGGGGTCGCAATGGAGAGAAGGGGTGCGGTGCATCTGAGTCAGTTAGAGGTTGGAGACCAGATAGAGAGTGGGGGCGGAGAGGGTGACAGGGAGATGCGGTTTGTGGGGGAGATGAAGGCGAGGGTGGCGATGTTGGGGTTGGTGATGAAGGAGCAACTGGACGATGGAATTGTGGAGATTGTAACGGAAATGGGCGGTGTGGTGCTGAGTGGGGTGGTAGTGGTGTTTCGGTTGAGGCGATTTCGAGCCTGCGGAGTTCGTTGTCGGTATTGGGAGTGGAAATGAGAAATCATGTGTATGGGATAGTGGAGTGTGCGGGAAGGGAGGTTGGAGAGTTGCGGGAGGAGAATAGGGTTCTGAACGAGAGATTGGACGTGCTGGAGAAGGAGGTGAAGGAGCTGTGCAAGAGGCAAAGATTGGTGGAAGAGGAGACGGTGAAAGGAGGTGTGGAGGGAAAGACGGAGAAGGGAAGTGTGGGAAGGGTGGCGGTGCAGAAGGGGTCTCCTGTGACACCGAAGACAAAGGGTGGTGGGGTTGGGGATGGGAAGAGCCGTCTGAAGAAGAGGCGTAAGGAGATGAAGAAGGTGGTGAAGGAGGTGCCGCGGGAGGGAGTGGGAGCTCCGGTGGTGACTGGGTTTAGGAGTGCGGCGGAGGTAGCGCGGACTGCGAAGGGGATTCTGAGGGGACAGGAGGAGAGAAGGATGGGAGGGATTTGAAGCCGTTTTGGGGCGAGGCGGGTATACGAGAAGGGGGAGAGTTGTCCACCTGACTTCTACAAAATGAACGCGTGATGGGCGAGAAATGGGTAAAAAGCGGGGGTGGTGTGGACTGGGAAGAAGTGATGGGACGATTGAGGTGGGATGAGTTGCGATTGGCATTGCAACATGGGAGAAAATGGAAACGCAAACTAGCACGAGTGCAGTTTTGAGAGAGGGTCGCGGAAAAGAGTGAATAGGGTGGTGCGGCGAAGTAGAACCTCTACAAAAACTAGGGGACCCAAGAACTAAACTGCGCGAGATGGAATTTAATATTCCAATATTTCTTGATTTTTTGAGTGCCAGCCTCTGCTACCCCCTCGCGCGCCCCAAATAGCCCCAAAACTAGCTTAGTTTCCAAAGCGAACAGACTATATTCCACTTTGCAGAACACAGACGAGGGTCCATGTCGTTTGAAAGTCCCTAGGTAAACATGTATTAGGTTCCATTCGACCTTCTGTAGATCGTTCGTACTCGTGCTGACAGGGGAAAGCCATTCGGAGAGTCTCCATCCAGCCACAATTATCCTCAGATAATCAGCAGGGGGTCTAGTTCGGTTTGGACCCCCTTTGTAGCACGACCGGGCATGCCGCTTCGGGCTGATTATTTCTTTCATGTCGTACTGTTCTAGGGATCAGATGCCTTGGTCTAGGACGGTAAGGTCTTAAGCGTCTCGCATGAATGCCTCTTCTTGACATACGTCGGTGTGGAGAAACCAACATGTACCGAGGATGATTAGCCCGAACGACGTGGCATGGTCCATAAAACTTTGATTTGAATGATGGCCATTTCACCGTAGGATTAAGGGCTTCGCCACGCATTACCAGTACCTGGTCTCCGACAGCGAACCGATGTCCACGGCGCTCATCGTCTTGACGGTGAGGCTGCTGCAATACCCTTGTGGCCCTCCCAAGAGTGGAGGCTTGTAGTTCCACCTCACGATGATCAAGTGACGGCGTGGCTATCAGGGAAGGAAGATCTGATGGATGCATTCGGGGCCGTACTCCATACATGAGCTGAAATGGAGAATATCCTTCGGCCATTTGTCGAGTGCGATAACCATAGAGAACCTCCGGGAGTACTTCATCCCAATCAAAGTTCTGATCATGAATCGTTTTCGCGATCGCCCTCTTGGTCGTCCCTACCATTCTTTCTGCGCGTCCATTAGACATAGGTGCATATGCGAGCACCGGTTTGAGAGTGATATCATGACGCATTAGATAAGCTTAGACACTTGACGCGAGAAAGGAGGTAGCGTTATCGGAGACAATCGTGTGGGGGTAGCCGAAGGGTGTGACGATCTCCCTTCTAACAAAGTTGACTACGTCGACTGCAGTAGATGTTCGAGTTGCCACTGCGATCGGCCATCCCGTGAGGTGCTCGACCCCAATGAGCAAGAATCGGTTTCCGTTCCTCGTCACCCTGAGGGGTCCGGCGAAATCAATTGAAAACGTGTGGAAGATATCCGTCAGCGAGGCTCGTTGCCCCGCTCGGTAAGCAAGAAAAGACCCCATGAACAGGCAGCCATCACAACTCTTGACGTAGGTTGTGACATCAGAGTCAATATTGGGCCACCAGAATCGATCAATGACGTGCCTTCTGGTCGCCCTGACACCCCAGTGTCCCACATCGTCATGAAATGTTTTCAAGAGTTTATGCCTTTCATTGACGTTAGGAAGGAGTCGTAACCCGCACCCCATTCTACGATACAACTGCCCATTCCATACCATAAACTTCTTAGAATTCCTTTTGATCGCCCCTCTGAGGCTCGAGTTGGGCTCATCGACCGGAAGGTCGCTCAGATATCGACCAATAATTGCATATTAAGGTTCGAGGCCTGAGAAAGCTTCACATGTAGGGGAAGAAACAGTAGTCGCCACTTCTGGAGCATGATGCCCCCTTATCGTGGAGTAGCGAGAAAGATAATCAGCAGCGCAATTCTTATCCCCTGAGCGGTACACAACCTCGAACTCGTATTCAGCTAGGAAATCGAGCCACCTGGCCATTCGTCCATGTACATCCTTCTTCTGAAACGCATACTTCAGCGCTTGATGATCTGTAATCAATTGAAATGGCTTTGATCCAAGAAGGTATAGTCGAAATTTCTTGAACGCGAAGTTGACAGCAAGCGCCTCCTGCTCACAGACCGCGTAGTTCCTTTCAGCTGCAGTCATAGTCCGGCTGGCATACTGAATTGGGTGAAACATGCCATCAGATTTCTTCTGAGCGAGAACGGCGCCCAACGCAAATGAAGAAGCATCGGTTTCGACCCGAAACGGATTGTCGAAGTCGGGAAAGGCCAACACTGGAGGACTGGTTAGCTTCTCCTTCAGGTCTTTGAAGGCTTCAACCATTTCATTGTTGAACACTAATTTCCGATTTCCGGACGTTGCTGCATGGAGAACTGCCGAAGTTTTGGCAAAGTGTGTAATAAACCGGCGGTAGTAGCCAGCAAGCCCAAGAAAGCTCCTCAGCTCAGTGGTTGTCTTAGGGATCGGAGCCGCCTTGATGGCCTCTATTTTCTTCTCGTCCACTGCAACTCCGCTCTGGTCGACAACATGTCCGAGCAGTTCAATCTTGGGATGGGCAAAGTCGCACTTAGAGATCTTCAGCTTCAACCAATGGGAGGCAATTGTCCTTAGTACTAACTTGATGTGCTCGACGTGATCCTCTAAGGTTTTTGAATAGATAACCACGTCGTCCAGATAAACCTTTACAAACGGATACTTGTTGAGGATAGAGTCCATCATTCTTTGGAATGTTGAGGGGGCGTTCATCAAGCCGAACGGCATGACCTCGAGCTGATAGGTTCCTTGACGGCAAACGAAGGTGGTCATCTCCTTACACCGAGGTGACATTCTAATCTGCCAGTACCCAGAGAAAAGGTCAAGCGTAGTGAAAAACGAACAGCCGCCTAAGTCATCAAAGATTTGTTCAATATAAGGTAAGATCCATCTGTCCGCTTTCATAACTCGGTTCAGAGCTCGATAGTCCACACAGAACCTTGGCTTGCCATCCTTTTTGGTCGCAATGACGATCGGAAAGGACCATGCCGATGTACAAGGTTTGATTATTCCAGCGTCAAGCATTTTATCGAGTTCCTTCTTGACGACTTCGTCATGTCGCGGCGGAAGCCTACGAACTCTTGAGTGTATCGGGGTCTGGGTCGTCAGTGAGAATTCATGCATGACTGGTACACCTGCCGGTCTAAGATCGTACAAAGACCAGGCGACCACCCCAAGGTCAAGTAAAACACGAAGTAGTTCCTGTTGCTCCCCGCTGGGCAAGTGTGAAAGCCTTTCGAGGATGACTTCTTCGTGACTCGTGTCAGGAGGGTAATCTCTTCGATCCAATGTACGACCCTTGCCATCAATCGCGACTGGATCTAACAGGGAGTATTCGATCTCAGGAGCGGGACACGCAACCTTCGGCTCACTATTACGTGAAGTAGAGTGTCCTTCACCAGATCCAGTTGTACGCCGCTCTGTTTTCGAGGGGTCGGGTTGATCTTCCAACTCTCTAACAGGTGGTGGGGGGACCTGCGTCGACAACTCTTCTTCAGGAAGCTCTTCCTCGAAAGCAATCACGTAACGGCCGTCGTCATCCTCCTCCAGTAGCCCAGTGGGACCAAAAGGCATGTTGTGCACGCCGAGGTGAGGGGGGTGCGCTGGAGTGGGTACAGGGTACCGAATCTGGACACGAACCAAAAGAAAGTCGCTGATAAGTTCCCCTTCTTCAGGTGGTAGCAGCGTGACCTCGTCCGTAATCGGGATGGTGAGGACAGGGTCGCGGTAGAGAGGGGTACCAGACAGCTTGACTTCTTCTGGTGAGGAACCATCTTCATCTTCTTCATGATCATCTTCATTTCCATTATTCACCACTTCCTCTTCTACTTCTACTTCTGCTTCATGAACTCCTGCTTCTACTTCTACATAATCTTCATCTTTTTTGTCGTCCCTTCCAGAGTTCCTCTCTTCATCTTCTCCGTCATTGCCAGATGACAAAAGGGGAGGATCAGGTGGTTGAAGGCTAGTGTCTGTCGTGGAACTCTGAAAAGACGAGGGAATTGGGATGTGATAGACCGATCGGCGTTGATCGTCATTCGGCTCAGCTAAACCGCTCAGCTGGTTATCGGCCTCATCGTTATTGTTGTAAAGACTTATAACCATCACATGGTCTTCATGGGCTTCACTTTGCGATGGAACCACAAGGGGTTCTTCATCAGCCGGTGCAGGTATAGGTCAGCCTACTCCGAAACGAACTACTGGTTCGGAACCGTTATTCAGCTCGAGGACATCCATTTCTCCGTACGGAAGTTCAGAGATGTGTGGATGAAGTTGTTCTCTATCCAGTGGCTGAGGATAACAACGGTAGACTCGAAAGATAAGATAATCAGGCTGTCGTCTCACATCTTCGGCTCGTAGAAGAACAACGTCATCCCTGACTGGGACAACGAGATCGCGTTCATGCCCTCCATCCGATGGAGACCCTTCGGAGTCGTCGTCGTCTGCGCTTTCCTCCGATTCTTCATCGTTCTCAAATTCTCTATTTGCTTCCGCAGGGGCATGAGGAGTAGTAATAGCAGGTTCCGGTTCAACATCATTCACACGCAATTGCCTAATTCCTTCCTCCAAATCCTGAGGATCAGCAGGGGAGGGGCTTTCCTGACCGAGACTCGTAGCACCAATATCCTCCCGCCCATTCGTGGATTTCTCTTCGGGTGGTTGTAAGGAGTTTTGTTCTTCATTCATAGTACTCAAAGCATATACTGACGTGTCAACTCTGCCCTTCGAGAAAGCGATCGCGTATCCTTCGTCGTCGCTCTCTGAACTCTCAGAGAAGAACGACTCCGAAGTGGAAGTGAAATCTTCACTGTCGATGTGTTCACCCTCTTCGTCGAACACTACACCAGGGCGATGGTAATCGAGAGGCAAAACAACAGATGCGCCGTCAAATTGCATAGAAACTTGCTGAGTACCCAGTTCCAAGCAGGCTTGGAGTGAATCAAGAGCAGGGCAGCCAACAATCACATTGAAGGGAGGCTTCTCAACGACCAGAAAATCCAACGGGACACGGAGAGAACCAAACTCGAGGGGAACATCGTGCAGGCTTCCGCGAACTAAGGATTTGGTCCCGTCTGCAACGACAATCCTCCTACTCGACGGTTTCATCTCCAACGATAACCGCTTGCATAACGCAATAGACATAAGATTAGGGATAGCACCGGAGTCCAGCAACGCCTGGGAACTAGTGCCATAGACAGTAACATTCACCACTTTGAGAGTTTGAGGGAGTGAATGAGTATGAGCGTAACTGACACGCCTTGACGAGAGACCTCCCGAGAGAATTCGGCGAATGTCTTTCTTGTCCTCGTCCGCATTGCCGCGGACTAATTGACCAAAAGTGATGCCAGAAGAGGCTCTCGCCAATTCTTCGTAAATGTTATATTTCCCAACGTGTTCCTGGATCTTCGCTCTCCGAGACTTCCCTTTAGACTTCTTCCCAGTGCCCTTCCTAGTTCTTTTCGACTTCTTGGGAGCGTTTTTGGCTTGCTGAGAGGCAGTCCTGGTAGTATGGGAGTCGGGAAACATTACAGGAGAAATCCCTGAGAGAGGGCCAGTTCGCGGTTGCTTGGGCAGAGGCTCCCCTTCCGCGTCTCTTTTTGCGATAGTAACGGGATCTTCATCATCTGAAGGGTCAGCAATCACAACTGAGACTTGGTTCTCGCCTGTGTTCTGGGAACCTCGTTTCTCACTCAGCAACTTCTCTCTCTCTGGTTCGGATTTCACACCTTCAAATGCAACTTTTCGCACAACATCGGTGTTATTCTTCCTCCAGCACGTAGTTGTAGAGTGACCTAACTTGCCACAATTACCACATCGTGTGCCTCGATGTGGATTAAGCTCACAACGTGCCGCAAAGTGACCGGGTTGGCTGCAATACGAACAAACTTTTTCCGTATCCTGACGTCCGGCTGCAGTCGCAGCGCTCTGAGTCTTCTTCACTAGGAGGTGCAACTGTGCCATCTGGTCAGCCAACTGATCCACTTTCGACTCCAGCGGACTTGGACGAGCGGGCTCCTTAGCACGTTGAAGAATGTGCTTTGCCGGTGGGAAAGCGTTGAGGGTACCATGCGATCCGAGAGCTTTCTTTCCGCCGACAAAGTCCTTAACGAGGGCCTTCAAGGATTCATAGTCATCTGCTCCACTGAATATGACAAACTGCGCAAGATCTGCAAACTCCATGACAGCGTTTCGTAGTAACCCGAACTTAGCTTTCGAGTTAAAACCTGCTTGATCGAAGAAAGAGTCCATCTTCTTCAGAGACCCTAGCAGATCGACGTAATCTAAACGTGCCGAAACTGCCCGGCGAATCCTCTCCGCCGGTTCCTCGATTGCACCGAAACGTTCGATCAAAGCAAGCTTCAAATTCTGATAGTCTTTTGCTTCAATCGAAAGAGAGCCATCAACAGCATATTTGTCATAGTAGAAGTCAATCGCTTCACCCTCAAGATAGCCGAGCAACTTCATAGCCCGAACACTATCCTCTTCGTTGAGGGTAGCGACATTCTCAAAGTAAAACAGACACTTCCTTACGTCGACGGCAGAACCATCGAAGGAAATCAGACCAGAATCAGGAGAGCCAGGCCCTCCTCGAGAGTACCATGTGGACGCCATTTTTGGGGGAAACGACGCGGGTGGTGACAAACCCAAGGAGAGCGACACAATAAATGCTCGAGAGTACCAGCCCAAAAGGGGCGACAAGTTAACGTAGCTCAGATGCCTGCAGGAGCAGACAAGATAACCCCAAGATAGCAGAAACTCTCCGCTAACAGGAAGCAGGGAGAGTAATTAAACGAGAGTGTGGTTCGGCGTTCGATGCCGAATGCCAACACAACGACAGAATGCAGTGCCAACAGACCAACAAACCAAGGCTGTCGGCGGAACAGTAGAATGGGCAGGGCTAAGGCGTTCGATCCTGTCGTCGATACCACCATAAACCTAGTAACCAGGCGAGGTGACGACAGGAAGGGAACCAGTGCAATGCGTACCACTGCCCACGTCCGTCCGGGGGAACGGGGATGTAGATATGATCGCAATGTGCGGACGACCCCAATGGAGGGCAGCACAAGGCGACTCTATAGGGAGCGGCGGGAGACCGGGCCGCCGGGAATAAAGAAATGTAGGGGGAAAGGTTAGTGGCAGGGAGGCGCAGACTGCGCTGAGGGAAGATGGGAGTGCCAAAGGATAGAAGGTTGGTGACGACGGAAAGGGAGGAAGAAAGGCGAGAGAGGCAAGGATGGGGGGGGTCGTCGAGGGGGGAAGTGGTCTGCCCGAGTTAGGTTGGCTGCGAAGCCTCGAACTCGGGGGGTTTATATCTACAATTCTTGTGGTTCGTATACCCTAACTTGTAACTTGCTCACCATGTAGTCCTAAATACCCTAGTGCTGCTCACCATCCATAACATGTAATGATGTCAGCGCACGGCTCTTCGTTATGTAGATCGGTGGTTGGTCAGTGATGATATGTCGTTAGGTCCTGAACCAGTTTCGTAGCAATGCAGAGGAACAGCAGCGCGAGAGGCGCAACACCAGTACAGAGCCAGTGGTACCACTTCCGTTTCAGGCACGCGGCAGCGCACGGCGCGCAACCTCATCGCCCTCTGCCTCAGGCGCGCCGAAGCGCGCGACGCGCGACTTCATCGTCCTCAGACGCGCCGCAACGCGCGGCGCGCGACTTCATTGTCCTCTTCCTTATGCGCGCCGCATCGTGCGGCGCGCAACTTCATTATCCTCATTGGCGCGCCACAGCACGCGGCGCACAGCTTCCTTCTCTTTGCCGCGGCGCCGAATCGCCGGACCTCATCATCTTCGGGCGCGCGCCGCGGCGCGCGGCGCGTAGCAGTGAGCGCAGACGGGGCGGCAGACCCACGGCGGCGAGCGCAGACCGGGGCGGCGACGGGCGCAGTTCAGGGGTGGAGGGTGATTTTATCTCCGGAGCAATCTCCGGAGATAAGAAAATCTTTTGGCAGTGTCCAAGGGAGTGCGGGAAACTCCCTTGGAACCGCCTCCACAATATTGCCGATCTAACGAACAAGGTGCTACTCTGATTATGAGTATGGAAAAGGTCTGTATTTCATGACATAGGATAGTCCCGTTGTAAGGTGAAATAAATCCCGACATCGTGAACCCACCTTATGCCAGGGTGCACTCACTGCAGGGCCAAGAACCTGGAAAATAGAAAATTTCTCGCGCATAAACCACGTGTCTCCCTGCGTTTCAAAGATTCAAAATGAGTCTTGTGATTGGAAAGTACTGCCTCGTTCTTTAATTCTCTGCCGTTGTCGCCTATCATCGTCCTCCCAGAACCAAGAACTAAACGTCAACTTGGGACTACTTTTGACATTACCAAACGGCGGTGTTTGAAACAAAGTATTCTCCTTGCAAAGATGATACTCACACTCACATTTCATAACAGATTCATCCCCAAAGCGCGCCATTTCTGAAATCGCTGCACTACATTCACTCAAGAAGCCTCTTCAGCACTCCCCATGATGCCGGCATCCTTGATAAGGCAGTGACAAGATAGTTCTTGAACAGCTGCTCGTTACCAGTATTCAGGGATACGTACCAATGATGCAGCGCCGGGGTGAGGCTCCGATACTACAAGGGCCCAAACAGTTATCTCTCAAAGCCGCCAAACAGTTCGTTTTAGAAACGAAGATGTCAATTAGAATAACTGCTTGCTTTTTTGAAGATTTTAAATCGCAGACACAACGAGAAACAAAGGACTCCATTGATGTAGAGATCAGACGTAGAGCGTTCTCTTTTGCTTTTAAACAGGGTTAAGAGCAGGTCATAACAAAAAGAGCGGCACACTTTGAAAATCAAGGAACACTGTTATCCAGATAGTGTTTCAAAGACCTTGTGAAGCACTACGTCGATCGTCTGCCTGCATCGAGACAGTGACAGATACGCTTCAAAAATAAACGCCCCGGAAAGAAGTACGTCCAAACTTTTATACGGCTTAATCCCAATATATCTCTCAAATGTCGAATAAATTTGGAAAACTCAGGAGCAATATCAATGTCAACCGAAAACATTGCGTCACATTTTGCACGTCTGCGACAAGCTTACAAAGAGTACGGTGTAGTATAGCTCGCCGGATCAACGGGGGCTCTACAAGACCAAGTGGTGACGTTTCGGGCCTCTGGGCACGTGTGTCTACTGTACCACGTGGGACGCCCAAGCCAAGGCATGGCAAGGACTAATTAGTTTATTTTCGTTAATTTAGAATTAATATTTACTAGGTAGTGTAGATATGTGACCGGGGTGGTGCACCACAAATGCACCTCCCGGTGGCCCACGTGGCACTAGGTCCTTGAGAGCCGGAGGGGCGCTCGGGTGTACTAAACCCCCAAGATGCCAACCTCCCACACCAAATGGTAAAGGCAAGCACCAAATAGGCTAATTCGACACCAGTTCGGTTCTATACTCACCAATTGGTAAGTCTAGTAGTCCTCTAATAGTTTTGCTGACCTCGAGGGTTATACGTGCCTGCCACACACCAGTGCAGGCGTATTTACCACTTGGTCAGCGTGCACTATAGGCAACGGCGCATGCTGCCGACCTACTAGGTGTCACGCGTTTCGCTCCTCCGCAGGGTCGAGCCCACGCGGGGCTCCCCACAAGCAGCTCGCACCGATCGGTTATACCACATATTTTGGTCTCCCGACCTAGAATTTGTGGATTACCAAGTGGTTTTTGGAAAGGGAGGATTTGTAAGTCACGAGATACCTCAGTGGTTTGGTTCCCTTTGCCGAACCAATTTGCTCCGACACCAGTTACTTAAATGGAGAAACGGAGCGTGCGTCACCCGAAAAGGGCGCCGAGCGCTCCACCAAGTGGCCACCCCGTAAGGGGATCAGTGTCCTATCCGGTGTTGGATAACCCGGAGGACCTGATTCGGAAGGAACGCCCACCGAGGGAAAATAAGGTACACCGAGATGCTGGAGGCCCCTCGACCCTTCCCCGGGCTGACCAAGTGGACGAAGGAGCAGGCTCCGCAATGGGGGAGCTCGCTCCTGTAACAACCTCAGTGGTAGACCAAATAGAGGTGCCAGTCGGGCCGCGACTGGACCTGGACGAGCTCATCCAAGTGGTAGTTGATCGAACCTCCCAGGAGGTCCTCGACAAGGTACCCGTGGTGATGTTACAGTACCTAGAGAACGAGGTACGAAGACACATTGACCGATTGGTTATGCTGGCTCTGCAGAAGCAGGTGGCCAAGCTTCAACCTAAGGTGGTAGCCCAGGCCGCCCTCATGAAGCATGCTCCCTTGACAGCTTCAGATCCCACGAAACCACTTGGTACTCTCCATCCTACCCTTCCTACACAACCGATTGGTGAAGGATTTATCGACCGCATGGGGAAAGAGGCAGAGCCTCCGGGCATGGAGGGCCCGAGTTACGTATACCTCCCTCAACCCACTGGTGTAGCTCCGTCAGAACTCCGCGGTGGAGACCCTGACGGAGATTCGTCAAGCTCAGGAGACGAGCGTCGACGCAAACCAAATGGTAAGAAGAAGAAAACCAAAAGGGGAAAGAGAAAGAGTCACCGGTCGGACTCGGACTCTTCGTCCTGAGACACAGATTCGGATTCGTCAGGAGACGACGACCGTAAAGGTTCACGACGCAAGAGGAAGGACTCTCGCCAGAAGAAAGGAAAGAATGCCGGCAAGGGTAAGACCGAAAGGTACAGTGATTCGGAGTCAACTTCCGACGAAGAGACTGACCTAGAAGTGCTTACACCGCTCAACGATTTATTCACCAAAGCGGTTGACTATCGTACCTATAGGTTGGAGAACAGACAGGCTGAGTATACCAAAGAGGTAGCTCAGAAGATAACGAAGCATCATAGGAAGCTTCGTTTCCAACTGGTTGAGACTCGCTTTAGCGGGGATGGCCCTATTGCGATCATTGATTTCCTTCAAAGATTCAAGATCGCTTGTGACCAGAATGGGTTTTCAGAGGCAGCTGCCATGTGGTTGTTTCAATTCTACCTAACTAGTCAAGCTGGAGCGTTGCTCCATAGCCGCCTCCAAGGGAATACCACGGCGGGTGCTGCCGACCTACTAGGTGTCACGCGTTTCACTCCTCCGCAGGGTCGAGCCCACACAGGGCTCCCCACAAGCAGCTCGCACCGATCGGTTATACCACATATTTTGGTCTCTCGACCTAGAAGGTCCGAGTTCGCTTCATAGTCGTTAACCAACTGGCAACAGACTGTATCCTCGGAACAACCTTTATAGACCAGCACGTCAGGGCAATTTTCCCACACTCTAAGACAGTTCTGTTCCATAATGGACCCCGGATCGCCATTATTGGTAACCACAAGGGTGCCTCTCCAAAAGAGAACAGCACTCGACACCAACCGGTACCAGAAAATACACTCTCCAACAAGGTGCGACTGGCGAAGGCGGTTACAATACCGCCTATGAACCACTTGGTAGTGAAGGTGACATGCCAACAACCAGGCCTGTTATCTATTCAGAACCATTCACGGTTAGCCGAACGATATATGACCTTAATGGCGAATGGTATAGTCGACAACATACCGACGAAACCGTTTCAGGTCTACCTGAGTAACTTCAGCAACCGCCCGGTCAAGCTGCTAAAGCACACCGTAATTGGTCTTGCCCTACCGGCTCCCCGTACAATCTTTACCATCACACCACAATGGTCCCACGAGGTCGTGGACGCTAAGGAAGGGGGGGGGCAGCGCCAATTCGTCAAATTCGTGGAATTCGTCGCGGCCAGACCATATGGTGTGGCAACTAGCTGAGCGAGAAGACCAGAAACTGGAGCTCGACCCAGTGACCAATTGGAAGACGGAGGTGAATATAGGACTTGAAGGGGAAGAGCTCAGAGCTCGGATCCTCGGGCTCCTGGAGCCATTCAGTACCATGTGGTCTGGCAAGCTGGGAGCCATTAAGGCCACCCAGCATAGGATTGACCTCAAACCGGACTCCCGTCCCATCCATCAACAGCCATACCGCGCGGGACATAAGGCCCGTGAGGTAGAGCTGGAGGAGGTGGAGCGGATGCTCCGCGAGGGGGTTATAGAACCGGCAAACTCGGAATGGGCTAGCTCTGTAGTGCTAGTCCAAAAACGAGGAGAGACCCGTATGAGGTTCTGTATTGGCTACAGAAAACTTAATGCCGTAACGGTGAGGGACTCGTATCCCATCCCGAGGATGGACGAATGAATCGACTCCCTAGGAGATGCGAACATCTTTACCACACTGGACGCGAACTGCGGATATTGGCAGATCGAAATACCAGAGGGTGACCGTGATAAGACTGCGTTTACATGCCATGCAGGCCTGTATCGTCTGTGTTCTGCAAAGTGGAATATAGTCTGTTCGCTTTGGAAACTAAGCTAGTTTTGGGGCTATTTGGGGCGCGCGAGCGGGTAGCAGAGGCTGGCACTCAAAAAATTAAGAAATTTTGGAATATTAAATTCCATTTCGAGCAGTTTAGTTCTTGGGTCCCCTAGTTTTTGTAGAGGTTCTACTTCGCCGCACCACCCCATTCACTCTTTTCCGCGACCCTCTCCCAAAACTGCACTCGTGCTAGTTTGCCTTTCCATTTTCTCCCATGTTGCAATGCCAATCGCAACTCATCCCACCTCAATCATCCCATCACTTCTTCCCAGTCCACACCACCCCCGCTATTTACCCATTTCTCGCCCATCACGCGTTCGCATCCTCTCTCTCCGTCTCCGCAAACGTCATTTTTTAGAAGTCAGGTAGGCAACCCTTCCCCTTCTCGTATACCCGTCTCGCCCCAAAACGGCTTCAAATCCCTCCCCATCCTTCTCGCCTCTCGCACTTTGAAATCTGGGCCGCCATTCGCATTGCCATGCCCTACTCCGAAATCCAGTCAATACCGGAGCCTCGATTGCATTCTGCAACACCTTTTCCAGCACCTTCCTTTTCTCCTTGCGCTTTTTCTCCAAAAGACTCTTCTAGTCCCTAAACCTACCACATATCGCCTTCGTTGTCAAACATGGCCTCTTCTGTGCCACAAATCTTCCGGCACTTGCTATATATTCCCTTCTGTGTTCGCTGGGCGTAATTGAAATATGGTGCTCTCACTAGATCGAAGAAGTCAATACGATACACTGCAAGCAAAGAGTGCTGAGCTGTTCGAACTTCTAATCTTGTCGCACGCGCTTTTGTTCACCTACGGTCATCCTCTTGCTCTTATTCTAGTTCTCCTGGGACGCTCTTCCGTGAAACTTCCCATCTTTTACTAGTTTGTTCTCACTAATTATCCTCCTTATTATCATTAAATAGTGTTTTTAACTACGTTGCCTCGACCTGGAGTACTCTTGACATTTACTACTTCTTTCTTGTATGTATTTAAAAAAGTATATCCTTAGTAGCGTCATGCTTTTTAACAGTAGCCATAATGTTGTCCCAAGCTCTCGCTCACCGGCTTGCTCGGAGAGCACAGAAAGAATGCATTCAGCAACGGCGCGTTCTTGCTCAGAAAGTGTTTGAGCAATTCCGAGAGTAGCTTTGGCGTGCAACTCAGCAGCATGTCAAACACAACATTTACTGAGAAAGCCTCTTGCGAGAAAAGCTGCACAAGCGCGCTTGAGAGTGCGCGCCCCGCCTGCATCGGCGCCATCTGCCTGCATCGCGTGCCGCCTAACTCGGCGAAAAGACTGCGCAGAAGCGCACGCGGTATGGATTACATGCT
The DNA here is from genome assembly GCA_022539475.1 of Gracilaria domingensis. Lineage (NCBI taxonomy): Eukaryota > Rhodophyta > Florideophyceae > Gracilariales > Gracilariaceae > Gracilaria > Gracilaria domingensis. The sequence continues at coordinate 24,335 of VCMS01000075.1, forward strand.
ATGGAAGATTCAACGAAGACGCCGCCGCGAAGTGGGACGTGAGGTCTGTATTTGCGCAGGCATATACAGCAGTAGCGGCCCCAGCATTTCTAGCATTGGAAGAATGATTCCTTGACTGCATTCAAACAACGAATACTATAAACAGCACATCATTAAAATGGTCTTCTCCATTTGAATAACGCTCTTTCAGAACCATTGGAATGGTCCATACTGAACAAGGGATGAGCGCTACAATACAATCGACTGGATTCCTTACATTGAATAGTGTGGCCCGCAAACTATTTGAGTGCATTCTTCATCTGAATGATATATCCTTATAATGCAAAATCATTTCAATGCCTCGAATGCCCATACTAATAATACCGCCGTCGCGCGTCATCAGAATAACCACAATTCGCGGGGCGCGGCGCACACGGCACGGCGGTGGGGCGCTCACCTTTAAGCTGCGTGCGCTGCTCCGTAGAGGGATTGAACGGAGCGCACGAGCGCATACTTGCTTCAATTCAGTGCCGTGCACTACATAGGGGCCACCCCGTAAGGCAGCACGTCTCGCCTTCGCTACACATACGGGCCGCCTCAACGGCGCACCGCGTCCGGCGCGACCACTGCCGGCTTGTGGCTGCGGTGATGGCAGTGCTATCAACGCAGCCACAAGCCGCTGCCAAAAAAATGGTTTCTATTTGAATGCTTTGAATGGTTTGACTGATAATCCAATATGTTTATTCAAATGGTTTCGCAAGTATGAATGGTGAAGCACCATTTCCATTGGAATGCATCCACTGCTTTGACCGGCGTAAGCATTTTTTTATTTTAAACGCATTTGAATATACTGTAAGATGTACTACGAATGGCAAAACATTCGAATTGCAGTTGGTCAACCATTCTTTCAATCCTAGCAAATGCTGGCATTTGGACCGCATACCGCGGAGGCGTCTCGCCACGCCTCCTCTGGCTGACTATTGGCGGTGATCGCCGCTGCCGACTCAGGTGCTGATCTCCGCAGTCCTTCATGATCTGCCGACGCCGCGCCGCTCTTGCTCGCCGCGTCGGCAATGTCAGTCAGAACAAGGCCAAGCGTCAGAAGCGCATCAAGGGGACCCCGCAGGAAGTCGAGGCGCTTCGCTGTGGCGTGCAGAAATTTGGTGAGGGCCGCTGGGCCGTCATACTGCGAGAGAATGCCAACCTTTTCAACCCGGTACGAATCAGCGTAGACCTCAAGGATAAATGGCGCAATCTGTCCAAATCACACAAGACTTCAGACAAGCCGGACAACCGTGTTCCTTCTTCGCCTGCATTGCAATCTACTCCGACGCCTTCCACTTCTTTAGCCTCACCTCCGCGCGTCCGTTCACAACCACCTCATCCAATCGCCTTGCGTAATACCCCTCGTGTTTCTGAGAAACTCGCTTTTCCCAGTTTGCCGGCCCTTCATGTTCACCGCCATCAGGTGCACAGGTCTCTGTTGAATCCGAAGCGAGTTACCCCTGAGCTTGTGTCCCCAATGGGTGACGTAAGGAGGAACCATAGCCTTCCACAAACTCACCCTTCCGACAATCTCCCAGTCTCCAGTGTTTGGCTATCACCAGATGCTTCGATCTAGGCCTGTTCAAGAGCCGAGCGAAGCTATCCGCGGTTCAAACCTGTCCGGCTTTTATTTGCACCCGTCTCCCGCAATGACCAAGCACACCCCTTCGGAATCAAGACCTATGTCTATGCCACTTCGGTTGGAACATAGATCTTTGGTCACTCCTAGCAATGCTTCGTTGCTTGTTGGCAATGGTGCTGCACCACAAGACACCGCGTTTGCCAGATCTCTCGAAGAAAGGACTTTACCTCATGTCCACCACACCCTAGGCCCTCGAGCGGATCATCGGGCTTCACAAGTCATGCATCATGGAAGCGCGGTACATCCTGTACCAATGTCAAGCCCGCAGCATTTCGATACCGTTTCTCAGGCATACTCATCCTCCGCACTGCATATATCTCGCGAACCACCGGTTACAACGGCAGGAGGTCATCGCTCCTACGCTATGCATCGTGAAGAAAGACCACCGCCAGTAAGGATTCTTGGAGCGCCGATTCATCCGGCACATGCGTACCGTCATCAGCCTGTGGCACAACATGTTGTCACCGATTCCAACCATTTTCGTTCTCTCCATGGCTTGAAGGAGCGCAGTGTCAGTGAACCTACAAATGAGGTGTATCCTGTTCCAAATGAGAAAAGCGCTGCACAGGATATGAATTCTCGCTACTCTCGCTTTGTCTCAAGGGAAAGCGGTTCAGAGAGCCAGCGAGAAGTTCATGTCCCGAGGCCTAATCGTCATTCACTGGAAGAGGTGGTTCGAAACCACAGAGGTAACGCCAATCATCCACAGCAGTCCGAACAACGCAATTTGCGAGAGAATGAATTAGGCTCTCGCGGGAACCCGCGAAATGGTATGGGTCAATCTCTTGATGACGAAATGAATCTGCGGTCGTCAAACTCAGAAAACCGTTTTACCCATCACCAGACTGAGGATGACCAGGATCATTATTTGCGCGCACCTGGACATGATGGGCAATTTAGTTCAAGACAGGGCGATAGTGATGTGCATCAGCGCACCAGTTCTCCTCCGCATAGCCGTTTTAGCCAGGAAGAAGAAGAAGATGCAGAAGTAGAGGATATGAATCGCAACAGTGTGGAACACAGTCACATTGGCATGGGAGATCAACAATCGGCCCTTGTTCACACAGGGGAGTGCATCCATAATGAAGACTCCATGCACCAAGTAGAAGTGCCTCGTGAGGTGTTGGACAATGATGGAGATGACGCGGATGACGAACATATCAGTCATCCCCACACTGACCCCAACCCGTCAAATTTGTATCATGGAAATGATGTTGACGATGATCAGTTGGCTTCACATCATCCTTTCGGCCTGGTCAATCCCGATGTTGGTCATTCGGACGATGGCGAAGCACGTGACGATGGTCATACGTTGGCACTTTCAGAGCCTCAGCAGGGAATTGAGTTGCAAGTTCGACTGGAGGAAGAATCACAGGATTGTTACGCGCCGGAGCGCCCCCGATCACCCTCAACGGATCAGGAACATCAGCATCAAGGAAAGCATTTCGGTACCTTTTCTACGCGCGATGAAAAGATTAAGGGCGGTCAGCTTGGCGATATTATAGAAAGCGAGAGCGGGGGACATTTACTGGGTGCGAGTAGAGACCGTGGGGCACCTAGTGGTATGCAACGCACGAAGGAAGAGAATCAACATACCACCAATTTGAAAAGGTCAGTAGAAAACTTCACTGAGCATCAGAGTCCTGAAAATAGCACAGGGCATGGTGCGGTTTATGGCGGTCGTGACAATGACAGTGGACACCCGGAACGCCGGGTGCTTACTGGTCTATATGAGAAAGATTCTGATGTTCAACAGCTTGACTCAAATAGTCGTGTGCGAAGTATTGTAGGAGAGATTAACGAAATGTCTGCAGGCGGTATGCACTCAAATGAAAGCGAGATTACGCGAAAGGGCGATTTCAAAGAGGAGAACGACGAGAACGGAAGCGAAGCGCATCAAGGAAAGGCTACTCGGGGAATGCTCGAAACTGGAACTATTGTGAATGGCAGGGACGGGGTGAGAAGAGGTTCACCGATATTACAACCCTCCAGTGCTGTTTCGAGAGCACACAGTGGCAACGAGGAGGATCCCACGTTGGACATGCCCAATCGGGCATCATTTGAAGGGCAAAACGATCCAGTGAACACGTCCAGCAGTGACAGCTCAAGAGAGATGATCCCTCTTGTACATTCAGCGAATAGCTTTAAGGTGATGAGAATCAAATCATCCACACAGAGACAGGAGAAAATGGTCATCGAGAGTCAAGGCGCTACTGAATGCAAGTTACAAGCTTCCATGAGAAATGGCCATAGTGTTCCGATTGGATGCGATAAAGGAGTAATGCGGAATAGGAAGGCAGAAATTCATCAGGAGAGTTATGAAGATAACTCGACCACAGGAGGAGGAGGGCGACATCGCGTTGAGGCAGTTGCAAGTTTGGCAAATCTTCTAAACCCGACGTCGTTTGACAGCGGTCCTCGAAGAAGTGCTTACAATCGAAGACAGGAAGGAGAAGGAGAAGAAGGGGGAAAAGAAGCACATGTCCGGGGAAAATGAAGTGCCTGCTGATGGCGTTGAACTCGATCCCATATGTGTTCTTTCGAATCTTGGCAAAGGATTACCGGTAGCATGGAAGTCGATTGTATCCAACCGCACTGGAGCTTCGCAGCCGCCAGTATGAGTTCTTTTGGTACAATGGAAGTACACAGTCGATCTGGGAATTGCACACTTTTGCGGCGTACGACTGCTTGTAAGTTGCCGTTTTATAGCTCACGAATGAGTGGGACAACGTTGACCTATCGCTGATGTCGCAGGTACCTGCATCAAGATTGCAACAACAGTATGTGCTACCGGGTGGTATTGCAGAGTCTAAGAACAACGGAGAGCTTGATTCCAACCTGGAATCAATTCACCGACTTGACCGCTATGTTTCCTATGATGTGAGAGATGTAGTATTCGAGATTGGAAGGTATTCAGGGCCACGACTTGAGGGGATGAAGAGTATTGTCGCGACCGAAAGTTCTAATTGTGTCACGAGATGTTCTTTCTGTCTAAACTCGTTCTGGGGTCTGAGCGTGCCGGGTTCTGAATGGATTGCGCTTCTCTGGAAGGAGCATTGCGATCATATGATGACCACCGGATAGCTCTGATTTGGCGCGGTGCGACTGGGTGGCATTCTACGCTTCTATGATCCGTCAGAAGTTTGCATGTGAGAACAGGAGTACTACATCGAGGCTTCACTTACTGGCGCTGCATATGAATCTTGACATATAAGGCATAACTGCGAAGTGGTGAAACCTCCATTGCTGAAACCCTTTGCAAAATCCCTTCCGAACCAGTAATAGTTGAAGCTTTTCAAGCATAAGAGAATAGCTGCGGTCAGGTGCAGCGGTCGATAATCTGTGTCAGGTTCGTGGAGGTCAATAATGAAATCGCTCTGATGCACAGGCTTTTATGGCGGTCCGTTGTGGGGGTCAGATGATGAGCATACACCCGAAGGCTTGAAGACTGGGAGTACGACAAGTGCGCTTGGGGTAGGGGGCATTTGTTCGCAATCCTGAACGTGTTCGGACAGACAACAGAGTTAGGGAAGCAAAGAACTGTGAACGCGTATATGGGACGGTGTATAAGGATAGGATTTGTATAGCTGACTATTGTATATTGTAAGGATAGATGTGTGCAGGGGGATTGCACACCAGCGATTTGCGTTTGTGGCGTTTCGGAGCCGAGGTTTCAAAGACTTGTGTGAATATTTTTGTGGATAGTAAACTTGGATGTTTATGATAGAACTTGTGAATGGAAGATGCATAACAGGTATTGATACAGCGAGATAGAGTGAGAGTAGGCAGGGGAGCTGACTGGCGCGATGGATTCACTCTGTTGCTGACGATGAGCGGTCTTCCAGCTCGAAAAGTTCGAGACGTCTCATTATATTGGCGAAGTCATTAATATCAATGTGCTCCTTGCTCCGCAGAGCGGGGGGGGTGTATGAAGGGTACTTCATACATGCGTGAACCCTTACCCCGCATAGTTTGCGTCAGCCATGCCGTCGACCGCGAGTTGAAGACCAAGAGACTGGCATAAAGCTCTGCAGTTCGCAACAACGCCCCATTTAGTCACGGCAGACATTCGCCTGCAGTCTATCTTCTTTCAAAGATCTACAGTCAAGGAAATCCTGAGTGTTGCCGATACGGGTGAATAGTTCACCTGAATGGTCAAAAGATGTTGAAGACTTACACGCCTAATCTGGATTTGCAACGGTTCTTTCCGTTTTTGGAAAAGAAGACGGCCGTACTGCTTCACCCATCCAGAGCACGTGTTGCAGATCCACTTGCATCGAAGATGGCCGGACAGGTTGTTGCAGAAGGACATCGTCAGACATGTCATAATGTCATTCTGTCGTACTGGCAGCGGGCGAGGACAAGTTGTGTTACGGTCGCTACCTTAACACAACTTGACTACCCTGCCCGCGGGCACGTTACGTTTTAGCTGGCGTTGCCTGCGTTACGTGTTTTGGGAGGTCTGTTGACGCTACCAGAACGAGGCAAAAACGTGCCCGCGGGCGGGGGGGTCCGGTTGTGTTAGGGTAGCTACCCTAACACGACCGGACCCCCCCGCCCGCGGGCATAAAATCGCACATTTTTCAAAAAATCGGCCGAAATGTGCCCGCGGGTGGGGGGGTCCGGTCGTGTTAGGGTAGCTACCCTAACACAACCTGACCCCCCCGTCCGCGGGCATAAAAAAGCACATTTTTTAAAAACCCGGCCAAAACGTGGCCGCGGACAGGGGGGTCCGGTTGTGTTAGGGTAGCCACCCTAACACAACCGACCCCCCCCCCCGCGCCCGTGGGCACGTTGTGGTCACATTTTGGCACCATGCCGAGACCTCCCAGAACACCTTCTTCGACACTTCCCGCACTCAGTACGATGCCCTCGCCCGCCAACACGTTGCGCCGCTGTCCACGTGGATTGGCGGGAGGGCAGAAAGCTGTACATTTATCAGGGTGTATCTTGAGTATTAGGAGCGCTTCAAAACGCACGACTGGAGAGCGCTACGATTGCTCGCATAAGTCTACGTCCACTAAAACCCCTCTCCAACAGAAACATTTTGAGGCATGTTGTAGCGTTCCCACACCCCCCGAAACACAATCGGCTGCATTTCTCGCAAATAATTTGTTGCGAGCTCAGTATAAATCTATCAGAGAAGAATCAACTAATTTTTGCATCCAATTGATCCTCAACTATTAACACAATACGCGACCTTGGTACAATTTGTGTAGTTATTGACAGACTACACTGTTTAAACTGCTGAAAGCGGCGAAGAGACGTACCATGGAAGCCCGTCAACACCCGCACGCACGAAAGCGGTAATGCGCCGGGTTGAAATACAGAGACACAGAGTGACGGCAGTATGTAGCTACGTAAATACTGGCCACCATTTTTTCCGGTGAAGATAGAAATTCTATCGATCATCGGTTTTGATGATGAAGGTAAGGTATTACCTAATAGCATGAGCGCTCTCGCTCTGGCGTTCAATGTATATATCTGAATTTAATTCGTTCGTTGTGACGGTCTGGCAAACAACGATGGAGGCCGGCAACGACCATAGAATACCGTATTTATAGGGGTAAGAGAGCTCTCTACGGAATACTATAAATAACTATATGGAGTTCTGATAGGCTAACTACTACATGAGTCTCACAGGATTAGAGAACGGGGGCTGTAGCAGCTCGTATGTGCTACATTCATTCATTACAAAAGTGTATGAAACAAGGGGGCGACGAGAGTCGTAGCGGAAAGCAAAACAGATGGTAGGCATGAAAATCCTTCAGCCCGGCGTGCTTGAGCTGGTACCACATGACAATAGTTCCAATGTTGAAATCGTATCGCTCTACCTCCCGTTAACAAGGCCTGTCACCAACAATACACAAGAAGATATTAATCGACGTGTTGTGGAGATACCGTAAAATGCTGCCAATGGTGTTCGTTTTTCTTCCGTTAAGAGCCGTGATAAAACTTCAGAGTCCCACTTCCAGAGCTATGAATTGCTGCCCACGACTTTGTCGAGGAGCGTTTAAAGGCTCCAATCTGCCACCGAAGAGACGAAATAGAACTTTTATTACATCATGCGCCACGATTGCACCTATAATTAGTCAAAGCGACGTCCGAGTACTGAGAGAAAATTGTTCTGATTGGGGCCCTGTCGTGCGCTCCCCGTCAGATTTCAAAGAATTCCTTCATGAAAGGAAAACCATGTCAAGGTCTTTGTATGCTTTGGCCTCCATCATTCAAAGGCGATCTGCCTCGGTGATGGTTTCATTCAGTGACCTGCCTTTCTTCGGCGTGGAAAATTCTATATGTAAACCTCTGGGAGAAAAGTTGCAATGCATGGGGGACAGATTAGCGTTTGTAAAGTTGCGGATTTGAGTACGTATCGTTTGAGATGAACGTGACGCGGATGATTCTATTGCAGGGATTAGAGTCTCTGACTACAGGTTCTCGATTACTGGAGTATTAATCAGCTTCAATATGCCGAGATGCAAGTTGCGTAACTTTTCGAATAGAGGTCTCGGTGTTTCCAACAGACTGCATAAAAACAACCTTTGGATCAATCCTACGGTCAAGAGGGTTTCGAGAGAGGGTTTCGATGAACGACAGAATATGAGATATGTAATCAGAACGCTTGAGAGTATCCGCCTGAGATATCCTTTCGCACGACGGGGACGTCTTTCCGCCTCGTCTTTTTGTGCATGTTGTAGGATAGCTGTGTGTGCCTTTCGGATACTTTTCGTTTGCTTTTGAGAACGTCCGTTGAATGAGGTGGGAATAGGACTGCATAAAGATGAGCGAGGGGCTTTGCATCTATGACACGGGCTTTCCGTTTTGGTCCCGTGAAGAGTTAACAGAATGTCTTTAGCCTCAAAAGTATCCGCACGACAACTTGCAGAGGATGGCACACTCGACTTAGTTTGTCTCCGTTGATGAACTGAAAACTTTCTGCGTGAGATTTAGAATGGGCTCCAGGACTTGACGAAGAGATTCTTGAAGGATTTGCATCCTGGACTCGCGTAGAGACTTGCTAGAAACGAATGGCATTGCGTCTGCTTCAGATACGGAAACCTCGATCAGTGTGGTAGGGAAGTATGCCACTACTGTGAGGTCATCACGGATGCACTTACGGCGTAGCTCGTCGGAGAAGTTGAGAAATATGAGGTGAAGAGGATAGGCGGTAACCGATGTTTGCTTTAGAGTTGTTGAAGACTTATCGGTGTATACCTGCAGAAGACCTACGAAAGATTCACTGTAACTTATTTCTTGGGAGTACCACACCATTCTACTATCCAAAGAGCCCATGACCATTTCCTTAAGTTTTGAGGTGGCGTCTCTTGCGAGAGAGCCGGACATGGGGTGAGATATTTTCGTGGAGTGGGTCTGAGGTATAGGGTGGAAGAATGTGTTTTCGTTGTTAGCCAACTGGAGCTGTTTCACAAGTGTCTGAACGGGGTCTCTCGTGTAGAGGGTGGCGCTGAACTTACATCCTTCTGGCGAGACAGTTCTTCGATTGAAAGCGTCTTTTGAGGCGTATCGTTCGAAAATGGCATTCTTCAGTTCTGTACAGCGCTTGGAACTGGTTATAGTCTCGTTGAATCGCTTCTGCGAGAATCGCGGGTCCCGAAGTAGCCCAATTAGTTCGTCCGCCTCACGATGACCAAGGTTGGAAGCTACTGAAGCCAGACAAACCGTGAGATAATCCATATGCAAATCACCAAGGGCCTCCTCAGAAGGCACTGGGCGGGAACTGCTTCCGTGTTCTCGCTCTAATGACGCGGGACCCGGGGAAGGAGAAACACAATGCGAAGTGTCCGGAATGGGAGGGGCGCACGGAGTGGGGTCGACGATGTCCTCGGACACTGGAGGCTCGGGAAGGCGACAAGGGGCAGTGACCGTTTCGGAAGATGCGGGCGCGGGCGCGGAAATCTTGAGACGCTTGCTTCTCCGAATGGGCCGGCTATTGTCGTCTTCCAGCGCTGCTTTCAGACGAAACGGGCAATGGTTGACATGCTGTTGAAGAGATAAGACTCCTCGGCGAGTAACGAAGGGGCACCCACGCTTCTTATGTGTACAGTAGTAGACCATGGGAAGAAGAAATGAACGAGAAACGACGACAAAGACTTCAAGGGAAGGGCGTCCGAAGGGAGAAGGAGGTCGAGCGAAAGTCAAGATCGACGTCATGCTGAGAACGGAGAATATATTTTGAGTTTAAATCACGTGCTTTCGTTCAAAAAGGAACGTAGGTACACGTCGACCTCAACACAAGGGTGTACTTCTCGTATTATCTACCACTGGTTATAAACCTGTGGTTTCCCAACGTTGTACGCTGTACACTTGTCCAATCTCGCACAGAAAAATAAATCTCTTCCCTTCGCCGCCGCCGCCGCGCCTCCGACGTCCGAACTTCCGTTACCGTCGTGAGCCATGCCATCGATATCATCGCGTTATACTCCGCTCCGTCGTACTTTTTCCCGCCCTCCACTTTATGGAGGCTCCATAAAGTAGAGGGCGGAAGAAAGTAGGACGGAGTCATTCGTATCTCAGGGATGTATTCCGTGCAGTCTTTTCGTACGTTCTCCCATATCCTTCCACGTATCTTTGCTCTAAACTAACCAATCCTCACCGCGTTTCTTCGCGCTCTGCGACATGGACACGGCAGGAAATAAGCTAATCACCCTCAACTTCTTCTATTTGTTCAAGATATAGAACGAGTTGAAGGGTGAAAACGGGAACCCGGTAACCCAAACCGACGACTGTAAGTACGCGACCAATAGTTCATTTCGTTGCGCCATAGGCTCTAGCTGTGCCTGTTCGGGATAGGCGATTCTGGTACTTGGTTGAGACATAGGTTTCTGTCTCGTTTATCGCATCTTGCGGTATGTTTGCTGCATGGGCATTCTCGGTGTGCTTGCTTGTGAGTTCTCGCTTCGACACCTTTCGCGCTTTAAGATGATGGTGGGCTGGTAATCTAACCGATCACTTTCCTTCTTCTTCTTCCTTTTGCGAGTTACTAGGTCCCTCGAGTTTTCTAGCGCAACGTTTCTGTTTTGCTTTATCAATGGTACGTTCCATCGCAATTCAAATGTTTCCAACGGAGCATTGACTAACTTATGAATACTTTCTGCTTGCGTATACAGGTAAACGACCAATTTTATTTCATCTCTCCAGATCCATCATCGATCTTGAGAGACAAAATGAAATTGGTCGTTTTACTGTCTGACTGTTCGGGATAGGCGATTCTGGTACTTGTTTGGGATATAGGCTAGATTCTCGTTTATCGCGTCTTGCGGTATGTTTGCTGCATGGGCATTCTTGGTGTCCTTGGTTGTGAGTTCTCGCTTCGACACCTTTCGCGGTTTACGATGATATGGTGGGCTGGTAATCTAACCGATGCCTTTCCTGCTTCTTCTTCCGTTTGCAAGTTACCAGGTCCCTCGACTTTTCTAGCGCAACGTTCTGTTTTGTTTTATCAATGGTACGTTCCATCGCATTTCAAATGTATCTAACGGATCATTGACTAACTTATGGATACTTTCTGCTTGCGAATAGGGGTAAATGACTTTTGATGCGGAGGTAGCTCACGAGTTGCAGGTGCAGGTTCCTCAAGTAGGGAACCATGCATCTGGGCATGGGTCCCTACATGAGGAACGGAGAGGATGAGGCGCTTCGCGCCTCATCCTCTCGGAGTGCGTATGTGTTCTACCGATCCAGCACTATGGTGCAGGTGCCCTCTGCGGCATCTGCCGCAGATTGCGCCTACACCCGATCCATCATGGGGAAATGGTACATGTAATATAGCGAAGTAGTGGTTAGCAAAAGCGGTCGATAGAAGAATAGATACGAATAAAACGGTATGAGTTCATAATGGGCATCATCTGTACTAGCACTAGTATTCCATGCGTTGCAGGGTATCATTCCGCAGAAGGTATCGTGTAATGTGCACCTTAATGGAAACTGAACCTAGACTTCGCGAAATACAGTTCAGGTAGCCCTCGACTAAAGAACTAGCACGAGTGGAAAACCCCCCAGTATTTACTGCACAGAGATTCTGGACGACCCAAGCAATTATCTGCAAATTTTGAAATAATTGATCTCGATATTTTTTCAAAAAATTTACTGGACGACCCTTGCCAATTTCTGGACGACCCTCGCCAAAAACTAGCATCTGCAAGAGACAGACGATCGCTTCTTACGCATGCCGTTTGGTTTACGAAACGCCCCCGCTACCTTCCGAAGGGCATTGGACATTATACTGTCTAAAGAGAAGTGGACAACCGCATTGGTATATATCGATGATGTAGTCATCTACTCGAGATCCATTGAGGAGCACTTCTCGCATGTCCAAGTGGTATTGCAGTTGCTACAGGAGGCAGGCGTAACTCTTAAACTACGAAAGTGTATGTTCTTCAACCAAGAGGTAGAGTACCTAGGGCATACAATAAGCCCCGGGAAACTCGAAGTGACCAAACGGAATATCAGAGCGGTACAGGAAGCGAAGCTCCCTACGTCACAGACGGACATACGATCCTTTATAGGTCTATGCAACGTCTACCGACGGTTCATCAAGGGGTTTGCAAAGATAGCCGCACCCCTGAACCGCAGGTTGCAGAAGGGGCATCCCACACACTTTGAACATTTGGAAGAAGACGAGGTAGAGGCTTTCCATACACTGAAAGCAGCGCTCCTCTCCCCACCGGTACTGGCATTGCCCAAAACGGGACTCCCGTACACACTGGATACAGACGCATCGGACGCCCAAATAGGTTGCTGCCTAATGCAGGAGCAAGAGGACGGCAAGCTCGCACCAATTGGGTATTGGAGTAGAGCTCTTAACCAAGCGGAGCAGAATTACACCGTAACGGAGAATGAATGCCTAGCGGTTGTTTGGAGTATGCTCATGCTACGTCCTTACCTATATGGTCTGCGCTTCACGCTTCGAACGGATCACGACTCCCTGAGGTGGATATTAGGTTTGGTGGACGCATCGGGTCGTCTGGCCCGATGGCGCCTAAGACTTTCGGAGTTTGACTACGATGTGCAGTACCGCCCCGGGGTTAAGCACCGAGTGGCGGATGCAATGTCTCGATTGAATACCGAAGGATTGGACACTGACCCAGTGGACGACGACATTCCATGTTTTACTTTAGAACCAGCGAACCACGAGGTCAATGAAGTTCTGAAGGGATATTGGCATTATGACAGTACGTACCAAGTGGTAGTGGACACCTTCCTCCCTGTGACGGAAGGGGAACACGCCCCAATCACCCGTGAGGAATTCCTACCCGAACAATCGTCCGATAGGTTGTGCAAAACGCTCGCTGACGTACTAGGAAGAAAGGGTTCTCAGTTCGACGTCGACCACAATGGGTACCTCATCAGACGCTCACCTTTAGACGGATCTCTCCAAAAGGTCGTACCTGAGTCATTAAGACAAAGGGTGTTGTATCTGTCACACAACCCACGGCTTTCGGGACACCCTGGAGCCACGCGGTTGTACTATACCCTTCGGAGGCAATTCTACTGGCCGCACATGGCTAGCGACGTATATACCTATGTAGCGCAGTGCAATTCGTGCATTAAGACCCGAAGTGGTGTGAGGAAGCACAGGAAGTACCTGAAGCTATTCCCGGCGGCGGGGCCCCTGGAATTCGTCGCGCTCGACATACTGGGGCCCCTGCCCAAGACCTCGGAGGGTTATCGCTTCGTAGTCGTCATAACCGACAGGTTCACAAAGCTAACCAGGGCTATACCTCCGAAGAACCAAACGGAAACGACACTAGCCACAGCCTTCTTGGAGAATTGGGTCTACCCATACGGTGCTCCCATGTACCTACTAACCGATAATTTTTCGAACTTAACTTCTAAGTTCTTCGACGCGGTTTGTACCATGCTAGGGGTCAAGCACTACTTTACCACGGCCTATCATCCGCAAACCAACGTCAAAGTGGAACGGTTCAATAAGACCCTAGTGGCTGGCCTACGGCACTATGTCGAAGAGCACCAAACCACATGTTCTGAGTATGTCCAACCATTGACATATGCGTACAATCTTCAGGTCCACAGAGTCACTCAGACAACCCCGTTTGACCTGGTACTATCGCGAACACCGCACGGTATTATCGTCCAGCCCGGACCTGACCGCTCGGAGGCGGCCGGGAGACTCACACCTGCGAAGGTCAAGAGAAACATACTCCAGAAGTTACGCGCCGCTTTGTATGCTGCCAAAGTTAAAATGACAGCAGCCCAAGAACGGTACAAAGCAGACCATGACCGAACGCTGAGCAGAGTGACCAAAGTGGTAGCAAGAGACATGGTCTTCATTGACGTGCCACCAAACGGTAAGCGACCAACCCCAGCGGAAATGGAAGAAGATATCCGCCTTGAGGACGATATCAATTCCAAACTGCTACCCAAGTCGACGGGACCATACAAGGTAATTCGCTCCGATGAGCATACCGCTACGGTCATAATGGATGGTTTGGAGAATACGGTCTCCATCGACAGGATTGTCAAGGCCGCGCAAACTACGGCATCGAATACACAACCAATAGGTGAGCCAACTCAGCAACAAGCGGAGAGGGAGCAAACGTCGCCCATACCCCTTCCTCTAACAAATCTGCCAAGCGGTCAACCTTCCATCAGAGCCGTAACGACTGACCCCACAACCCAAGCGGCACAGGAGATCGAGCCCCGGCAAGACCAACAGGTCACACCACCCATGGAGAGCCACGCACCACAGGACCAGACGGAAGAGTCACACCCTCGAGTAGATACTCAGGAGTGCGCTATTGACACCATTGTAGGTCACGAACACACCACAAAAGGTATCCGCTACAGGGTAAGATGGTACGGGTGGTCGCCAGAACACGACTCTATGGAACCACCTAGTCACATCCCTAACAACTTCATCATCCGATACTGGCGCAAACACGGGCGTACGCCCCCACCAACTGGTACTGCTTCGCGTGGTACGCGTCGCTAAGGAGGGAGGGGTGTCTAAGCCGTTGAACGCCAATCGCCAAACGTCAGGATGCTAACTAACCTAAGAGGCAAATGGAAAGAGATCATAACGCAAAACGCAAGACACTTTATTAGTCAAGAAGAATCCACAAGAGCCAACCACGAGGTAACCTAGGAGGCCTTGGAAGACCCACGGCCACGCCCGCGTCCACGACTGGTTCCACGACCGCGACCACGTCCACGGGAGGTCCCGCGAGATAAAGCGGATCCTCCACGACCAGACGACACCGACATAGGCCCGGCGGAGCTTCCGCCCCCGCCGCTAGCCGCGCTCGCTGGCGTACCACCACTTGGTAGGGGAGCAGAAGCAGCAGGCCCCGCAAGGGTACCGCTGCTAACCACCGGCATGGTATTCGCAGGACCAGTGGGTGGATGGAAGGAAGGCGGTAAGCTAGTCGGAGGGATACCACCAGAGGCCGGAGGAGCGAGACCGCTAAACGGCCCTGCACCAGGGGCCAGACCAGGAGGCGCTCCAACTCCCGAAGGCCCAGGACCAGCAGGTGTCATCGGAGCGCTGGACGATGACGGAAGCGGAGCCGAACGGAAACCAGTTTAGAAACCACTTGGTGCTCCCGCCCCAGTACTTGCTGGAGGAAGAGGAACGTTATAAGGACCGAGCGGTGTATGGAAGGGTGCCGAAGGATTGACACCAGGAGGTCCACCAGGCGGTTGATACGTTCCGAGACCACCAAAGCCTACCATCTGGGTCGCAGGCGCCTGAGACGCTGGGGCGTACGGGTTGAAACTTTTCCACAGGGGGTCGAAGTAACGGCGCATGGCCTTCCACGAGGTTGCTCAGCTGACCGACATAGGCAGTCACCTCACGGTAAAGATTGCGCTGGAAGTAGTCGCGGAACTGCCGCAACTCGGTGGTACGCCGCTCATGGTGAGCGACCACTGGTAGTAAGTTTGTCAAGGTATCCACCGCGGTGAGGATGTCGTTTGGACCAGGACGGTTGAAGTGCACCATCGACGCGTGGTTGAGACGCGCCAGAGCGCTCCGAATCGCACCGCTGTCACCACCTGGGGGTACCGGGTTTACCGGGAGCGACTGGAAACCAACGCGGAGAGGCCCATGGCTCCCCCGGCCGGGGTGATGCGCCGCTGCGTGAGTAGTGGGAGGACCACTAGGTGTGGGAGCCGCAACACTGGTAGGGGTAGTGGCCTGCACGGGAGCCGAAGGAGGTAATGCAGGGGACTCATAATTTTCGGCGGCCACCATCATGGTATCGTCGTCACCAAAAGGGTCCTCGCCAGCAACATGCTGGTTCTGCAAGGGCACTATGCTCTGTACCTCAGGGTCATAGACGTCTCAACCTTGATGGTCGCCCGAATTGTGGTTACTCACAGCCGTGAGGTAGTTGTCGAGTTGCTGAGCAGTATACTTCGTACCTTCCACAATGGAGGCAAGCCCCAGCGCACGAATGTCTCCAATGACATCAGTCGGGATGTGGAAGATATGACAAAGTGGTTGAGTACCGCTGATGCCGACGGCCTTGTCAGGACAGCGGGTGTCCCAGGTCACACCTTCCACGGATGCCTGAAGGGCGAGAATCGTCACCATAACGGCCCATTCGCTACGCGCAACCGACCAAACGGCGTACGCATTGTTCCTTTCGAGGACGATGCTACTTCCAAAGTACGCTAGAACCGGAGGGGTCGGCACCTCCAACCACTGGCAACCGTCGTAGTGATCCCACCAAGACGGTCGGCTCACATACAACGAACGGCGGTTCTGGTCGCTCTGTGACCAGTATTCAACGTTGTGGAAGAGGTACATCGTGCGCGTACGACCATGACGGTGACGGACCCCGCTCTCGGCCATCGCATCGGTGGCCCACCTGCCACGGTCTGTCCAGTAGTTGGTGTCTAAAGGGCGTTCGAACGCCACCTAATCGAGATTAACCTCGAGGTGACCAGTTGGTTCGTCCAGGCGGTGAATGATATCGACCAAGCGGCGGAAGTAATGGACCTCTCCGTCGCATCGGATGAACGAGAGGTCCGACGGAATGGGATGTAGTAGAGGAACTTCGTGTGCCTCTGCCGTGCGTGGAAGCACTGAGAACGACCAAATCGGTTGAGCTTCTCACCCTGACGGGGTGGCGAAGGAGCCATCGGCACCGACTCCAGGCGGCGACAATCCCAGCGGGCGATGGCGCTTTACTGCGAGAGTGCCATATGGCGGAACTGCAAGGGACAAAACGAGGAGCTGAAATGAAACGGCCAGCTCCCGAGAACGACCATTTCGGCGGAGATGTCGGCAAACCGGACCCCATAATGGGCGTGCGGCTGCCCATGTGTCCTGTTAAGGTCGTGTGGGGTGAGCTTCTGAGCCTCCACCGTTCCGGCAACCGCCAAGGGGTTGATGTTGCTGCGACCAGCAGCGGCGACATAAGGATCATAACCGCCGCCACGACCGTATGGATCCTGGCGAGCCCGGGTGCTAGCCCGAGTGGTCGGCTTGAAAATGCAGCCGCCACGCCCGCGGGCTATCCCAGGGGTCTTCCCGGACATCCTCGACGCCGCAAGAACCTCGCGGACCGAGCTGGTGGTCGGTGGTGACGAAGATACCTCAGAGGTGAAGCAGCCCCTTATAGGGTCGTAATGCGGCTCCTCGCGCACCACGAGGGTCTCGGCTTCCAGAGCGCCGACGCCCGATGGGAGGGAAACCGGGGTACCGGTTTGGATTAGCGCACGGCGACGTGGGGAGTCCACCAACTGGTAATTGGGCGCTTGGGGAGCGCCGGCATCAGAAGCGCGCCCCGCAGCGGTCAGGACGGGGGACACGCAGACGTTATCCCCGTCCACGCAGCACTCGAATGTCATAGACCACCCCGTAGGGGAGGTCGACCGTTCACCCATGAGGTTCGAAGTCGTGCAGCGGAAACGCCACGGAGGACGGTGACCAAGACGGTAAGAGACGCAGAGCACACAACCCGCAAGGGAGCGAACCGACACGGAGAAGCAGACACCGAACCAAAGAGGTCAAGGCGAGCCGGTGCAAGATGAGACTCACCAAGAGGAAAGAGCGGGCAGCTTCGCGACCCGCGGAGAGAGGTACCGCTAGGAGAGGGGTTTAGGGGCGGCCAGAAACCGACGATAGGAAGAAGAGGAGGACGACCAATGGGTACATTCGGCGCCGATCACCGCAAGGTCGCTCAAGCCGCGCGTTCGTTGCGCAAGGCGTGCCGACCTATTAGGAGTGGCAATGGCAGAGAGCGCGACCACGCGGGTGTGCAATCAACGCACTCGAGACCCCCCCCTTCGAGGGATACCCCGCTACAAGCGCCGTGCCGCGCCATGACGCGCGCTCCGCGCCGAGCGACGGCCCTGACCATTCGGTGAAGGAGCGGCAGACGCCGGCGGATCTGTACAGCCACGGGGCGTGCCTGTCGGTAGGAGGGGGGTCTGTAGTATAGCTCGCCGGATCAACGGGGGCTCTACAAGACCAAGTGGTGACGTTTCGGGCCTCTGGGCACGTGTGTCTACTGTACCACGTGGGACGCTCAAGCTAAGGCATGGCAAGGACTAATTAGTTTATTTTCGTTAATTTAGAATTAATATTTACTAGGTAGTGTAGATATGTGACCGGGGTGGTGCACCACAAATGCACCTCCCGGAGGCCTACGTGGCACTAGGTCCGTGGGAACCGGAGGGGCGCTCAGGTGTACTAAACACCCGAGACGCCAACCTCCCACACCAAATGGTAAAGGCAAGCACCAAATAGGCTAATTCGACACCAGTTCGGTTCTACACTCACCAATTGGTAAGTCTAGTAGTCCTCTAATAGTTTTGCTGACCTCGAGGGTTACACGTGCCTGCCACACACCAGTGCAGGCGTATTTACCACTTGGTCACCGTGCACTGTAGGCAACGGCGGGTGCTGCCGACCTACTAGGTGTCACGCGTTTCACTCCTCCGCGGGGTCGAGCCCACGCGGGGCTCCCCACAAGCAGCTCGCACCGATCGGTTATACCACAGGCGGAGAGAAAGTATCGGTCGGTAAACATATATGTGTGCACTCCACGAGTGACAAGGAAAACAAAAGAAAAACAAGACCAATGATGGTATGCACTGCGTGCACTCTCCTGGTTGGAGCCGGGGGATAACTAGACCGTGCTGCGGTAACTCGCTCAGCGAGGAGTTGGAGTCGTCGCGCAGGCGAAATAGTTATAGCCTCACACCGGGCTACCTTTACTGGGCTGGTGATGGCGGTGAGCCATCACCTAAGTAGTAGAATTAGCGGCCGTGTAGACGGTTATCAAAAATATCTAAATAATAGATTAATCTAAGCATCTCATGTGCACCTCCCGTCCCGGGCAGTCCTGACAGTGTCAGACCAAAACCCACGGGGTATTTCTAAAATTATGAAAAGATTCACTCCATCCAAACAACCAAATAGTGGTACACATGTACACATTCGGGGTCCGAATCCACGGCATCGGGCTATTCATAACCTCGAGTTACCCATCGATGGGCGTCTCATTAAGTTATGATTGCCACTACCGAAACGGTATCCTTGAGGAGGGTTTGCTCTACAAGCTGGAGTTGATAGCCACATATTTTTCCAATGGGTCCGGTGGTTTGTCGGGGAAACAAAAGAACTGCGTCAGAAACACAAATATATATTGATAAAGAGAGACGGTTATGGCGCACATTGCACTTACAAGGCCTTAAAGATCATGAAAGACAACAATATTGTTGCTATCGGATTGCCAGCTCACACCAGCCACAGAACACAAGTTCTAGATTACACTGTGTTTAGTCCCTTCAAAACAAATTCAGAAACATACTCAACGACCGTATGCTCATTCAGTGTAGAGCACCACGAAATGACATCTACACACTGTGTGACATACTTTATGAGGGTTATATATACGCAGTTTGATACAGTAATATCGTCAACGGCTTTTCAGCTTGCGGAGTTTGGGACAGGCGCATCCAAGAACCGAACCCAAACGTTATTACCCCTTGTGACTTGTCCAATAAGGGAGAAGATGAGAACCATAATGAAGCATTCAAAACATACCTGAATCTCGTAGAGGATTTTACAACCACGAGAAACATGTCGAACAGTGACGGGGGTGTTCTAGAAAACGGCACTTTGAACACTAGAGCAGGGGCGCTGTTGACGTCCAGAGAAATTCTTAAGGATTTGGAACAACGTGAGGAAGTGCGTGCTGCAGCGGAGGCAGGGAAAGCTGCGCGCGCCGCGGAGGCGGAGGAGCGCCGGATTCGGAGGGCCGAAGAACTGGCAGAACGAGAGGAACAACGTGCGCAACGCGCTATAGCGACCGAGGCAAGGCGACAGGCGCGTGTGACCGAAAGTGCACAGAGGCAAGCTGCTAGGGAGGAACGAGTTGCCGTCGCAGCACGAAAGCGGCAAGAAAAAGAGCAAGAGCGCTTGCGAAAGGCTGCAGAACGAGCGCGCAAGGCTGAAGAGAGGAAGCAAGCAAGAGCTGAAAGAGCCGCCGCGAAGGCGGCTGAGGTGGCCAGAAATGAAGCGGAGGAACGTGCGCATGCGGTGTGGCTTCAGTATCGACCGGCAAGACAGGCGTTACTTATCCGATCTCGGACCGCCAGCCGCACTGCAATGAGGCTAGCGGTTAAGCGCAGACGCGGCGGAGACCGAGATCACATGGCGATTGAACGCCAAAATTGAATAAGATTTTTTCGATTTTGTCCCTCGTCGTGGTGAAAGGGAGGACCTAATGAGGTTACTTACGTCAATCAATGATGAGACCGTTGAAAGTTATCGCTAGAAGATAAAGCCTTCATATCTTCCCCAATGTATTGCGGCATATCAGGCCTCCGTCCTGGCAAAGTTTCAACCAATTTGGGTCATCCAAAGCTAAAGCGTTTTTAATTTTGGAGTAACTGTCCCAGGTGTGGGCAATTGCTGGTATTCTAAGTACCGGCGTTCACTGTAATGCTTGTTTGGCAATTTGGAAATGTGATGCATCAAAGTGTGAGAGTTTTTGACAGTCCCCGGTTGATGCATCTCATTTTCCCTCAGATCTGAGAGTGACTTGGAGCGCGTCGCGGAGTGTTTCAAAGCGTTCGAGAGGCAGGGGTTTGGTCAATATGTCGGCTTTCATGCTTGCGGATGGTATACGGTGTAGACGGATGCGGTTGTTTGTCACGTGGTGTTCCAAGTAATGGTGCCGTATGTCAATGTATTTACGCCGCTTCGTAGGTGCCTGGCTTTCTGCGATCAGAATTGTGGAGCGATTGTCTATGTTTCGCTGTACTGGATCTCGTGACTGGCATTGTGCGTCGGTCAGGTTTTGAATCCATGCTGTGGGTCCTTTAGCATCCGTCGCTGCAACGTACTCGGCTTCTGTTGTTGATAGTGCGACTATGTTTTGTCGGCGTGATGACCATGATATTGGTGCTGCATGCACGAAATGTACGCTGCCTGTGATTGATTTGCGGTCTTTTTCATTTGCGAAGTCGGCGTCGCTGAATGCTGTGAGTGGGGGTTTGTCTATGGATTTCGTGTGCTTCCGATACAGAAGTCCGTGCGTGCGGGTTCCTTTGAGATATCTAAGGAGCGATTTGAGAGCTTGCTGGTGGTGCTCTTGCGGGTTTGACATGTGCTGTGCTAGACGGTTTGTTGCATATGCTTTGTCAGGCGTGGTGCTGTCGGTGATATACCGAATTTCACCAAGTATTTGGCGATAGCGTTTTGCTTCTTTCGATGTTAATGGGTTGGTGGGTGGTTGTTGATACAAAGGCTTTCGGTTATTGTACGGTGTACGATTGGGGTTGCAGTCCGTCATCTTAGTCTGTTCGAGCAGGGCATCTATTGCGTCTGGCGGAGATATGAGGGTTCCTTCTGGTGTTTTGGTGATTGTCCAGTTAAGAAAGCGAGTGGGGGTGCCGAGCCTTTTCACCTTATACTTGGTAAGAAGCTTTCGAGATAATTCGTCGATGAGATTTTGGTGTGAGGTGAGCACGAGGAAGTCGTCTATAATAGTGCTGATGATGAGGAAGTTATTCGGGGTGATGAGTGTGTAGAGGCACGAATCATGTTCTGATTTCTTGAAGCCCATGGATGTTAAGAATTTTTGGAGACCAAAGTTATAGAGATACGCGCCGGGAGGAGAGCCATATAGGTTGCCTATAAGTTGGCCCTGTGTGCTGTTGTGGTTGTAAGTGCCATCAAAGTTTAGCATCTGTTTGACGTATATGGGCTTGTCGTGTGAGTATTTTTCGTGGAGGTATGCGAACTTAATGTCGAAATGTTCCAGTGGGAGCTCATGTGTGGCGTGGAGGGCTAGCAGCATGCGCTGCGTGGAGCGGTCTGCGTGTGCGTTGTGTTATGACGGGGGTCGTAGTGTAGGCCTGGCTTCATTAAGTCGCCTCGAAGATTACATCTGGCCTTTCGTTGTGTTATGTGTCCATCGGCTCAACGTTTGTATCGATAAAGCATCATGAGAGGGATGATTTGCTGTGGTGATGGTTTGAATGAGGGTGAAAGCCATTTGATGCTGTCGTGCGTATCCAGATTTGGGAGTTCGGCGTCGTGAGCCTTCTTTCATTGCTCAGAATCTGGATATTGTCTGGCTTGTGTTAGTGTGGGGGGGAGGGGGGGTGTTAATGTCTATGCTGGTTGGAGTGGGCTGTTTTTGTCTGGCTCTGGCCTTGAATGCATGAGTATTGGTGGCTGTCGGGTCGGTTTTTGTGGAATGGGGGTGAAAATCTTCTGCGCGTATTGTGTGGTATGTGTCGGTTCGGAGGTTGAGGATTACTATGTGAGTGAGTGAAACTGCGTACATATACCGAGCTGGGTCTGCGCGTGATTCCAATTTCGTTTTGGTGGCATAGATTGGGACGGTACCTAGTTTGCCAAATGTGTATAGTCGTTTGAGTTGAGGGATATCGTTGTACCATAATTGGTATGGGGAGGATTGGGTAGTGGAGTGGTGAAGTAAATTGTACTTAAACATGGTATCTCTGGCTGCATCTTCCCAGTACGAGTCGTCTCGTTGCGGGTTGTGGAGTAGGGACCGAACTGAGTTCATTATGGTGCGGTTAAGTCTTTCGGCTATGCTGTTCTCTTGAGGCTGGTGCGGTGTTCGCAGATGATGTCGAAGTTTGTACGTGGCGTAGATTTGTTGCATCTTTTGTGAGTTATACTCCTTGGCATTGTCTGTGCGAATGTCGCTGAGAGGGTGCCGCAGGTTGTTCTTGTTGTGGTGAAGTGTGTTTTTGATGTGGGGCGGTATGTCTTTTCGGTCTTTGATAAAGTGTGCCATGGCGAATTTGCGCATGGCACAGACGAGGAGGAGCATATGTTTGTTGCCGTGTCTTGTTGATGGTTTTATCGGGCCGCATGTGTCCGAACTGATGTACGAGCCAACGTGGTAGTGGTGGATTTCGCGCTTGTATGGTGAAGGGTGCAGTTTCCCATGTTCACAGGAGCTACATGTGAGCTAAATGTCTCCTGAGAGAGTTGTGGGCATGAGTGGTATTAATCTGCGTTGCGCTGTAAGGGCTAGTTTCTGTGGGTGAGCATGATTGAGGCGCATATGCCAGTTTTGCACCTGTAGTTGGATGTTGGAGCGTTGTGAGGGCCTTTTAGGGTTGCTGAGGGTGCGCAGGTGGTAGGTGGTGATCGATATTCTGTGGCGGGAGGTTGCTGGTGGGGCTTGGGACTTTGATGTCCTTGTTTTGGAAGTAGCGTCTTGGGGTCTGGCTGAAGGTTTCTGTTTGGTGGTGCGTTTGGCGGTGCAGCGGACGGGTAGTGTGCGGTCTGTGTAGGCTGTCGCTGTTTTGTGGGAGTGGAGCTGTATGGTGTACCCTGTACTGCGCAACGGTGCTGTGGCTATTAGAGTGGGGCGGTTGTGTTTTGTATCAAGAATGTAGCCTTTATTGGCTGTGAAGAAGACTAGTCCGTATCTGGAGGCCATGTCGTGTACCGATAGTAGATTGTGCTTGATGGCTTGGTTTGGTAACGTATATGTGTGTATGGTCTTATTCCTGTTGGTTGTCAATCGCAGGATTCCACGGTGCGTGCACGGCGTCCGATGTGACGTGGCGGTGGTGGTGAGTATAGGGATGCGGAGAGGCTGCATGTGAGGTTTGGGTGTGCGGATATGTGTCGGATGAGCACCGCTGTCCAAGATGAACGCACCAAGATCGACCGTTTCGGTTTCAGAGGCGGTATCCGGTGCTGGTAAGTGCTGTGGTGTTTGGCGCGGAATCATGGGATATGGGTGCCGAGAGGGGATGTACTGCGGTGGGTAGGGTGCTGTGAATTGCGGTGCTGGGCCTGGTTGAAAATAGTTGGCTTGTGGTTCCACGTTTCTATACTTGGGATGTCCCTGATCTCTGCATTGAGCGTCCGTGTGGTTGCAGCGGATCCCAAGGGATTTTTGGTAGCTGCATAGTTGGGCGTACGGTACCCTGCGAGGAGGAGGGTTGTATCGGCCATAATTGGGGCGTGGGGTGTACTGTTGTTGACGTTGCCCATAGTCCCCGGTGAAACCTTGAGGGGGCGGGGTGCTGCTGGAGGTCAGCTTGGGTTGATATATGTGGTGTAGTGTCTTGAATAGTTGTGAGAATTCTCTAATAGTCTTCGGCTTGGTTGCTGCGATTGGTCCGAAGATGGGTTTCAGTGTTGCGATCGTGCGGAGTCCTGTGGTGAGAGAATCGACAGTGGTGTCTTCGTCTTCTATGTTGGGATATTTGGCTGCCACCATTTTCTGTCGGACCTTCATTTGTGCCTCGATGTAGTCGTCGATATCGTTATCTTCGAATGTAACACTCTCTGCTTCTGTCTTGAGAAATTTATGGTCTTCTTTGGTTGACCTGTTGATATGGGTGATTATGCTTTGAAGGAGGTCATGGGGAGTGGGTTGGGCTTCCGGGACAAGTAGGACTCCGGTTATTTTGATTGGCACACTGCTGAGTATGGCTGCTAGTATTCTGTTTTGTTTCTTGTTGAATTCTTGCAGAGCTACTGGCTCGATCGGTGATTGTGGGTTACCGGTGAGATGTGGGAGTGCATCTATGGTCGTTGCGTAAGCTTTGAGTGCTAAGTTTCAAGGCGCGTAGTTTGCGCCGCTTAGTTCGTGTATGGCATGGTGTTGATCGGTGTTCATGTTGGAATGGTTTTGTGTTGTGTCTACTGGAATGTGTCGGTCTTGTGCGGTGGTTATGGCGTTATTGTATAGATTTTGGATGTAAGGGTCTTGGCGTAGGGCGCGCCCCAGACTGCGGGCGGCGCGGGTGGTTTTGTTGATCTTGGTGGTGGTTCGGAGGCTGGAAGGTTGGTGAAAATGGTTAGCGTGTTGGGACCATAACCTGTGAGTGGAGAGCACTCGCTCGTTCTTTACTTCTCTGCCGTCGTTGCCTATCTTAAGTACCGGCGTTCACTGTTGTGGAGCAGCGGCTTTCCGCTATCGGATGCATCACAGTTCTCATAATGAGATGGTACCCATGGCCGGTGACGTGGCTAAGTTATGAGAACTCCCTTTAATTTTGGGTATTGTTGGGATGGTTTGGTTGGACCCTTAATAGGTGGACCCTGCATGGGAAGTGCCTAATAGGTGTGATAGTAGGCCACGTGGTGGAGCTGGCTAGTTGGATATTTGTGCCACGCCCGTTGGGGAATACCCTGCACCCTGACAGGGGTTCGTCCACGTGTATGACCCTCGGGAGGTGTGCATTGTAGATACCGTAGTAGTAATAGTATATATGCTCGGGTGATCTCACCCTGGAGCCTTCAAGTAAATGGACAACTGAGTCGCGTCCTGTTGAGAATCGGGCTATAGTAGACAGCTGCCTACGTAGGTTTACCACTCCCCTCGGAGAGTAACCACGATTGGTTTCGGCGCTACTACCCCTCAGGGTCACTTAGGAAGCTTGCATCTTGCCATCTCTGGAATCTTTGTTATATCTACCGTTGTATCGGTCCATTGTTGTTTTCATTGCATTTTGTTGTTACTTTCGTGACTGTCGTTGTCACCCGTTCAACTGGTTCAGGTATTGCTTCCGCCCCAGTATTGGGTATAATTTTGGCACGCCTTTGTGCGTCGCTCCGCTATCGGACCCGTTCCCGCCGGTTGGCACGCTTCGTAGCTTCCCCCGGTGGGTTGCACCGTGAGTTTTCCCCCGTTGACACGGTTCCC
Source organism: Gracilaria domingensis (assembly GCA_022539475.1). NCBI lineage: Eukaryota > Rhodophyta > Florideophyceae > Gracilariales > Gracilariaceae > Gracilaria > Gracilaria domingensis. The sequence continues at coordinate 50,150 of VCMS01000075.1, forward strand.
TTTTTCTCCATCTCTCCAGGTTCGGATCACACTTCACCTCTGGATCTACACCGTTCTTTGCATCTCACCTCTGTAGGTATATCCAGTCACCGTCTCCGGTCTTACACCCGGCTTGTCTCGCCACTCGAGCACGAACAGAGGGTTCTACCGCTGTTTTTATCCCATCCAGGGAGTAGGACTCGGACATCCTAGTGGAGATTCCCCATCGCGCCTAGCGCAGGGTTTTGCTCTATATTTTGGTCTCCCGACTTAGAACGGTGGAAGACCATAACTGGGTTTGCTGTGTCGCTTGGAATCTGACCACTTGGAATTCCCTTTTTGGGAGATTGTCGCGGCCCCGTTCACAGGGTTGTGACACAGGATCTCTCACCCCTTTTGGCTGCAGTTCAGAAGTCTCGCACTTGTTCGCGTAATAACCGCCGAGTTCGGTTGGCAAGCTGCAGTATTCCACGCCGAGCTACATCCTCGAAAGGAAGATCGGTTACCTCGAATGCCCCTGCGCGGTCAGGTGGTACCCGCTCGAGAATATCGTTCCTTGGATCGGGAAGTAATCGTGACAACTCCGAGAACTGGAATGCATCCCTTGATGGACAGGAGATTATAGAACTCCCTCCGCAGGCAGTACCACAACCTGAAGAGGAGGTTCCAGTCGTGGAGACACCCTCTGCCGCACCGCCGGAAAGACTCGACTCTCAGGAGTACAGTAATCTGGGCACTCGCCTTAGCATTGCTAACGCTGCCCATGTATCCCTCATTGAGTCAGTCGAGGAACTCCGTCGACAGGTTTATAAACTTCTAGAAAAGGACGTCTCAGGAGAGGTGCGTATCCTGAAGCAGGAGATGAATTCACTCATGGAGTGCTTCGGCTCCCCAAGGGCTTATGTGGAGGAAAACCGCCTAGTACGAGAGGATACTCAAGCCACCGTGGAACGGATCCACGCACGCTTGGACACCCTCGAAGCCACCATTCGGATCGACGAGGAAGCAGAATCCGCGGAGCGGAATCGTTCGGAGGACGAAAGTTCAGTTCGCCAATCCACTAGGAGAAGCCGTCGTAGGTCCATGAAGGATTCCCGTACTTAATCGGATGTGTCTGACTCCGACTCCGGAAGTAGTTCGGACAGTTCGTCCTCGTCGTCGTCCTCCGACTCTTCGGATGATAGCCGACGCCGGCGTCCCCGTTCATCGAAGTCACGGTCCAAGGCTACTTTTACCTCTCAGAGAGCAATCCGCACCCGGAAGGAGGGGAAGAAGCACCCTGGCTTGAAGGAGTTGAAGCCATCTAATCCGCTGTATCGGAAGTTGCTTTCATATCGCTATTATCGACTTAGGGATACCTCCGAAGTTCGGACCTCAAGGGGAACCGGAAAGGTCCGGGACTACATCCGAAAACTCGGCGTTACTCTGAATAAGAGAGCGTTTGCAGGAGAGGACCCTATTCTGGTCCTGGACTTCCTCGCAAGGTTTGTTCAAGAAGCCGATATACTCGGAATGAGCCGGGGCCAGGCGTATGTAGCCCTCCCGTATTACCTCAAAGGTTTGGCAGAAGATCAGTTTAATTCCGTCCGCGGATCGTCAAGAGCCTCGGAAGGGGGAGCTACATGTTGGCCCGAAGCGGTACACTACCTCCTAAGGTCATACGCTACTGGTCCTGCCATTCAAAAGGCGACCTCCGCCTTAAGGGCTACGAAGCAACGTCCGGGAGAAACGGAAACAGCTTATTCAACGCGCCTGAATAAGGCTTTTTCACCGCTGCGGTAATGTACATACCTCTGGAGAGAGATGTTCCCTGTTCGTGGATGGGTTGGATCCCCAAATACGGGCACTTGTCGCCCGACATCGGGAGAATAATAGGAAGATGACCTAGCTGGAATTAGTACAGTATGCCCAAGCCGAAGGAGACACGCTCCGAGCTAGGCGTCTCTCTAGGACCAAACCTCGTAAGGTACTCTTCGCCGAAGAATCGGATTATTCCTCTGCCCATGTTGATGGGAATGGTTCCAATCTGGATCAAGATAACGTTAACCTCGTGGGTAGCAAACCCGACTCTATGGGTACTTCTGACCTCCCGTCCACTTCTGTTCCGTCTTCGGAAACGGATCCCGCATTCTATGCGCAAGGACACCGGGTTCCGGCAGCGCCAATTCCCTATGGAGGTCGTGGCACGAGGTTTACTCGCCCAGGATGGAGGGATATCACCCCGCAGGGTCCTGTGGATAAAGGTCCACAGGACTATTCGACCCCAGTTATCTGTTACGAGTGTTACCAGTATGGGCATATCTCAACGCAGTGTACGCTCCCTTCGCGGGAAAGGTCGAAAATTATCGCGCAGTTCGAATCTCTCTCCCCAGAGAACCAAGCTCGTGTGCCGAGAACTTCTTACGAAGGCGCAAAGCACGCAATGGAAGTCCATTTGAGTGGTGGATCTATGGCGAAGCAAGCCGCTTCTGTGGTAGCCCAGAATATGGAGGGAAGAGTTGAATCCGCGAACGGTGATCAAGTTGGTGCCCAGGACGGGAATCGGCCCCGACAGTCGGGTCCTGCTCCAAAAAACTAGACTTGGGAGTCTCCCCAACGGGAGGGGCGTTTTCTGAGCCGAAGCTGAAGACGCCCGAGGCGCCTCCGCTTCACTCCCTGGCTGTTAGAATCCTAACAAGGAAGATGGCTGCCACTGACGTGGATTCGGAACACTGTGGTGTTCTTCGTCGCCCGTGGGTACGGTCCCGAAATTTCCGTGCTCCGGATAGAATCCTGGTAATGGCCAAGAGGAATTACAAGGTGTATGCCGACCTTGGCCTGTCCACCCAATTCATGGTTAGGCAATTAGCTGTCCTGGATACAGGAGCTGCCCCCAACTTGATCAACAAGAAGCTAATCCCGCCCACTCTTCGGGAGACAATCCGTTTCGGCCCTGCTCTAAATCTCGCCGATGGGAACAATAATCCGTTGAGAACGGCTGGTTATATTACACTCCTTGTACGATTAGGAACTTGTTTGGTACAACTTGATTTTGTCGTCTGTGACTCATTGGCTGCCCCGATTATTTTCGGTCGTGACTTCTGCGATCGGTTCGTGGAAGCAATCCGTCCGCGGCAACGCCAAGTGGGAATGGAAGACGGGTCGATACTGCCGATTATTCGGAAACCGTTGCGAGCCGCTACGCGGAAGCACGTGCCGCTGCCGGCCGCGCAACAAGCCTCCAACGATGGCATGGGGTCGACAAAACTACACGTCACGAAGTCCGTGCAGTTGCCACCAGAGTCCCAGGTATGGGTCGACGTCAACACCAAACAATGGGGTCTCCACACGATACAACCGTTACCGGCTTTATATGAACAGCGCCAAATCGCTCTCGCTAATGGAGTGGTCACTATCCAACCAGATCAACCCTTCAAGGTCATGGTCGCCAACTTTGGAAAATCCACTCAGTGGCTGGTAAAGAACCAAGTGATTGGTACTGTGCTGCCACACCCGACTGCGGTCGTTCCGACGAAGATACCTATCGCCAAGGTTCTCGGAGTGTCTGACCCTAAGGAGGGGGGAGAGAGCGCCGAATCGCAAGTTGTTGAAGCCGTGGATACGGAAGAAGCCCAAGAAGACTCGGGTTCAGACAATCCGAGACCTCTAGAGATTAGTCCTGTGCCACCTGGCAGTGATTTGAAGGATCCTGTTGAGGAATTGATGAAGCTTGATTTGGAGCATGTACCGGAATCCCATCGGGAGAAGCTTCGCGAGATGCTGCGGGAATTCACTCCCATGTGGGACGGAACTCTAGGAACGATTGGAGTAACTGAGCATTGCATTGACTTGCTTCCGAATACTCGGCCGATGGCCCAACACCCCTATCGGGCCGGACCGAAGGCTCGGGAGGAAGAGAAGTCTCAAGTTGAGAAGATGTTGCGGGCTGGCGTTATTGAGGGCGCTCAATCCCCTTGGGCGTCACCAGTAATGCTAGTTCCGAAACTGGATGGATCTTGGAGATTTTGTATCGATTACCGAAAGTTGAATGCGGTGACAGTGAAAGATGTATATCCGATACCCCGGATGGACGAATATATCGATTCTCTTGGGAGCGCGAACGTGTTCACCACCCTGGACGCTAACTGGGGATACTGGCAGGTTCCCATCAGGGAGAAAGACCGGGATAAGACGGCATTCGTATGCCATCAAGGCCTATACCGTTTCCGGAGAATGCCCTTTGGGTTAACTAATGCACCCGCTACATTCCAGCGTGCGGTCGATATCCTACTGACGCGATTTAAGTGGACCACATGTTTGGTGTATCTTGACGATATCGTCGTTTTTTCCAACAATCTGGTTGATCATCTAGCCCATGTGCGGGACGTTATGAGAGTACTGCGGGACGCAGGGATCACATTGAAACTCAAGAAGTGCGAGTTCTTCACCGAATCGGTCAAGTATCTGGGTCACATAATCCGTCCCGGAAAGCTTTCAGTCGATGAAGTGCAGGTCAAATCCTTGAAGGAGGCGAAACACCCGAGAACTCAAACAGAGCTGCGATCCTTCTTAAGACTGTGTAACGTATACCGACGTTTCGTTCCGAACTTTGCGGACATTGCTTCACCGTTGAACAAGCTCCTAACGAAAGGAAAACCTGTTGAATTGGACCCCTTTGGAGGTGAAGAGGCCTTCGCGTTCGCGGCATTGGTTGAAGCCGTGACGTCTCCGCCAATTCTGGCTCTCCCCAAACCTGGGTTACCCTATGAGGTCGACACTGACGCTAGCGCAAACCAGGTTGGGTGCGCTTTGTTTCAAACCGATGAGACCGGGGAACGACACCCTATTGGGTACTGTTCGAGATCGCTAAACGTCCATGAGCGGAATTACTCAGTTTCCGAGAAGGAATGTCTTGCCGTATTCTGGGTATTATCGACACTCAGACCATATTTGATGGGAACCCACTTTCGTGTACAGACCGACCACAAGTGCCTTCGCTGGCTGATGGAAATCACCGAACCATCGGGACGCCTGATGCGTTGGAGACTCCGACTGTCGGAATTCGACTTCGAAGTAGTGTACAAGAAAGACTCCCTTAACCTCCAGGCGGACGCCCTATCCCGTTTGGGCACAGCAGCTGAAGCCGAGCCTACCGAGGACGCCGACATCCCATGTTTTTGGTTGGTGACCTCGAGGGGAGTATGGAAATTGTGACGGATGACGTGTGTGACGATATACTCGCCACACAAACCGCTGAACCGGGTACCGGGTCATTTATACCCATCACGCCCGAGAAGATGATACGGGAACAGCAGATGGATCTCTTCTGTACACAAGTACGAGCCCTTCTGAACGGTGGATACCACTTTCCCTTTCAGGTGAATAATCAAGGCTACCTAATAAGAAAGGTGTCAACGAGGGGTCCTATAATCTATAATATAAGTGTTTTCGTTTCTACGCTGTAGGTCACTGGCTAGACTAGCAAGGTGCCTAAATTCGCTAGCTCCGCGTTATGCGACAGACAAACAATGAATGAAAAGGACAGAACGCAATGCCCTAACTATAGGTTAAATAATTACAGCACATGAATATGGAAGAGAAACAGACAGAAAGCACTTTAATATAAATCGCAGAAAAGTTTCAAAAAATTTAAAAGGAAATCGAAATATTGAAGTGATGCAGATATTTTTTTACAGGATAAACAAGAGATATTAATATAGATATTGAGGAGGTAGTTCTCGCTGGACATAGTTCATTATTGTTGAGAAGAGCGTACGAGACTTTCAATGAAGGAAAATTATGACGTGCAAAATAATATTCGTAGTACGATCTAAAAATGAAGGAAGGCCGCTGAAAGGTTGACATGCATCTATGAATAATATCAACTCGAAAAATCTCAAGGTAAATATTGAAATAAAAAGCAATACAAGTTGGAAAAAATTGTTTGATATTGAACGTGCAGTGAACAATCTCGATATTCACACGAATACAGTTCGAGCATAACTTTAATCTCATCGTGCCCTCCAATACTAACTTCAAAATTTGCCTTTGGAGAAACAGATGGCCACTCTAACTTCATATCTGTATTCTCTTTCTCCGGCATGTTGGTTCATTGCAGTTTATTTGAACGCGGCATTTCTCAAGGGAAGTCGGCGAGGAATTGCTTTGACGGTGGAAAACCAGGGGGCTCGAAGGGAAGCGTAGGACGCGATCAAGGAAAGTGCGCGCTCTCGTTCCCAACTTTTCATGACAATATTTTAAGATGGCTGCAGTCAGCGGCGTGAGGTCTTCTCAGACAGATCAAGAAAATGCGAGATGCCTGACAACTTCGATTGGCCAAAGGAGAGATCATGAGCGATTCTGCGTCGGTAGTATGCTCATATGAAGCGAATTGGTCTGTGAACATTATTGCTCTGCTTGGGCTCGCTTTCGGAGGTCAAAGACCGCAAGTATTGAGTCAGCTTCAACTACAGAGCAAATTTGAGTACGAGCAGTACTTCTATCTTTGCAAAATATTTAACAAACCTTCAGGCCAACCCACAACCTCTATATCTACTCACATCGGAAATGTCCGAGGTACATAATGTTTTGATTCTATGAAAGTTCCGTATATTTGATAGCACTTCTCGCTGATGAGAACGCTGGTGCTGAAAGTAATGCTAACTACTTACTGTTGTCTTTGGACTTTGGTTTTGTTTGAATGCAATGTGTTTTTGACCAAGGACTCGAACCTTTACATGATAGCATCAAAAGCTAATGCCTTACCAACGGCGAGAGAGTACTGTAGAAGGACGCCCACTGACTCTCTCCTTCGTCGAGGACGACTTCCGTTTAGGAAGTGCGGTGCTTGTAGCCTGATTCGTATCATCCGATGCTCTTATCTTCTTCTGTCCACTCTTGTTCCGCTGCGTACTATTTCGCTTTCTCGGCGTTATACCCATGTTGTGGAGATAAACGGGGTAGTGAAACGAAATTGTTGGGGGAGGAGGGGGTGGGCGGGTGCATGGTTCAGATATTCCGGGAGACTCCGCAGTTCCTGCTTTTTAGGAATTTGAGGTGCCCAATGGGTCGCAAATATCGCCGTTACAAATAGATGAAGAGCTGCAGTGTACATGTTCAACGCGTATTGCAGGCAGCTGCAACATTCACAAGCATATTTACTTTCTATTCGGTACTGCACTCATCTATTGCTCCAATGTCAGAGCCCAGTCCCAGGCGTACTGCCCTCCGTAGTTGAAATACAACTCTTCGCCCCTCTCAATATCTCTTACTGCTCTACAACGAAGTAGAGCATAGTTAGAAAGGTCGAACTTAAACTCTATTACGGACTTCGCTTCCACCATTTGCACATTGGCACTTCGAGTCCTGTTCGACCGGGGCTGCGATAAATCGGGATCCACGGCATGATATCCGGCGTCGTTAATGTAGCCCCCGATAAAAAAAGGCGCCGGGAAAATGTAGAATTTGCTCTCCTTTCTATCCTGAGCGTGTCCTGGTCTGTTCCTCACGTGCAGAAACTCCGAACCAGTCACAGTGACCATCATAGAAAACAACTTGTACCGCACTAGAGTTGCTCCGAGACAACCACTTCCATGCGTTAAGTGTCTTTCCTTCCGGTTCGTCAGATCCGTGTATACCAAAGTTCCATAAAAGTGACAGATAGTTTCCCCAGAGAATATCTTATGTTCCGTGAACACCCCCATACCAGCACGGGGATGTCGAATCTTAGAAGATGCTACATGTAAGCGATAGCGATTGGCTTCAACAGTCAACAGCATATGCATATCCATTAGATTCAGAGCTCCTCGGTACTTCTCGTCCCAAAGATCTACAGTATGCTGTCCACACTTGTCGACAAACTCCCAGTCCTTCCAGTATCTTCCTAGGAACTGAGTAATATGTACAGGCATCATTTGGTACTGGGAGGTATCCAAATGGAGCCTCCCATTCAAGCCGACCTCGGTCCCGATGTGGAACCCGTTCATAAGTCGTTGAAGCAGCATCTACCACCTCCTGTTCAACCACGATGTCATTCTTCCCCCCGCGAAGAACTTCGGCGATAAGAGTCGTTATATGCTGCTTCGCATGGCTGAAACATGGCCTATTCTTCTGGCACTCCAAGAACTTCCTATGCTTTGTCAGCGGTAGGCACGCCATACACGTAGAAAAAGTTCCCGCGAACATGTCCATGACAAGATCACCCGGTCTTGTGAACCCACATATCAACTCTTTCATCAACTCCCTGGACTTCTGCTCCGGTCTTATGTACTGTCCACTTGGTACTGAACTACCTGGCTCATTTAGGCACGTTCTACGAATACAGGAAAGTAGAAAATCCGAATTACAATAAACTTGGATTTCAGATTTCCAAAGCAAATTGGTTCTATGACCTTCTCGCACATTGATGTGAAAGAAGAAGGTATTCTTCATCAGAGCGGATTCAACAACACAACTGCTTCACCGTTGGGATTATCATGGCCGTTGCAAACCGCATAATACGTCGAAGATTTCTCCAACGTGTTCGCATACTTCGCAAACGCTCCAGTTGCATTCCCCGCAAACTATTGCGATTTCAAGAAACGGCTGTAATACACTGCTTGCAACGGCTGGCAGAGAATAAGAAACTGCGGACCGTCGTGCCGCGTTCCCCGTTTTCTGTACAACATCATATTGCATCCCTGCCCGACCATTATTTTACCCGAAGGTACTGCTTGTCAAAGTCGCAGTTTAACGTTCTCGTTGTTACTATGAAGAGCAAACTACAGCGAAAGCAAAGAACCAATTCTACAACATGCCCAGCGGTTACTGTCGAGGTAATGTTATTTGTAACCTTGCGCATCCTAGCAGGAGCGAGCTATCTAGATGTTGCATGGCCGTATGGAATAGGCTTCTCCACGGTTTACGCTCTATTCCATGAGACTTTAGCTCACTTAGAATCTATGCTTCCCAAAATACGGTTTCCGCAAACCACTGAAGATTGCAAGAGAAGCGCACGGAATTTCCGAGGACTGCGAAAAACACCATTGTATGGTGTCATTGCTGCATTAGATGGGCTCGCAATAGAAATCCGCAAGCCGCGCTTAAGTGAGGTTCCCGACCCATGCAAGTATTACAACAGAAAAGGATTCTTTGCCGTCTGTGTTCAAGCTGCTGTTCTCGCAGATTATCGCTTCTGTTTTGTTTCCTCCAGGCACTGCGGAGGAACTCACGACGCTACCGCATTCGCTTGTACTATGCTTAACGAGCTGCTGAAAGGGACTACGTTGCCGGCTTGGGCTGCAGTGGAAGCAGACGATGCCTACTCGAATGAGCACAGAGTGCTCACGCCATATCTCGGTACGGGATTGAGCGGTAAGGAGGACACATTCAATGCTTACCTGTCATCATGTAGAACTGTTGTAGAGCAGGCTTTCGGAATGTTGATTTGTAGGTTTGGTATGTTCTGATCTGCTCTTCGCTTTCCACTTCAAACTGTGAGCGAGATTAAAATGGTGGCGTGCAAGTTGCACAATTTCGTTATCGATAACGCAGATGAGACGCTATTTGACACACTTGCGTCTCACGATGAGAATAACGTAATAGGGGACCCATTTGTACATTTCCAGGACATGCTTCACATGGAACAAGAGAGCATGAGGCACAGATATAGAAGTGCAGAGTTTTCTACACTGCGCGATAGTGTGGCTAGCGCACTACAGTATCTGGGATTCGTTCGTCGTAGAACCCGACGTATTACGCATTGATATGCTAGAAAGCAATATGATACCGTCGTTGGATGTCGTCTTCCCAAAAGGTCCAAAACTGAGGACAAAGCGGCGTACCACTTTATGCAGATTCTTTCCTCCAGATGCGTGGCTGCTGATCCCAGTTTTGTCTCCGCCGTGTCTCGAGCTGCTCCTAACAGTCGTTCGTTGCTAACCAATCTTGCTCCATTATGCGCTGTACGTACAAAGCAACAGCCGTCATCAGCTTCTCCGATTTTTCTATAAGAGAGCATAATCATGTCTTAAAAATAGCCGTTGCCTCCTCGTACACGCCGCTTTGCTGTTCAACATACGGAGATGGAACACGCACTTTGTCTAGCTGTACCCAACAGACACAATGTGGAGCGTCATTGGAGTTGTGCTCAAGGAAGATCCAGTGCGGTCTGACACTGCTTTGTCGTCGGCACCTATCTTCACATTCGTGGCATGCGGTGGTGTTGGTGCTGCAAGGGCTATACATGCTGTCATGAGTTGGGTACGAGCAAACTTTTGTGAGCAGGATTCTGGTACTTCACAGTTCACATACACGTCTAACCATTCCGCTATAGCGTCGCTGCTCAGATCTGCCACCAAGGCTATTGCAGCGGCTTCATTGATTGTCCCAAGTGTCTGTTTTTCTGCGTATGGCAATTTGAGAACCTTGAATATACCCCTCTTTGAGAGCAGTCTTCCACTGACGGGACCGGCGCGTATTTCAAACTCCTACAGCATGCATCTCCTTCGCTCGACGACACACAAGAGCGCAATGAACATGCCAGAACGAGATATGTTCAGCTTAATGAAGAAGCGTTTTGTATGGCAAATGGAGCTATTCTACGCAGTAACGCTGGACTGAATGACAGACTCGCTGCTGGAAAGGCTTGGATAGATACAATGCATATTGCTTGTATACTCCCATAGTGTACAGGTACAATCTATTCGCAGGTCAGTTGCGCTATATAAGGATCCGGAAATGATGACCACGCTGCTTTGTGACATGACCAAAACGGAAATAGTTACAACTGGCGTTACTTTGGGGCTCATATTTAGCGCTTATGTCAAACCGGGCGATTACGGATCGGCAGGGAAAAAACAAGCGCTACCGGTAACTCGGTGGCAGCAGGAGCTCAGCATGATAGAAGAGCACATGATAAGCTTATATAAGGGATGGTGTAAGATATGCTCCTTGTTCCTCTCTTTCAGTTGCGGGCGTATGCTCATGTGGGAATGAAGTCAAGAGCGTTAGATGAATTTGGAGCGTATCTCCAGGTCTCAAAGTCAGCCTCAACGAAGAGAAACGTCGTATGTGGCATGTAGATCGAAGACGCTTTTGATCAGATGATATACAATTTTGCCAACTGTCGAGAATGCAGACCAGATGGGCCCAAGGCAGCAATACATCTCTATGAGGAACTGAGTGAGTACCAGAAACCCTGGTCTCTCTGTTTGCTGCGTACGTTAGGATGCGCGACACGCACAGTGCGATAGATTGTGCAAAGAAGTTCGTCGACCACGGAAGTATGACCTTGTCGCAAATAGGAATCGTACATCTTCTCGGAGCTATTGCGGAGCTCCAAGATTCAAAAGCGTGGTGGAGCGTTCGAAATCCCTTGGTAGACAATAAAGAGTTGCTGATATCACCTGAACGTCGACCAAAATGTTAAAGAAGTTATTATCAGGTTTGCCATCCGCCACCGACCACAGGTTTTGTGACGATATAATGTCAACCGGCGGTATTGAAGTTTCTGAACTGGAGTTCATCTTGAAGAAGAAGGAGTTCCCTCGATTCAGAACTCAAATATCCAGGACACTGCACTAGCAACAAGAGGAGACAGGGGTGAATGGCGTTGTAAGAACGACCATCACAACTGACACTCGGAAGTGTGATGAGACAGAAGCTAACTCAACTTCAAAACGATCTAGGACCCTTCATAGAAACTCTTTGCTTCCACTGTAGGGATTCCCACCGTGAGTTCGTCGAAAAGATGAGGACAATAACGCTTTTACAAGGCATAATGAATTGACCTAATTTGGCTCATGAGCAGTACAAGTTGGTCCTTCGATATCTCCACAACCTCTGCTGGATTACGCTTCCGAGGTTTCCGTTGTTCTTTTCCATCGGTGCTCAAGTCGCTGTTCGCATCCGATGGCGAATTCGTTGCGGAGTATTGGTTTAGCTGCTCTGATCGCATCTTTTTCAGGTCGAGGGCCATAGGGTCCGTAACGCCAGTATTATTAACGCCCTCATTAGCGAGCTTCGGTTTTTGTACGGCAGTTGTGGAGTTTGGAGTTTGGAATCCTCAACGGGTTGTTTGCACTTGCTTCGTCTTCAGCCGACGCTTACATCTTTGCGGTGATGCCCCCGATACACTGATATGTTCCTGTTTAGAACCCTCACAGCGCTCTCCTGATCTGCGCTTATCTCTTTCTCTGCATTATCCACAATAATGGTGCGAACAGTTTTGTGCTCTTTTGCATCTGCTACTGCTGTTGGCTGTTCCTCGAAACCTGTAGTCGAAGGGGTGGAGAACTCTTCGCTTATGCTTGTTGTGACGAACCCCTCGGCCTCGAATGATGGTTTGATGTCCTTCGATCTTTCTCGCAATTCGAGGTCTCGTGCAAACAGGGTTGTTGTAGAATAGGTTGGTTGCTAAAGAGGGTCAGCACTGGTTTTTGAAGGCTGGTGTTCCGGAATTGGTCTGCATCGGCTTAGCCTCTTTCGAGGCTTGCTCGCGAGACGGTTCTCCGTTCGGTAGACTCCTTATGTGAATAACAGCAGTATGGGAAACACTCTGAGGACATCGTAAGATATGTTTAGCAGAGTTAGCTAGATCATTTCTGTAACCGTGAGCAGTCATTGTACTCTTTGCAGCAATCGATGCAGGTTCACGACCCAATTGAGCCGGACTCACCGTTGGTCCAAATGGTTTTCGGTGCGCATAACTCTGCACTGAAGCGGTACAAGGCCCCAACGGACCACTAGAGGTTTTAGGCCAGCTTGCGGTGTTCAAGGCCTTTTCCAAAGCGCGCGAAAGCAGTGGTCGAACAATTGCCACAATGGTTGGGTGTGCTGTCTTTGACGAAGACCGTGTGGTGGGGAGTATATCTTCGTGCTTATGTAGCCACAGTGGTGTGTTCTGCATTGACGGTTCTTGCCCTAGTTCTTCAGCTGTGAAGCATATCAATGCGACTTATCCGTCTGCGGAACTGACAGCTACACTTCGACCAACGCTGCTCCACGTCAGATCTGGTTTTGTCAGTCACGTGAAGACCTTTCACACTCGCAAACGGTCGCTGGACGTTTTGTGTATCGTAGAAGAAAACTTAGTCTACGCAGAGAACGTCGAAAACCATTCGGTGCAACCTTGACGGTTGATCTCAATGTTAGTGCGGTGGACGGTGACGCTGATATTGAGCAGAAAATCTCTCTGGCCGCGCCCAGAGTGTTTACAAAGCGCTACAGAATAGAAAGACGTCTCACCTCTGAAGCCGAAAGCGGAAAGCTCATGACGCTGAAGTTTGCCGGTTGGAGCATGTTTGGATGCTTCAGCCGTGAAGATGAGAATCACGAAGTGCTTGCGTTGCACTACGAAATAGACGCTGATCCCTTTATATGGTTAGTAGTGCGGAGACGCCGCGGCCAGATGATGATCTCATATGTGATCACGGTGGTGATTTGGAAGTAGTACAATGATCCCGTTACGCTGTGGTCCGCACTGGGTTCCAAGCTTATGACTGTACAACAACGATGGACGAGGGTTGCCGTTATCGACATATGAAAATATGGACGAGTACATGCAGATTGTCATTCGACCATGCCGAGCACTTGTAAGTTGTTGTGCTTCAGATATGAAGGCAGTCCTTGGAGGTGAACCAAAAAGAGATGGGTCTGGAGGTTGGGGAAAGATCCCGGAGGTGTTGCCATCGGACTCTTTCTCTGAATCCTGAGCAGTTCAAAGCATCATACGGCGAACGCTAGGTTATAGTGTTGACAGAGATCATGGGACAAAGAGAGGTTGAAAAGTGAGATAAACAAAGAGGAACAGAGGTACTACAAATTCATTGGATTCTGAAGTTGTCTAAACCATTTGCGAAGAGTGCGTCGGAGTGCAGTGCAGTTCTGGCGACTTGTGACTTGGGTTTCTTCATCATCGAAAATTCGGATCTGATAGCGGAACTCGATATTGTCTTTTGGTTCGTTTGTGAGTTTAGGATACAGAAGAGTTGCGACATGCACCAAGTCTACTTCAGCGTGAAACGGAGCGTCCGCAATCTCACTCCTGCGAGGGACAGATATACAACCAACGGGAAGCCAGGGCATGGTTTACTCTTCGCCCTCGACGCCACCCTGCTTGCGTCTCATCCAGACTGTGTACTTCGGCAGGCCAGCGGCGGCCATCTTGTCGCAACCCGAGGCGGCACTCTTGCAGCGCTGTTCATCAGCTTGCGGGGTGCCCTCGGGCCTGATATAGGAGGCTACAAAGCCCTTCTTGACGGCGGCGTTCATGCCCACAACGGAGCGGTAGGATGCAGAAGAAGGCAATGACAAGCTCCAACGTGCTCTTTCTTCTACAAGTATTCAATCAAATTCAAAGAGCTACATCTTCTGCGAGGAAGAACCGCGAGCCAAGCTGCGAATTGAGCGCCGCCAACGTTCCTGTAAAGCACTCTTCTCTTCGTCATCAGTAGCTATTTCTATCAATTGCTTTGTTCGTTGTATTGATTCTATTTTGGCATTCTGCCATAGTTCTTTGGCTTCAAGGGCTTCGTACATCATCTTGTCGCGCTCGGCCACTTCAAATGCTCTAGCAATTTCTTTATCTTGTGGCTGTAGCGCTGCGACGAGAGACTGATATTGATGATTATCATCAGTGTGAGCCGTTTTCTGCCTCTTCACGTTCCCATGGTAAGCAGTTCCTGATCCACTTCTACTTGGACGAGCTCCCTTCCCTACACCTTGCTCGAATTATGCATCTGAGCGCAATGCCCTCGTCGCAAGAGAGGACAAAAATGGGTGCACTTTCAGAAAACAATGTGCATACATTATGTATGACTTTCCATCTGGAAAACTAGCAAATGCTTCAGGATCCCCTTGCCCTGAAGCATCGTAACGTGACAGACATGTACCGTAGTGGCTCTTAAATTCCCCAAACTTGCGCTTAAGAAACCCACCTTCACGCAAATGCACTCGACGGGATGGGTCAATCATGTCGATATCACTGCGACATACACCACCGGCAAGCACCGAAATAGGATTGGGTTTAAAGTTCGTATCGTTGAATAATACGGCAATGGATTCCACCCATGGATCATCTTGCTGGCCATCTAGTTCTTCTCTAGTCAGACACTGCATCAGCTTCTGACGCGTCGATGCCATCCGTGAATCTCCTAGAACATGCAAAAGCCTACAGAACTCATTGGCTGTAAACGCTGGCTGTCGGTCCGGCGTCTCATGAGAAGAGACTACCGCCGTAATTGAGGGTTCTCCAACTGCTATACCATTTTCTGTTTCAACGGGAATGTCTCCTTTAATCCAAATAATGCTTTCCTCTCCTCCCAATGTCTTCTTCACCCGCACCGTAGTGTACGGCAACGAATTTAGTCGATAATAATCAGGTTCGCTATAATCACAAGCGCAATCTACCATATTTGCCAGCATCGATATTGATATCTGTCTCTGTACCATTTTAGCTGCCAATATTTTGCGCTTAGTTGCATGTTTAGCGTTCTGTGCGCCAATGATGCGCAACTGTTTCATACCTTGTTTACAATGTATGTCATCATACTGTGCAGAAATTAGCAGGTTGATTGCTTCGTCGATGGTTGTGGGAATCGTTGTTGTATAGCGAATAGTTTGAGAGCTTCGAGATGCTGTCGGGTGTTGCGTAGGGCCATTTATGGCGGCTGTGAGAGGTCGTGGTGTAGTATGGTCGCCAGTGTTCTTATTGTTCTGATGTGTTACCATTGATGCAATCGATGTTGGTGAAGATGATGAATATCGTTAGCATTATGGCCGTCAACTCCTTTCACGTCCCTTTTCCGTCTTTCATCTGCGAAAGAAAACCTGTGCCAGGGAAACAATAAACTGAAAGAGCCGCGACATCAACGTGGGTTTTTTTTACTGGTGCTTTTCATCTTACAGCTCTGTGATTTACAATTTCGTTACCTCATAGAACGCCGCTTACCTTCCATGTCAACCACTCCCCCGCTCTTGGTTTCGGCACCCGGTCAATTACATTCCTGTTAGCCCGGAAAGTAGAAGGAATGAAATTGTTCTCCTCAAATGGAGTAAGACTGGCTTCCTCGGATGGTCGCAATCCACGCTTCACCCCATGAACGGTGTACTCCGTTACGGGCTGTATCCCAAACTTCCGTGATTCCTGCCAACATTACTTCGATCCCGGATGAACACCAGTGGATTCCCATCCACTTTAAACGAAGGCATGAGTTCTGCCTTACCTTCGCTTCCAGCGTCATCTTTCGTACTCGCCGTTTCCGAGAGTATCCAAGTCAGCCGTACTGATCATGTCATCCTCACTGAAGACATCGTGAGCACTATTCCGTTTGCTCCTCTTCCTTAGAGTGTTAAAGGGAGGGTCTGTTAGGACAAGCTGTCCCTCACCCCATAAAATCTCACTGTGATTCACAAATGTTTTATGTGTGTGCCTCAGGTCCTTCATGTCACAGTTGTACGCTACAAAGTATGACTTTCTCATCCCCTTCCACACCTTGTCCATATTCATTCGAAGGAGACTGAGGGGGTTAGGGGTCGTAGCATCGATAATATATGTGTTTACATTTCTACGCGGTAGCTCACTGGCTAGAGTAGCAAAGATTTTAAGTTACTTAGGCCGTCGTTATGGGACAGGCAAAAAATTAACGAAAATGACAGAACGCAGTACCCGAAACATGTGTTAATAATCACAGCGAAGGAATAAGAAAGAGGAACAGACACAGAGCTTTTTAAAACTTATCGCAGAAAGGGTTAAAATATTTAAGAAGGAAATTGAAATATTGAAGTGATGCAGATAGTCTTTTGCAGCACAAAAATAGATATAAATATATATATTGAGGAGGTAGTTCTCATTGGACATAGTTCCTTATTGTTTTGAAGAGCGACAAAATTTTTCCGGGGAAGGAAATCTACTCTATGAACATCGGGTCTGTCCCAAATATGGCCGAAGCATAACAAAAATGAGGTTGTTTAGCTCCAGAGTTTGTGAGCACGCCTATCTTGCCAAGAAAACCAATTTCTATTTAGGAAGATATTGTAAAAATATGGCCAACGTATGGCGAAAATAGAGCCAACATATGCCCCAAATATAGCCATTTACGAAAAAGTAAAGAGTCCGCCGGCACGATTTACACGTTTTCACAAAAGTTTGATATGAACGCCTTCATTTCGGTCACTTTATGACCCTATTTTGCACAGATTCGATGTTAATAAGGATTATGACAATGAAAATGATATTTCTAGTACGATTTAACTAATGAATACAAGCCGCATAAAGGTTTCCATACATCATTGAATGATATTAACTATAAATTGTTTAAGGTAATTATTGCATTTCGAAAGCGATTTTGGTAGGAAAATATATTCCCCAGGTACGACTTTCCGTCATTGAATTCTCATTTACTTCTCTGTATCTAGGCAAATTTTTGTAGATGTTCAAGGCATTCTCAATGGCTTAAAAGTTTTAGAAAATTTGCTTTCACCAGAATCTCAATATATTTTGATGCAATGAGAACATGATGACGCACGACGGAAAATGAACAAAAGAAGCTCTCCGACTAGATACCAAAAACATTTGTGCAGTTCGGAGCACGTTTGATAGCTATCCTGAGGTTGAGGACCACTTTTCTTCTGATGAAAGAGCTGCAGCACAGATTCACCACCGCTCAACGCCATGATAACCATACTTTCTGGAACCATTGCTCTCACGGATACTGGTTCGTATCAGAGTCTTAACCTTATATCAAAAAATCTGAATGCAATTGGCTTTGCATCGTCTCGGTTTTCGCGATTACGTGCGGAGTTCTTGTCACACTTTTTCACACGGTGATTGAGAAAGTATTTTTCTCTCATCTCTCATTCTCAATTTTTTGGATGGAAAATGGACCAAGTTGTTATTTGGTGTAAGGTAGATCTCTGGTTCCTGATGTCGAGTCTCAAAACGCAGGAATATTTTGCATGCTGTTCGAAAAGCACTCCCTCCCCACGGAATGGTGACGAAATCAATCGGGTCAATATCGACAACAAGTTTCAGAGAGATTCCCGGCGTTTTTGGAAGAACAGAACTTCTGTTATAAGAAATTTTTCTTCGTACACAAGAACTGAGACATAATCCGTCCGTGAAAACGTTATCAATAGAGTTTTGATATTTCTCAGTAGCGTCTTCCAAACTCAATCCGTTCGCAGATGGGGCCTGATACTGATAGTTATCCGAGTGCTCTATTCTCTGCAACAAATGAAACGACGCATACAAGAAAGAAATACAAAGCGTGTCTGCATCCAAATCGTCAAGAATGCACATTGGCACGCGGTATTCCCCTTCAAAGTCATGTTGTAGACCGGGACGGTTAACAACTGTCCTTCCTTCAGAACCAAATGTCGAACTAGATGCTGTTCGTGTACGATTCGAACTTGTACCGTTAGAACTCGTTGAGAGCGGGACGGGGTCGTTTCTCCTCCGCGAACGATCCTTTATCCCTCGCGGCTTTCCAATTGTTTCCTCTTCTTTCTTTCCCTCGCTTCTCTCTGTCGACAGTTTCCCGGTGGAAAACGAATTTGAATGAAATGACGAAGGGTTCTCGTTCAATGTAGACTTTGGTTCCTTGTTACTGTTTCCTGCAAAAGTTAAGATTGTATTCTGCGTTGGTGGACAAAGCACAAGACCATCATTCAGATCAGCACAGTTTCCGTTTTGCACGCATAGGACAACCGCACCGCTTAGTGGCAAATTATCGCATTGTTTCGCTATTCACTTGACAGCATTTTTTTCATACACGACTATTGCTGCATCGTTAGGAGTCTTCATATTAGTGGTTTCTTCGAGTAAACGCAGCATCAGATCCTTCTCAAATTTCTTATTACGGTCGCAAAAGCTAGAAGTTGCGTCCTTCAGAAGCCGATGGGCTATAATTGCTATACATTGCACCAACTTTTCGTATGATTTTGTAAACACGATGAACGCATTCTAAGGTTGTTCTGAACCATTTGCATCATTTTCGTTAATATCAGACCCCTCGATCCAAACGCCACCATGGTTTTGCCGAAGTGTCAAAGCTCTCCTCAACATCTTTCTTCGCGTTTCCGATTTCAACGCATTAGGAATCTGTTCATATCCGAATGGAACAATTCCGTATCCTTCCAGTTTATTTTTTCGAATAAAAACGGCTTGCTTCCTCTAACGTACCTGTCCCATTTCGAATGATGCTTTGAATGGTTGTTCTTTCAGGTATTGAAAACGTTCTATTCTTCGTCCAACGATCGAGAACAGCGGCCCGGAGTCTAATCGTCTGCGTAGTCGAAAGCCCCATATTATCTGCGAGAAATAGTTCCAGAGAAAAATGTTCAATACGAGATCCGACACGAGACTGAAGTTTTGTGCCTGATATCATACTCCTTCCAGCATGAAACGTTTGTCAAACGTGTCGTAGCTAATTTTGAAAATTGAAAATATTTGCAACAAATCCTAAATATATTTTACTCATGTCGCCAACTTGTCACTCTCTTTGAGGATAATGGCTCTTGAGGTTTTAGTCATAAGCAATGTTTAACCGATTCAGATCATCCACAACTTTTGCAAGTCGAAAGGGCACACCAGAAGTTGACCCAAACATGTACTGCCTTGGAGCTCTTATCAAGAGCTTTCCCTTGATAAAGATCTTATGGTTGTTTTCTACTATTCTTGACCAAGTTTAGTGGCGTACAAATTTTCCTGAAAAGACTGAAATGGTCATTATCATTCCTCACCCTGGATGACCGCACTAAAAACTGCAGCTACCTCGCACGACGTTTTGTACCCCAAGCCCCCTTATATACGCTATCATCTTGCGTGGCGGGTTCACGAGCCTACCAATGGGGCGAGGACACGCCTGTTCATTCCTCCAAACCCTTCAATCTCGAGTTCGCACATTGCATCGTACGCCGTGCTCCGCAGTGTCCAAGAACCCCATAAGGACAAGCACAGCCCATTCTACCGTTACGACCTGCCAAATAAGCCAATTACAGCGCCTGTTTTGGGTGCTTAGCAAATGACGGGTGTGGTAAGGCACCAATGGCCGGGTTCGGACGGCCAGCAGATTAGAAACCTGCCAAAAGTCTTTCCAGACAATGTCACGAAAGAACGGGAGTCGAAGTTACAAGCCGCGTCGGTCTACGGCTTTCATATCGTGAAACTCTAGCTGGTGCAAGCAGAATAGGTACTATTGAAAACGGAAAAATGTAATTAAAAAAGGCGAGAAGTAGCTAAAACGCGATAAAGAATGGGCTGTAGCGACGAAACGAGTGCCATTTGGGGGCTGAAATTGGACCAAGAGGTAGATGGGTTAGTTCTCTTTCGATTGCATATGGCAAACAGGTCGTCGATGACGGAAGGGGACGGGGGTTTTCGGGGGTTTATACTGTGGTTTAAGGTGAGATTTGTTATTTGAGGCAGTCTGAGGGTTTGGACAGGTGGTATGAGCGTGTGTACCGATGTTTTTGGAGGTATTTAGGACCGTAGTGAGATTGATAATAACCCTGATATCAGGTGGAAGGAGCCAATATCTAATGGGGTTCTACTTGCAGCACGAGGACACAATTTCATTAATGCTGATGGCATGTATAATCGTTCATAGCATGCCATTAAGTGACTTTCACTTGTTTGATATCGAAAAACCTCAGGACGCAGAGGGAGACAGAAATTAGGTAGCAGGAGAGAGATCACAGGCTCGTGCACGACGTGATGCATTGTTTTACTATGTCTCTTTTGCATGAAAACAACTTCAAATGTCATTACATCTTTTCAACAAACTTCTCAAGCAACATACGCATCATAGAACGCTCTTCATTTCCAAGCTTTAGTTTATTAGCGATCTGAACATGATGCTATGAAAGATCACTTGAATACTTTTGAAGGAAACCTTTTCGAGAAGTCTTCCTCCGTTTTCTGTTACTGGTAAACTCAATTTCCTTCAATTTGTCTGTTGTGCTCAAAACATCCGAGGGTTCATGCCGCGCCTTCCCTCGTTCTAATTTAGGCAATTGCTAAAAACGGGGCTTATTGTATAGCTTCTTGAAATCCCCATTACGACCAGATTGAGAAATGTTTTCAACAGTTCCCGAAACGCCTATAGATCCACAAACAGAAAAGCGCACCACGCCAAAACCGCGCAGCAGACGTCTTCTTGGGCAGCGCAGTCCGGTGGAAACTTCGATTAGGAGCCAAAAAAGGCATCAAAGCCACACAATAAAGCCGGCTTTTGTCCGTTAAGTGATAAAACACATATCGAAAGTTCTATAAAGCCATAAACTTTTATAAAGTCCAACAAATCTTTTTATACATAACTCGGCAGCAAAATGCGCGCCATAATTCAAATCTTGCATACATATATTAAGGCACAAGCTTAGCTAACACTCCAACTTTCAGCCAACACAGCCGCCAAAAATGCCTCGAGGTCGTCTTTTGACGAATTACGAGAAAGGCCTCATTCTCGCCCAACACAGTCATGGCATGTCTCAACGAGGCATTGCCAAAGAACTTGGTCGAAACCGGGGGTGCATCCAAAAGTTCCTCAGCAAACCTAACCCTCATCAGCAGCGCCCATTCAAGCCCAGTCATGTCAAACTCTCCATAACAACCGTTCGAGCCATTGTAAGGCAGGCATCAGCGTCGCGTACTACTGCGGCCGAAATACAGTAGCAGTATCAGTTACCGGTCTCTGTCCGCCGGGTTCAACAGATATTGTCGGGAACCACCTACTTGCGCTATCAACGTATGCCGCGTGGACTGTATAGGACCAAGATGCATAAGCAAAATAGAGTGACCTGGGCGACGGCCAAGCTGAAGTTTGGGGCTGTTAAATGGAAACAAGTCATCTTCTCCGACAAAAAGAAGTTTAATTTGGACGGCCCTGACGGGCTTGCGTCGTAATGGCATCATCTGCGCACCACCCCGGAACTTTTCTCTAAACGTCAGCAGGGGGGTGAGTTTTTAATGGTCTGGGGAGCCATTTCTTACTACGGTTGTAGCGACTTAGATCATGTCGTGGGCATCCAGGATTCGAAGAAGTACTGTGAAACATTGAAACGTAGTTTACTGGAGTTTGCTGCTGATTCTTGTCGGGAAAGATGTACGCTGATGCACGACGGTGCATCTATTCATCGCTCAAACTACAAAAAAAAAAGGCTTTCTGACAAGTCAATTGATGTTTTGGACTGGCCAGCTAAGTCTTCTCACTTAAACCCCATTGAAAATGTGTGGGGTAGGCTGAGCAGAAAGGTGTACATGGATGGCACGCAGTTTGATAACGTAACGGATCTAGCAAAGAAGGTATTGAAATGTTGGAATGAAATCGAAGAGAATTATCTTCAAACGCAATATCATTCAATGCCGCGGCGTTTGGTCTCGGTTATTGAAAGAAAAAAAGCGACGACAAAGTACTAAGATTGGAATAAAGGTGTGTTCTACGTTGTGGCCCATATAAAAACTCATGGCTTTATTATACTTTCGTGTTCTTCATTGTGCAGTAAAGAGGTGTGTTTCTGTTTTATTTTGTGGCTTTATTGCGTTATGCGGTTCTCTACGAGTATTGCATGCTATCCAGACGTTATAGTGTTGATTACTTTCGTTGGCCTTGCTTGGCTGAAGCCAAAGATTTTTGGATCTATACTGATTTCGGGGACTATATGTAGGCGGTATAATTGTTTTCAAGGCGCAAAAGTTTTTCTGCCACGCCTGGATTGAGCGTTTTATACTGCGTTTGTTTTAGGCCATCTTGATTTTCGCATTGAATAATTCCTTCACAGCAATTCTTTGATGTGGTTTGGAATCATAGATAGCAGATTTCATCTTTTGTAACAGTATAAGGACTGTGTCACTATCATATCCCTGCTTTAGTCCAGGCGGTTTGAAATTTACAGTAGTATTGACCTGCTTTTGAGCGGCTTGTGGTGTACATTTTTCAAAAACTGGATGTCAATTCATTAAAAGAAGTTGTTTTCGTCTGGTATAATGAACGTAGCCATTTCGTCGCTCCGGCAGAAACTAGCGTGGTCACGACATTCTTTTCCGCGTTCGAGAGATTGTCGGACTTCTTGTAGAAATAGTTGGAAAGTATAGAGGTGAAAACGATGGAAAGGAATGGAATGGATGTGGATGGAAGATGAAGTTGAGGAAAGGGAGAAAGAACTGGTGTAACGGATGTACTTTTGCTGGTTGCTCTTTGCTGCCACGTATTGTTTGTGTGTTCTGGTGGCAAACGGATATGTTTGTCTCGGGAAATGTCTGTAAAGGTTTCCACAATTTCTAGATATGTCGAATGTTTTTATGGATAAATTGTAGACATCTCGGCAAATGCTCCGTGTCCACGGTGCAAATTTTCTTTCTTTCTGTGGAAAGGCCCTTAAAGCGCAAGCACGAGTACAATCGTCGCGGCTAGCATGGCGTTTGGAGCGCCTTGATGACATTGCATTAGCCTTCTTGCTGAGGAGCCATCTGTTCACACTTGCTGTAGATAGAAACAACACTGGGTGAGTCCGAAAATTTCTAGAGTTCTACACGTGACAGCTGTCTGCGAATGACGGTTGCACAAGCATACCGTCCTGTTGCGGGAGTTTAGAAATCTGGTCGGAGTAAGACAATTCCTGACCAGATTTTTAAATCGTGACCAACCTGAAAGTTTCAAGTAACTGGCGCGTACGTTGTCCCGACAGTATCATATTTATTTACAAACCAGACATAACAGAACATTCCATTCTGACGGCAAGTACGTCTGCAACTCTTTTCTTCATGCCTTGTCGTTCTGGTCCAAATCTCACATTTCGTTTTCAATCACAACCGTCATCCTTTAACTCTACTTTATGCTACGAGTACGAGAACGAAACCGTCAAAGACCAAGGAGAGAGTTCAGAGAATCCGCAAGGTGCGTAAAGTATCATCGTCTAGGCCTTCCTAGGCCGCATTTCCACACAACCCCGTGGCGACATTTGCTTGGTTTTGGCTCTGATGCAGAATTGCTTGTGGCGACAAGCTTCCTGCGCACTTCATTCTTCCTAGATTTGCTACCATGGTTTTACAACAGACAAAAGAGTACCACGCATGGCTCTCCATTCCGGAAATCTAACTCCAGAGGAGGTTGGAAACTGCTTCTGGAAACTGAAGATCTCCTGGGACTGGTACTTTGGCAATTGAAAAGCCGAGATGTCGATTATTATGTATGTCCTGTGTTCGGAATCACTTCATCTACGCTTGGAGAATGGTTAAAATAGGGGATGAAAGTCATGAGTGCTGTCGTTTGTGATCGAAATCTAGTTTCGTTTCGTATCAAATGGCTAATTGCGTCAGAAATGAAAGACTCTTGCAAATTGCTTGAAAAGACTCGATTTTATGGATACGAATTACGTGGGGTGTTTGCCATAAGCGACTGAGCGAGGTTGCGCGTTCCAGATTTCGAAGACCCGATGACGCAGAATGCCTTTTAAAACGCCATGACAGAACGATTTCAATGTACAAACCTGCTTGTTTGGAACTTCCGTGAGGAAATCATTCACGCCGCTCTTAACTTCCCTAACAGCTGGCAAGATAGTCGATTGGCATATAGTTTTGGGCTGTACTGGCCTCCATTAGCATTGTACTCCTTTAATCCTCCTAGTTCCGCGGCACTGCGAAACCAGGAGGAGTAACGGAGCAACGGTGCTTGGCGAGAAGGCGTTTGTGAATTACAGGTGGACAGGAAAGGTTCTGAGTGCCCGAAACGTTAACGAATGGATACACTTGCTGGATTTGAACGTATTTGTGGCAGTGGAGCTATTACTACAGCGCATATACTCGAGTGAGAGGCAAAGCGCTGAGTAGGGTGCTCGTGGCATCAAGGCTCCCTTCCGTCGTATGACGAGTACCCTTCCCGGTGATCATTACAAGGGTGGGCAACTCTTAAGCCTTGCAGCCCATTTTCTGAACTACCGGACTAAACGTTTCAGTTTAAATCAAATTGCGTCCGTATACGGTAGATTTCAAACCCCGTAAAACAATCTACAAGTATTGTCAATGTTCGTCAGAGCGTCGCGAACATCACGAACACAAATGGAGCTCTCTTTTAATTGTTTCCGCCAGTAGAGCGTCATAAAGTAGTCCCTATAAGCGTCGGATGTGGTCTGCAGCTACCGCCACAGCGTTCTTTCCGTACTTCTTTTCTGACAGCTCAGAGCCGCTCTGCAAGCTCATACATTGCGTGCATCTTTATGCCCATTACCACGGCGGCAGCGCCCGACTGCGGCTCCTAATGCAGCTTCTGCTGCTGCAACCCCGACCGCGCCGGCGTGGGCGGTAGGCGGAGGCTGTGGCTGCGGCTGCGTTCGTGGATCGCCCGCGGCGGCGCGTTGCGCATGCAAGCGGCGCGCGATGCTCACACTGGAAAGTGCTCCGAGGTCAGAGGCGCAATGCCCACCACCAGGTCACTGGGCACCGCATTTATGGCATCGCGACTAGCTTTGCGCGGTGCCGACATGGAGCCGGACTCTTAGTTGCGCACCGCTCGCCCGAAGGACGTCTGCGGCACGCCGGGGCGCGGGAGGCACGTGGGAGCGGGCTGCGGTGACGCGTATTTGGAATGCGGCGGGTCATGGACGCGTGCGACGATTTCGATCGCGCGCGCTGCGCCGGCTGCTCGTGCGGCAACGGAGGTGGTCGAGGTGGCATCCGCACGCCGTGCCGGCGTGAGATGCGGTTCAGCGTTGGGGGCGTCGGTGGCGCCCGATTTAGATACGGAGGCGGAGGTGGTGGATCTTACGAGCTTTGCGGTCTGCGCGCGAGCTTCAAGCATCCGTGGCGCAGCCGCACAAGTTGTGCTGCTGCGCCACCGACGCCGCGGCGGCGCCGTCGCGACGCACGACAGGCGACTCGAGGGCGTCGACACGGCGCTTGGTGGTGCAGGGCAGCACCACATTGCGAAGTCGGTACGGGTCTGACAATCTAAATTCGGTCACATTGAAACGTCTGGCACGCTCCCGTATTGGGTATCTCCTTTTAAAGGCCAAACCGACAATGGAGCCTGTCCAGCAATGCTACAAGGCTGATTTTGATTTCCCTTTCGGGCTCAGCTCTCATTTTGCCCTGGAGACTACGTCTTTTTAGACCGCCCCCCGCGTAAAACAACGGAGACTGCGGAGGAAGAAGGTTTCTCCCGCAAGCTTCTTCCTAGGACAAGTGGTCCCTTTCGGGTTGTCAAAGCTAGGGCGAGCTGAAGCTCTTTATTACTGAAGAAAGCAGAGGCCCGTTACGAATTCCCGCCATGGGTACGACCGCGACGACGGACCGCACTCGTTAAATTGTTCAAGTCCGACTCGGGAGGCGCTGAAGAGAACTCATCCTCCGAAGACACGTGAAGCGTACGGAGCTGAACAGGACCATCGCCCACCAGGGAACCTGGCTACCTATTGAGGGATTAACAGCCGTGAGAACGGGGACACGATAAGACCCGTCCGGGACATGTGAGTAGTCCTTCGACAGCCGCTAGCAGATGGCTGGACGCCAGCGATTCGCAGCCCCCAGCAGGGTCAATGAAAGTTGTCTTTCGGTCCAACGCGATTGGTTTCGAAGCGCAGCGTCCCCATGAGATGTAGTAGTTTCTACAGAGACCGAACAAATGCGCAGCGTGGTATCTACGCAGGATAAACAGCGGCCCTATGGGATAACTGGAGAAGGGGAGGATTGCCTTTTGGGATATTGACTCCTCTACAGAAGTTGTGCAGGTCAGGAGTCATTACGGACCCAGTCGGGGATCACTGCCTCGCTCCACCGTGGCGTCTTTACCGTACCTTTAGTGACCTCACAGGAAAGTGCTGCGCCCCGTAACGCCTTGTGCGTCTACTAGCTTCTCCTTGAAAGGACAGTCTGCTACCCAACTACGGGATCTACTCATGATTCCGATCATGGCGTATCACCCCCTCTGGGACGTTCGAGTTTGGTTAAATTTTGTTCTTTCTCGCATGGCGTCGCTAGACTCTGCGTGGGATTATTGCGTTATGGACCGACTTAAAACCCGGCTTTGGCCCTATTTTACCTAAATGGGACCATGATCGGTTTGGACATAGTTTCTGGTGATAGTTATCACACGGTCGACCCAAACGGGATTTTCCGCTTTGGCGCTCGACATGGCGCATCGCTCGCTCGCGTTTTGCAGGGATTATAAGAGTCGAAACTCCAACACTCCCATGTGCCTGCAGCCGGTTTTGAATTGGTCGACTTCGGACGACCGGCCAGGGGACGGTACTGCTGTGATCTCTACCTCGCTCGTTCGCGGTCGCACTCGTTCTTGATCCTCTCGGGATTTATTTCTTCTGTAATTCGTCTCGCGCTGTTTCGGTCAGCCGCAGCGCTCGTGCGCTCGTGTTTCACCCGGGTTAGACTTCGAGTAAGGCAAAAAGTGGTTGGCCCAGTTGATTTAGTGTGCTGGTCTTGTTGTCATTTAGGTTACTTTAGGGCACTCATTCACTCGTCTTGTAGCTTGTGACATCCACCCGAAATGGGATCTTGGTGGACTTGAAATTGTTGTTCAGTGGGGACTGCAATCACGGTCGTTCGCCGAATAGGCATCTTTAGCCAGTCTCGGAACCAGGCCAGGCCTCAGAAGGGGAGTCTGTAGTGCAGTGAGAGGTACCGCCCTGACGGGTTCATAGCACAGGGTAACATTTGGGTGCTGTACGTACGCTTCATATCTGATATGGGGGTTCAGGTGCCTATTCTGTGCTATATTTGGCAAAATGTGGTATATAAGTCGTATCTGCATCGCATATGTGCCGTATGAGTGCCTGGTGCATGACGTAGGATTGCAGATGTAACGGAAGAAAAAAAATAATAATTTTGGTGGTGCGGGATACCATCCATAAACCAACCATGTGCACGCCATAGATACGACACGCATACGGCGTACATCTGCTTTTCGCCCATGTCAGCCACATAGTAGACAATTTAACCCATTCCTGAGGCACAGATAGTCCATATACCACCCAAGTGATTACTGTGGAGCAATCCCAGAAAGGGAAAAGCCACCGAGGCAGTTCGAATCCCCGCTCTCAAGAGAGGTTCGCACAGCGACAGCGCACCCCGTATCCTCCGGTGTGGGTGTAAATCCACGAGAACTTCAGGCTATACCACAGGGATGAGAAAGAACGCCCGAACGGGAAAAAGGCCAGGAAAGGCGGACAGAGTAGTGTAGATCGTAGCGGACTAATGATGGTATCTGTAGCCATATGTAGACATCCAAAGGTGGAACAACCAAATAGAAATAGGCGGTAATGAACCAAACCAATGGTAAAAACAAAAGAAAGAACAGAAACAAACCCAAGTACTGGGGCGCAGAGAAAGTACCGGTCGGTAAACAGATATGTGTGCACTCCACGAGGCACAAGAAAAACAAATGAAAAACAAGACAAATGATGGTATGCAATGCGTGCACTCTCCTGGTTGGAGCCTGGAGATAACTAGACCGTGCTGCGGTAACTCGCTCCGCGAGGAGTTGGAGTTGTCGCGCAGGCGAAATAGTTAGAGCGGCACACCGGGTTACCTTTACTAGGTTGGTGATGGCGGTGAGCCATCACTTAAGTAGTAGAATTAGCGGCCCTGTAGAGGGTTATCAAAAATATCTAATTATAGATTATTCTAAGCACCTCATGTGCACCTCCCGTCCCGGGCAGTCCTGACAGTGGCGGACCAAAACCCACGGGGTATTTCTAAAAATTATGAAAAGATTCACTCCATCCAAACAACCAAATAGTGGTACACATGTACACATTCCGGGTCCGGATCCACGTCATCGTGCCACTCATAACCTCGAGTTCCGCCTCGATGGGCGTCTCCATAAGTTATGATTGCCACTACCGAAACGGTATCCCTGAGGAGGGTTTGCTCTACAATTACCAGGGTAGTAGTAGTTTTTTTAGTTAGTGTGAGTATGGTGCACCTTGGGGTTCCACACGTGTTGGGTTGTGGCAGTTGTCGTGTCACCCTTCGGTAACCCCCTCATAAGTAGATAGCTTATTATTTTTGACAGATGGCTACTGCCCGTGGGAGGTGTACTTAAGCATCTCTCGCTGGGCAGAGCTCACCGTGGTAAACCTTAGGAAACCTCTAGCCAATATCCCCAAAGGATCATTCTTCCGTCACTACCGGTGCTCCACGCCTATCTCGTGGCCCGTTGTTAGCGTCCGTTGAGTGCTCCTTCGTTTCGGCTTGGGTGCTGCGCAATTCTTTCCCGAACCAGGGCATAGTAAGTTGTCCCAGCTGACGCTGTACTATACGTGTGCGCGCGGCGTCTTGGCGACTACCATGACAGCAGAGATGCCTTTGTCCAGCCGAGGCATGATTCCCGCGCGCTCGCAATGCACCTCTCGCAGCGCGTCGTAACGCAGAGCCAACTCGTTTACCAGCGTGCCGCCCCAGTTGCAGCATGCAAGATCGCACATCATGCAGGGCAGAATGTCACCCAACAGCAGGTTCTCTTCATCATACAGCACGGCGTCGCGCAGAGCCGTGGCGACGGCACGCGCGCACTATGGCTGCTGCTGGCGCTGGAGCGCAAGGGGCATCTGCTTCGCCGCGCCTTCCTGCGCGCGAACGGGCGGGTGCTCGCCGCCGCGCACGAGCGCGACCCTCCGCTACGCCAGCACGCGACCGCCGTGCTGCGCCCCTTCGTAAGCCACATTGCACTGAGCACCTCGCAGCTAGACGTCGCCGCTGTCGCCGTGTGCCGCTGTAGGGCGAGGCGCTCACTGACGTGGAGATGCTTTCTGTCGGCGTCATTTCCCTGTATCGGCCTGTGCTCGGCAGGCAGCATGCAGCGTTGCGCGCCCCTGACGCCAAGCATGTCACGACCGACTACGAGAGCACGCGCGATCCGCCTTTCATGCTGCCGCACTTGATCGCGCTCAGGCTGCCACACGCGTATGTGCTACCAATTCGTGCATGAGCTCATCGATCACTCAGGCCAGTGGCTGCGCGAGAGCGTGTTTGAGAGCAGGCACTCAGGCAATCAATTTTTCCAACATGAATGTTAACCCCTTACGCACTGAAATTTTATGTCTACATATGTAGACATAAGAAGTAAACCTGATTGGTTCACAGTATTTCCAATTGGTCGTCCGCGTGCCAGGTGGTTATGATTCTCATGTATACAATAGCAGACATAAGCTAATGGTCGTTTACTGGCTCTTCGAAAGATGTTGACTGAATGCTACCAATTGGTAAGTACAATTTGGAGCTGTGTTGCCCCGATAAAAGCCATGCTTGCAAGAGAGTAGCGTAATTTGCATCGCACATTGTCAAAGCTGTATCTCCCACAATCACACCCAAACTGTGTGCATCCCACACATTCAAAGGACTGTTGAAAGCTCGGTGCCAGGACTGGCCAACCGCCGAAATAATGGGACATCCCACCAGCATTAGTTTCATCACTACTCCAAAACAAAACCCTTAGCCAGCATATATCTGCGCCTTCTACTTTGTTGCCGGTTTTGAATACATCGGAAGATCCAACGGTGTCATCCAACGAAAGAGAATGTAACTTTGGTGATGTCGCAGAACAGTACTGTGAGGAGAATGACCCTGAAGAGTTTGTTGTTTCTGAATTAGGCGCAAACGAAGAATTGGATCTTTAGAACTCCGTGTCCTACTGCACTAATTAGCAAGAACGAAGCGGATTGCACTTGGCGAGAGAAGCGCTTATTAAGAGAGCCATATGAACACCGACGTGAACTAAGACTTTTTATGCTTTTTCTCAATGGAAGTTACCTCAATTGCATCAGAACATGGACCAGCAACGAGCTTCGTAGACGCGGAAAACGCACAAAGCCATTGCGGAAAGACGAACTACTGGCGTATCTAGGACTTGAGCTGGCCTCGTCAATACAGAGGATGACTAAGCTCCGAAATTATTGGTCCTAAAATGATCTATTGGGGAACTCCTTCTTGAAGAAGGTTATATGACGTGATATGTTTCTAAACATTCGATCAGCACTACGAATTCATCCAGCTTACGGTCATGATGTTGCATGCACTGATCGCTTGTGGCATTTTCGACAACTTTTGGAGGACTTCGCTCGAAATGCGGCTACTCTCGCCATTCCGGTAGGTATCAGTTCACTAGATGAAAATACTGTGCGATGCAAAGCTTGCACCAGAGCTCGGTCTTACATGAAGTCTAAGCCCGTCAAATTTGGGATACGATTCTACGCGGTTGTAGGTTGGGCGCATGCATATCTACTCAGTTTTCAAGGCAATGGCTCTGGCAATAAAAAGTGAACAAAGACCTGTCCAGAGGAACACCAACATTTTTCAGGATCTCAGAGGAGCCGTAGACCGTAACGTTGACGGCAAACTGGTGCCAAAGTCATCTCCACCTGCACTTTGGCGTTCTTAAATTGCC
This sequence comes from Gracilaria domingensis, assembly GCA_022539475.1. Classification (NCBI taxonomy): domain Eukaryota; phylum Rhodophyta; class Florideophyceae; order Gracilariales; family Gracilariaceae; genus Gracilaria; species Gracilaria domingensis. The sequence goes on from VCMS01000075.1 coordinate 81,475, forward strand.
CATCAAACCCGTCTTTACCCAACGAAGGAGAATAGTCGTCTTGTTTTCATAGGCAACTTTTACAACCGACACTTGCTAGCAAAGCAACTTCAAGTTCTGGGCTACAACGAGTGCAAGGTACTGGGAACAGTGAGGTTTAATAACATCAATGGCGTAAACCGTCCAGCTTTAAAGGAAGCCATCGAAAGTTTAAAGCAAGCTCAACGTGGAGAATGGAGGTTAGTGCAGGTGCATGAGAAAGCCGAGAGTGCAAGCGATCCGAGCGTTGTGGCAGTCAAGACTGGGTTTATTGTTTTCAAGGACCGATCGGTCGTTTCGTTTTACACGAACCACCTGGCATATGCGCCAAGAGAAAGAATCCATTCGATGGACGAACATTCTATCAAATGCGTACATGGGCTTGCGACGCCTCCCTATAAACCTTGGTTACGACCCATTTGGCAGCGAGTGAAGTCCGAAAAATGTTCAAAAAATTAAATATGTGGCCAAGATGTAGGCACAATGTTGTCTCATGTCTCGAACCAATTTTCAAAAAAACAATTCATGGTACCGTTAATGGTCGAATTTACACCGCAACGGCAGGGCGACTACTGAAGCCGTTTCTGGCCCATATTTGGTATGTTCGATATCATTGAGAATGGTCCACAATTCGGACGCTCGGCAGCCGCGATGATATATGGATACCTCTGCCAGTAATGCTGTGTTTGCATGGTCAGTGTCAGGCCCATAGACTGGCTCCGGCATCGAACCGTGTGTGGAGCTGTCTGCCATGGCAACGATTTAGCTCTACAAGGCTAGCAGGATTGCAGACGCATCACAACGACACAAGGATTTGCAGCTTGTACCAACGCCTCTCATGATCTTGTGGGCAGGAGACACCCGTTTGAAAAGGTTGTGTAGTTGGACATCCCTTGCGGGAAGCCATACCAATCTCCTCACTTTCCTTACACACACATGTTGACAAGAATGGAGGAGAGTGCGTCAGCAGCGAAAGACGGGGGCTATCGCCATGCTGCCTCTGCTACCACATCTCGACATGTACATCTTCTTGATTTGATAGCACCGCAGATAGCTCAGCCCGAGCAACCTCTCTCTCTCTGACCAGGCAGGAAATAATTCAGTACAAGAGCGCCAACCGTTTCTCCACAATCTCCTCAGCACAAACCGCTGAATGATGATGATACCGAGACGGAAGGAATGTTCTGAGGATCTCAGCGTCAGTTCGTTAGGATTTGCGAGTTGTCCCTTGGTCAAAACCAAGCGCACGTTGGAGAAGGTGAAGAGACTGGATGAGAGGACTGTGCTCAAAGCGACTACTGTTCCAAATGAAAGCTAGATCTAGCACCAAATTGTCAACGCTTGATTCACAATGTTCGTTCTTTGTCCGCTTGAGATTCTCGGAGTGCAAGCAGTTCACAATGTGAACTTGACATGACGCCATTCACCAAATTTGTGCTCTGTTTGGGACAGCCTGGTCAGATTAACCAGCCACGGACACTAGCCGATACGGCTATACGAGCGCATACCAAAAGGCAAGCTAGTTCACCTTCGATGACCCATAGACTCGCCCATCTTACTCCCCATTGGCATTATTTCGTCTGTTTGTGCTAAAGTTGCATCAGCCCACAAGAGCTCTCCACCAGCATGATGATCCTCGTTTTTATGCTCTCGCTGCTGTCGACTGCGCTTTGGCTTGTTACAAAGCCCCTGCATCCGCTCCATCTTTTTCGGCGAGCAGCCCCCCTCCTTGTCTCAAGTCGAATATAACGCCGGAATCTGGACTCAGAACGATCTACTAGCATCCGCAATCAAGCTACCACAAAACCCAAAGCTTGTGTCACCAGAAACTGCATTTGTTCGCGATTCTGACTGCAAGATATTCGTCACTGACGCGCGTGGAATCATCTGGACCGTAGCTCAAAACAGGTCAGCATATAAACCTTACGCAGTTACTGGGGGTGCATTGCTAGGCGGTGTTTTCGATCCCTAAACTGGGGCCCTCTATGTATGCGACTCTACACACGGCCTTCTTCGGGTGCCGCCCGATCCGAGCAAAGCTCATACAGAGATTGTGGCTCCTGCATTGTCGTCCGATCCATTAGATGAAATCACCTATTGCGATGACGTACATGTAACCTCTGATGGTAAAGTGTACTTCACATCTGCCACGAAGCTGTTCCCACAACGCGACATGCATAGCCGTCATTCTAACACGTACGGAACATATGTCACAGACGTCTTGTACGGCTCTCCATCTGGGCGCGTACTTCTGTATGATCCAGAAACAATGGAAACCACACAACTTCCAGACGGTATAGCCTTTGCCAACGTAATTGCGGTACATCCTAGCGGCGACTACGCCCTCTTTGCGGAACCTACCACCATGAAAATTTGGAAGCTATGGCTCCGAGGTGACAAGTGTGGCGATAGACAAGTGCTGGTAGAACTGCTAGGATTTTCTGATGGATCTCATATGACTCTGCGGGAAAGCAGTTTTGGGTAACCCTCTACGGCCCGGCAGTGTTCATATCACGACTGGTCTCGCGAGTGCCGGATTTTATCCGCCGACTTGCTGCAAATCTTCCTCCGAAGCTTCTAATTCCCAGCAAGCCTGCCAGCATGGTGGCAGCTATTGATGAAGAAACGGGAAAAGTGAGCGTACAGTATGGTGACCCATCCAAGACTCATGGATTGGTTGCAACGGCTCATCGATGTGGAGACGACCTATGGCTGGGTATCCTTCATGGGAGCACAATTTCTCGCTTTCGACTACCCGACACTGCGTAGGGACGACAAACCATTGCCACAAGCTGTCCGCTGCCCCGTATGCGTAAAGGGCCCGTACGCCTCATGGCCATTGATGATGAATCAGTCACGAAGATGTTAATTGTCGAAAACTCTGCAACGTCACCCACAAACACATGAATTGCATACAGGCAAGAGTGCGAACACTTGACTCAGGAGAAGACGACAAAACGTATTATACTTCGCCGTGGATATCGCTAATTCGCGAAGTACAGTACTCAGCAGAAAGGGATGCCCAAGAGTTACAAGTGTGACGTTGGGTGGCCCTCTCTCTGAAGAAAGACTAAACCTTTAGTCTTGAGATAGTGAGTTACATTGATTCGAAGGCTAAGAAGGCCTGGAACAAGGAAGCGCCAGAATGTTCGGTGCATTTTCCGGTGCAGCGACAATGTCGCATTAAGATGCACACATCGAAGCTGCAGTTCACCAGCATGCTACTAATCAAGTCTGCCAATAGTTTACATCCATGGAAGATCGAGGCTTTGCAGTCTGTCTAAGAAACAAGTCAGGGTAAGACAATCAGGGCTCGATTTCGAATGATATTATTGCGGTGTCATACATCCAAGTACACTGTTCCAGATGAAAACGCAGTGATAAACTCTCCCTTGGCAGATCTTATATTTGAAAACCTTTGAACTCGGTTCTGTTTCTCCACAGGTGAAATACGCGCTCTCCAGTTGCTTCCGATAACTACGCGGTCTTACTCATGTTCCATGTTAAACTTCGCCATGTCGATGAGCTCGTGAACATCGTCATTACACGCGCAATCAAGGTCTGTGATCTTTCCATCACAGATGGCATGAAACAGCAAGTAGAGACTTGCTTGGGGCTCAAGACATACTCGCTGGTTATAACGAACATGCGTTACAGGAGATGGACAATCTTGTTCATCTTCCTGATGCAGCTCACAGGTCGTTATCACTCCCATCGACCAGATTCCAGCAATCTCCTCCAGATATGGCCAGACGCGATAAAAGGACTCAAAAGTCCTATCTCTTTCTGGTGCTTTCACACCAAGACTGAAAACGGGCCACTTAATGTAAGGTATCAGACCTGTGTGTGCCCAACAACCCAAATTGGAATCACGCAGCCAAAGACATTGATCCAGCCATACCCGAACCTTCTGTACATTGGAATTGACGAGTATATGCATCGCTACTTGAAAATTATCCCAACTATCATCAGAAAACTTATAGCTACCAACGCTTCGATTGCGATGAGTGTACGAGATAGCAAAAATGGGAATGTTGTCCCGACCACAGCGATGATAATCCTGTTCGCAAGCTGCATAACCCGAGCGTCGCAATTGAATTCCAAACAATTGTATGTCGGTGTCATCTGCGGGATGCAAAACGCGAGAAAGCCCTTTGCAAGCCTCATCAAACACAATCTTTCCTAGGCTACTCGCAACTTTAGCCTGACGTTTGTGAACCTCTTCTAGCAATTCGCCTATAATCAATTCAGATTTCTCAGACGGGCGTTCAATCGGCACCGGAACGATATTAAAGGCGGCACAGGACATTTGAGTAGAAGCGATTGAAGATGGCTGTGAGGCAGTTTCTTCTGACGCAAAAGCTGTCGCTGGACACGGTCCAGGCAGAGATCCACAGTCTGGAGTACCTGCCATAGCAGATGGTAGAACAAAGGGAGTTTGCGGCGATACGGGTGCAATATGATATGATTCAATACCACTTTCCACTGGAGGATGGGGATACCCATCAGGTGCAGCTTGAAAGGAGGAAGATGAGTAGTTCGGCCTGCCTTCCGCTGGATCATGCCTTGGCATGGGACGGGAAAAAACGTGATGAGGAGGTGGTCGATGGTGAGTAGATACAGCTGGCAAACTCTGAGAATGAGGAATGTGACTCGCGGGTGGATATGTATCATACTCAGGAGACGGCAAGTCTGGGGCGGACTCATACGGACGTTGCGTACATGATGCTGCCTGAGGATAGTTTGGCCGCTCTGAACAGGTGGCCTACGAAGAATTGTGGGCAGGTTGGGTGTAATACCTGAGCGGCTGCTGATGCGACGGTTGAGGCACTTCCGGATAGCCTGGTGGAGGTGTTTGTGGTGGCGCAGATGGCGAAAAGGAAGGTTTGGTTTCCGTGTACGACATGGGGGGAGGAGTGGTTGGAGGCGGGTACAAGCTCGGTGCTGAATTACTGGCGCCGTGAGTTTGTGAAGATGGGTGTGACGACGTGGGACGCTGATTGGTTCCGAGTGGATGTAGAGATGTTGCTGAAGGGCTCGTCTCTTGAATGCAATTGGGTGCCTGAGCAGGATGTGGTGGCAAGGGATATGTAACTACTGGCGGCGGATGGCTTGGCGGGTTTGAGGAAGACAGATAATATGACGGCGGCGAAGCATAGGGAGGATGGGGCTCATAGTGAGCTTATGTCGCGGTAGGTGGAATGGAAGGTGGCCTTGGGAGAGTTGGTAGCGGGGTTTGGTCAGAGAAATGTGACACATGGGAAGGGCGAGGGGTAGAGTGTGAGTAGTTTAGTCTAGGAGTTAACTGACGTTCCGGTGGAGGAGGAGGCGAGGGAGATTGAGCAACAGATGGGTAAGACGGTGGCGGTGGCGGGGGCGGAGGAGCTGGGTAAGACGGATAGAAGGGCGGAGGCGGCTGCGCACCCTGAGGGTAGAAATACGGCACAGGATCACCTGGGTGGGAGTGATTCGGAGGTACACTCGACGAGGATGGAGGATCAATGTTGACCCTACGTAGTTGGTAAACGTATCGTGCGAAGCTGCACGCGCAGCACACAGCGTCACGCTAGGCGGCGCCAAATTGCCTATCGCGCGCGACACGCGCCGTGCCACGCGTAGCGCCTAATCCGTATACGTGTACATCCCTACCGCGGCTCATACACCGCCATCGTCGCCGTCCATGGCACTTGCAGCCCCTTCCACAGCCGCGTGCGGCTTTTAGACGCTCCTACTTTGTCGGGGATGGCAGAAACAAGACGAGGGTCACGCCGCAAACATTATCGACCTCTAGAACGACTAGTCCCGTACACCAAGAAGGACAGGCCGCAGGGCCAGTCCGTTTAGGCGGCGCGTTGTGTCACCTACTTCTCGACCACCAGCATCAAGCATCACACCTTCAGCTTCACCTACCATGGCGGCGGCGACGTGTTGCTGCTCAACGGCGTGGAAAGGGTGGAAAAGATGTCTGGCGAGCCCAGCCCGTGCGTCAAGAAAACCATACGCGCCGTGGTCACCGTGCCGGAGGGCGAGGTGCCCGTGCAGATCGTGTAATACAAGTCCGCCGTCACGCCTGTGCAGTGTTTGATGTTATTGGTGGACAGTGTGGTCGCGCCTCCCAGCGTCACCGGCTATCGCTCTGCCGAGCTTGTGCCGGCCATATCGGGTACGACCACGCCTACCGCATCGCTCAATGGCGGTGGTCAGATGCAGATTATTGGAACGGGCTTTTTTGACGGCTTTTTTGTCAAGATTGGCAAGGCCACGCCATCGATTCGCTCATCTCCGCCACGCAGATTGTGGTGAACAGCATTCCGTCCGCGGCGGCCTCGGGTGGAAACGAGGTGTTTGTTGTCGTGTCCAACTCGGCGGGCTCTTCAAACGCCTTTGCTCTCACGTACAATAATGTGGTCAAGGCGGGCGTGGGCTGGGAACAAACGTTCCTCAAGAGCGCCGGTGGAGGCAAGTATTCCATCAAGCAGGTCACGTCAGTGACGATTGGCCCGGATGCCAAGTATTCCGTAGGCTCGCTTGCGGAATTGTGTACCAACTGGACGTTGACAAAGCGCTGTTTGTCACGAGCCAATTCAAGTCGGCCAAGATTGGCGACGGCCTTGGCATTCTCGGTATAGCGTTCAATCCCAAGTCGAAAGACCTCCGCGTGTATGTGACGACACCCTTGCTGTGCTGCGATTTTGGGAGGATGCTGTCCGGCTCGCCGTCAGGCTGGGCCAATGGTGCGGTAGAAACGCTGGTTGCCTGCTGTGGCTGTTTGTGCTATGAGAAGCAGATCATTTCAGGTTGCTGGTCTCGAATCATGACCGCGGTGCCAATTCACTCCTGGTCTTAAATAACGGCGATATTCTCATTGCGGTCGTGGGTGACATGAATGCCAGGCACAGTACGCCAGGCAAAAAGCTCGGCGGCAAGCCGTGCACCGCGACGATTGTGGTGACCATCTTCTAGAGCAGCGAGTTCAACGGCAAGATTACTTACAACCAACATGCGCAACCTGAAAAGTCGGTTCTAACCAGGGGCGACGTTTCCGCGTACGCCTCTGGTCTGCGCAACTGTTTCGGCATCGCGCTCCGTACGAATGGTCAAATGTGGGCCACAGACAAGGTGGCAACTTTGGATACGTTGACATCAGCACCTCCTGCAGTACGCATGTCAAGTTTTCGAAGTAGTTTGACGAGCTAAATCTGATTTTGTGCCTGGAAGTTACTACGGGCACCCCAACCGCAACAGAAAGGAATGCTCGTTTGGCACGGGTGTCGACCACAAGGCGAGGATGGTGCGCGCGTAGACGGGAGTGCTAGAGTACACGTCAAACGTGTTCCACGCTGATCTTAAAGATGAGCAGATTCTGTCCAAGTACGCCGACTCGGATTCAGGTACAACGTGGAGAAGAACAACGTGAGCTTGATTCAGATGACCGGCAACTCCGGGATCAATGTGATCAACGGGTTATATGGTAAGCTGATCATGACGCGAGTTCAGCAAGGCTTTGTGGCTGCGCTAAAGCCCCAAATATTCCGCTGATGGTGCACCATTTGTGATAGCTGTGACTCGAAGAAGAGGCGTGGCCGGTAGCCAAGCGTACATTTCTGGCCAAGAATTGGTGGAAGCGTCTGTGGTGACGTTTGGAGGAACAGCTGCCACAGTGAAGTCGTTTGTGAGCAAGAACTGTATGTTTGTGACTGTGGTGCCGGGGAAGGGAGCCGTGTCCGTGGTGGCTTCATACGGTGTGTCGTCTAGTGCTGTGTCCCGGATATGACTTTATCTACGTACATTGGCAATCTTAATGTAATCATTACTGGCCAACGTTACGATGTGGCCATGTCTACAAATCCTAACATCATATTCTCGTAGTGGCTTTATCCACGAAATGAAGAGAATACCATGCCCAAGCCATTGCTTGGTATTTCAGCTGAAATACAATCGAGAAGATCGGAGGCCGAAGCAATGTTGTCCAAGGTCAGAAATCGTTTTCGAAAGAGTGCCTACATACAGCAAGTTGTGAATATGGCCCGAATTGATGATGATTTCCTGCCGTCTGAAACTGACACTACTTCTGTAGCGCCTTCTCTTCTTCGGTCGGAGTCGGAAAATAATGCTGAACAGAATCCGAAACCACAAGAAAAGGGGGACCTCGAAAAAATCCGGGATAAGGATCTCTTGCGACTTCTGCAAAGGGACCTGGATGACGAGATTGGTGACAATGCTGTGAAAGAAAACGGCGTCTGTAACCATTCATAACTATGAAATGCGAAAAGATGGTGAAGATCCCACCCAGGCCGTACAAGTTGCGCCCGAACCTGAGAAGGCGTCTCGTCTTTCTCAGAAAGAGAGGGAGATGGCAATGAAGTTTTGTCAGGCCATCAATAAACGACCGCAGGCTCACAAATTTTTGATGCTGCTACTCTCCAAAGCAATCGTAGACGCCTCAAGACTCAAACTCCGACCAGATCTCAACCTCCGGAACCGTAGGCAATGAAGGTTATGAAGAAGATAAGATGCAAAAAAGGGCTCGGCGCTCGAGTGCACGGCTGCTCAGCTCAATTAGAGTCAACGGTTAGGGCTTCTTGCCGAGGATTCGGTGTGAACCCTTAGCAAGCACGTTTTTACGCAAAGCATTTACTTTCTGAATATGAGCGGAAACAAATTCAAAGCCATGGCCGATCCCAAGAACCCTTGAAAATAGTGAATGTCGATCCCGGTTCTATTGAGAAGGAGGATGTGCAGGATATTCGGACTGGAATACTCTTGAACAAAGTAATATGAGCATAATGGTTACGACCCATTGGTGTTGCTGTCTTCCTCGTTAGATTTGCTTGCGTCTACGGTCTCTTCGGTAATCTCCAGTACCACAGCATCAGGTGGGACGCGCTCAATTGACTTCCTATGATGATTGTGGGTTTTCAAGACCTTCGTCTCGACCTCACTGTGATAAAGATACTGCGTAGATTTAGAGTCACTTTCACCCAGACTTGAGTTTTTCTGTCCACTGGAAAAGTCCGATTCGGAACTTTGGGAACATGACGCCGCCAATACGTTTTGTTCCAAAGAATTCGAAGCAGAATGTTCCGCAATTTGTTGGACATTTGAGTCTCCAGCATCACTCTGGGTTCCAGACGATGTCCCATCACTGCATTTTTTACAAGACCATGTACTATCGGTGAAATCACTATTAGAGCTCTCTGTAAGGACACTTTCAAAGCTCTTAAGGGCCCTTTCTCCAGCACAGCGTGCACGACGTCTGACCAATCGTTTGTTACGGTCATGAGAAGACTCACTCTGCCTTGAAAGTTTGTACCTTTTACGGCTCAATTGGTTTTCTCTTTCTCTGTTTTTTGTATTACTTCTCCACAGAGCTTTTCGAAGCGCGTCACTCAATGCCTTATTCTTTATCTTGGCAATGTTTCCAGGCGTGTCGGACAGGATATGAACCTCTTCACAATTCTCGTTGCCTTCCTCGCATACAGTGTGCTCAAGTACTAGCACTGCGGCCGATTTTGGGAGCAAAACGGAGTTTACCGGAAACGATACTCCTTCTAAATCCACAGAGGTGTAGTTGTTGGTACGTGCGGTTGGTGACTCCATTTCAAACACGAGGACAAGCTTGCCTACTTCTCGAGATTCGCACTATTGAAGAAAGAGGTTGGATGGGATAATTCAGGTTTCGGTCCCGTCCCAAAATTTGTGACTGGACCCAAACGTGTAACTTTAATGTACACGTTTTTCGTCGTAGCGGTGCAGGCCGACTTGAGAGCCATTCATATGTCTTCGAAGAGAACAGCGCTGGAGTTTCGAAGTACGAAGAAGAATTATCGGAAGTGCAACGCGTTGGAGGCAGATCCTTCCATGGCCACTGGCGCCTGCATTTATAGCCTAAGGATTCTGGCACTACACCGCCCTTTCCCCGCCCACGTCTGAACAGAACACCAGCGGCTATCCTTGTTCGAGTATTTAGCCGGCCGCTGCCGTACTCGCTTCTTCACTCTTTTCGCCTTGCGCGTCTGCGCGAGTCCATCACCGCGCCATGCACGCTCCTCAGAGGTGCCGCCCGGCGTACCCTGCTCTGGATTACGTTAGATCTTTGCGCTTGCGACCCAAGGAGAAGCTACGTGGCGCCAGCGCCTGTTGAAAGGGCGACCTGCGCGGGCTTGTCGCGCATTCCAGCGCCTTTTGCATATCTAATTCCCTACCATTCAACATCGCGGCTAAGCTGTTGCGACGCACATGGACACCGTTGATGTGATTTCACCATTTGTTATTGGAAGAATACGTTCACGCCCGCAGAAGTATCAGCCTCGATAGTTCGACCTCTCCCAAACACTTACGCGTTTCATGCTCGCAACACATCTGTGCCGAGAATGTCCCGCTCTTGGCATTATCGCTGCAAACGTTTGTTGCTCGCAGGGAACGTTTTGCAAAACTAGGCTTCGAGCTTACGATCCAAAGCGCTTTTTTTTCTTTCATTTGGCGCAACGGTATTTGAACTAATTTCTCTCCGTAAAACACACAATGAACGGAGCGGTATCTGATTGCGTCTTTGAATGTTATGCTTCTTTCCAACTAGTGCGGAACCTCTCAACACAGTAGTATCACATCAAAGTGAGTTTTTTATGGTGCAACGTAATTGTTGCAAAGATGGCCCTGCTTGGACCTCGAGTTTGGAAGACGTACTATGAAGTTATCGCATCCTTCTACTACGCAACTTGATTCGCGATCTCTTTCGGCTACAATACAGTTCTTTAGGGCAAACGTAGTATCGATTTATGGCGTTAACTTTCTAACATTCAACCAAACGGGTTTTCTCCATTCGTCCATCATCGTTTCGTATGTGATCTGGAAATTGAAATTCGAAAACATCATCTGACCGTATTTGCCATGAGATTCTACTCTCGGCGGCTCCTTAGCCCTTTCAGATTTTCTACAAACCCCTCGATTCTTTCCGAGTGGGGATGCTGTGGTTTATCAACATAGTACCGACGACCAGCTATTTCAATAATCCCAACATTTCGGTCAATAACTTGGGCAATCTCGGTGGTTGTGCTGGTGATCTGTCTGTCTTCAGTGTAACGAAGATCATATTGTCTATGTTCAATTATGTCATACTGCCAAAAAAAATCCGCGATAACGATGGTTATCTTTCTCCTTTCTCTATTTGTTATGGCAGTAATTTCCACTTGGAAAATCTTCCTCACGCTTCCATAGTACAAGTCCCTTTGTTTTTTACGATCTTTGCTATTCACTGTCTCAAGCTCGGAAGAAATGGAACCAATGGAAACGTCTTTCCCGACAAAAGTGGCTGCAATGAAGTGTTTCGGACGACAGTTTTTCTGCTTAGCAGCTCGCTTTCGATACCCTTCAAAAGTCTCTATTGAAACAGCTCCGTTCTGGTTCATGACTATAGCTCTTTCATACTCCCCTGCACGCTCTATATGGAAATTTGTTTGCAACGGAAAATTCGATCTAAGAAACTCCCCTATGCATCTTTCGCGTCCAGGAGAAAGCCAGCTTGGATGTGGATCGCAACCTCGCCCATTGCAATACACATTAATTCCAACTTCGGAGAGTCCACTTTCTCCCTTTTTTGTACTCGAAGCAGACGGTGGAGCACTCAAATATGTAGACACAGTTGTAGGAATTCTGCCTTTGTTGGAGAGACGCAGTGAAAAGAGTCGAAAGTTCTTATGGAAGATATGGGCGGAAAGATGTGGACTATTCTGGACACGTTTTCCGATCTCGCCTAGCAATCGTTCTACTATGAATTGCGAACATGATGGCAGTGGCCCGCATTCCTGTAGCATTTCCGGAATATGGAGAATAGCATGAGTACTTGGGGTGAAACAAAAGGCTTTTGATTCGGAGTCGTACACCAGTTCAACAAACCTTGCGTACAACTCATAAACTAGCGAACGCAAGGATGACGCTGGCTCTTGTGAACAATCGTATCCGAAACTCTGCGTCACGAGTCGAGAAGTGAGTATCCAGACAAACATGATCCTTTTATCCAACTTGTAATAGTGAAAAAATGGAGTAAGATACACTTCTGCATGCCGTTTAAAATCCTCTGCTTTGTATGTCCCTAGATTGTCCAACGAGAGCGGTGGTCGCCCCCAGCAACTCGGTATTCCTTTGAATGAGTCGTTCATAGCCCGATTAATCTTGGACATTGTATCGGATGGTATGCAAAAACGAGGTAGAGGTCTTCTTCCGTTCTCGAGTCTCGCATGCGATCCAGTTGTTAACCTAAGAGTCAGCTTAACCCAGCCCAGAAGTATCAAATGCATAACGTCGTACGGAAACGAAGATACATAGTCCAGGTCTAACTGGGCCAAAGTCGGCTTCTTTTTGATTCCTGTTTCCTTCAGGATCTGCTTTCTAGAATTCTTTGTCAAACGCTTCTGACTGAGCTTTTGCCATACTGCTTGAACCATTTCATGGGTTCTCTTATTTGGACACTCAAATTCTACCACGGCTTGAATTTCGCTCTTCTCGTTTCCTCGCAGGACATCTCTGAACCGTTTGACCGCCAATTCAGGTACGGCATAAGAGGCTTTTAGACTTTTGAAGTACGTCTTCTCCTTGCAACAATAACGACAAAATCGACCCGCATTGTGCCCGGCGAACCCCAAAACCTTGGATGCGGCTGGCCAGTCGGCTGTGAAGAACATCATGAACGCTCTCAAAGTTCTTACCTTCCCATCACTGCAAGACAACTGAATTCCCTTCTCTAAATTTCTCAGGTCTTTGAACAGTGGGTCTAAGAAAGTTTCGAAATGATTCGAGGTGTGCGTACCTGGAATGATAGCGTGAACGATCAGGTTTGAAGCCTTACTTCGAACCGACAATGGGACGTTCAGCACAGATGAGACGACCGGCCATGTGGATACTGCGTTCCCAACCCGATCTCGTCCGCACTCAAAACCGTCAGTCGAAAACGACAGAAAGACCAGAACCTCTTCTGATTCGTTCCAATTGAACAACTTCTCCGCAGGTTGTCGGAAGAACAGATCCCCATGGTAGTAGTCATGTGGTGGTAGCTCATCGCTCTCGTTCAGCAGATACTGTTTCGCTTTTCGATATCCATCCATTATGTGCGTGAATGATACACTAGAATTGCAGAGCCCTCTGAGCGCAGAAGATGTTTTCAGGTACCAGAACTTCTTCCCTTTTTTCTCTACGGAGAGGCTGCAAGTTGGGCATATATCAACATTCCGAAGGAATCCAGCTTTTGAAAATGTCTATTTGGACACATCGCAACGTTTGACTTCTCCAACAGAGAGCACTTAATTGAGTGCGAAATTAAGGATGTATACGAGAAAGATGATGAGATTGGTCTTGCCTGCAGCAAACGTTGCGCCGCCCTTTGCGAGATGTTCGACCTTTCAGCACTGAATATGAATTCAATGAGGCGCTCAAACTCGGACTGAATATTGCTCTTCTCGAAATCAAACGATTGTTCCGGTGAAGCGTACTGTGAACTCAGACGCATTGAATTGAGACTTGAAAGTGACTGTGAGGAAAGGCTTATATCAAACTCTCTAGGGATGTTATTGAATGAATCTTCGTCATTTTTATTGCCACCCGTCCCTTCCTTTTGATCACATGCGGCTGAACTTGAGCTGGAATCAGACCCATTACCAATGGAACCTTGAGGCATTTCAATTACATCCTCAGAACGCTGGGATGGCTCCGACACTAAAGTGTTGCCTCTGTTCTCAATTGGATACTGAGAACAAGAAGCACCAACCTCTGTTTCCCGTAATTCCGGTGAAGAATCATTGCAGGACTTTTGCCAACGGAATCTTCTCTTGTACTGCTGTGTGGATAGAAATATATTTTCAGCCCTTTGTTCATTTCCGGGTTTGAAGGATTCGGAAATCTCATTCTCTCCTCCTAATGGTTCTGGAGCAGTTTCCCAACGGTACCGCTTTCGTCTATTGTGGTCTTCCATTCTGCTGTACGACAATCACAAAAGCGATTCTAATCTATTTCAGTGATATAGAATTGTACGCAACGATATCTGGTTGTGGCTCATGTGAGCTCCTATGCATGGAACTTAATACGGGAATGATCCCTTCTGATCTCATTTTATCCACAAGCAGGCCTAAAAAGGCCACCGACGTCCAGAAAGTTGAAACCTCGTTTTGAAAACAATTCGATTTATTGCGAAGTAACCTGTCAACGGGTCTCACGCTCATCTCCATATTTTTGCAACGGTTCAAGACTTGAACCGTCACGGAATCCATCTTCGTTCGGGGCGGCCTTTCGCTTCTGACAACTTCCGCCCAGCATGAGACAGATTTAAGGAAAATGTTCCCAACGCTGCCTCTTAATGGCAGCTTCTCCCCCCCTCCTCCATCAAGAATCAAACGTCTCACCGGGACAGAACCATATCGACGTCCCCTAGCTTGGTTGAGTTGGCGCGACGTATCGGGCTCTTATCCTACTGAACCGCCCGTCTGACGGCCTCCTAATCATACGGTTGACATGTAAGCTGTTCCTCATAACATCCGTTGAAGCCACCATGAGACACTAACTTATTTTCAGAGATGGGTTCTCGACTGACGCAGAATAATATGCCTCGTGTGACTGCCGATAGTGCATTCCATCGCCCATCCGGTTCCCACAGGAGCTTCTCTCAGATTGGCTCTCATCCTCTCAGCTCGATGCCCAACAACTCACGTGAGGTCCAAGGACCTGACCGTTTTGCATCATGTTCTAACAACAAGGGACTGTCGAGTGATATTTTGCCACGGAACTCAGTCCGAATCCCCAGCGCATCTTGCAAGCGAAGAATGAAATCTACTGATCGTCCAGGCTTTCCAACTGGCACTCTTCTTTCTGCGCGAGTAGTTTTCAACCGCTTGTATCAACAACAGCAAGGAAGAAGTGAACCGTACGATGATGACTATCCGATATATCCAGCTCTTTCCAACTCTATCAAGGACGAATCTCGTAGGTTCTTATACTACAAGCTTGAGCTGCCGAGGGGTAAGCTCACATTTCGATCCAAACGTTCCCAGTTTTCGACGCAGCTCTCCCAGTTGCAGAAGGAGCTATTAGAATCTTTTCCGATTCTGGGGGCTGCACAGAACAATTGGATTCTGGTAGAGTTCGTGGAAGAGGCCGTTCAGCGAGACAAGAAGGCTGTGGGGGAGGCAGCTAAAGCTAAGGAAGCAAAGCAAACCATGAAGATGAAGAAAACTGCCGCAAAGAAGGAAGGTTCTGCACAAAACCACGCGAGGGCAACCAGGGAGCACCCACGTACAGCGGAACATGAGATGTATGTAACAAATGAACATGATCCAAGCGACGATTTGCGAAACAACTCCGTGCAGCAAACTGGCAATCATCATTTCTCTCGCGGTGCACCGAATCAGCAGGATGAGGAAGAAGTATTTCAAACAATTTCAACTCCGGGTCAGTTTGCTTCACATGAGTCTGTGCCTCACCAGACTTTTCGTAAGGGTGGGTCCCATTCCTTCAGTGGCGACGAAGATCAAGGAAGTTTCGGTGATATCGACGTCGTTGACGATGATGAGTACACTAAACAAAACGTAGCCAGTGGTTTGAGCAAAGAGTTTTTGAACTCCCTCATCAACCACGATGGAGGCTCTGGGGGGAAGGTTCTGTGCAACAACAACCTACAGAGTGTGACAACAATGGTGGATTTGGTTCAGACCAGAGTGGCCATGGGCATAGTGTCATGCAGAAAAAGGTGGCAGTTGCCCCTGCAGAGAAGGAGAAGCCGTTAGCGAGGAAGCAACCGAGAGATGCTTGTAGGCATCAGCAGATGAATGGCAGGAGGCCAAGTGACTCGGTGACGACGCCGCAGGAGGTTGTCCCAATGAAGCGTCCACGTGCAGCCAGGGGAGCCAATGGTGGTAATGAGGCTTCCCGTCCGAAAGCGCGAAATGAGGGAGCTCGCCTTTTGAAGAAACTGCGAGCAGGAAGAATTCGGAAGGCGACGCGTTCTGGTGCTCCCACGAAGAACGATACTCAACCGGCTGTGCAAGATTGAATTCATGAAGTGATTCTTGGGTTCCGGTACTTCCCAATGAGTGCTACGACTTCATATGCGTTGTGCACTTCGGCGTAAGAGAGTGGTTAGGCGTATTCTTCCTTGAATTTCAACGGTGTTCTCCGGCAAAGCTTTCCAAAGTGTCAATGCAACGCTCACCTTCGCCCCCGGGGGTTCCCATATCTTTTCTTTTGTTGTTTGCTTTGATTGCTGTCTCATTTGATTGGCCTACATGGAACTAGTCGTGGTATGTTTCCGTACTTGTACTGTACCTATTTCGACAGAGACGTAGAACACAATGAGCGTTATCTAGGTACTTTCTAGAACCATTAAAGGGCTGGAGTAGGCTAAAGTTCTGATCCTTTATTGCCGCCATAGTGGCCAGTGCTCTACTAGATATGGTACGTTTTGGAACAATTAATATCGCACCTTGGTACGCTTTAGGGCAATATAGAACAGAATTCCATCGTTCCAATTCTGGACATAGATTGGCCTGATCCTCGGCCCATATATCGACACACTTCTGTACAACTCAATCGTTCTTCATTTGGACGTACTTAGATATATTTATGTTCTACCAAAATCTCCCCAATTCGAACTTCTCCTGATCTCATTCCTTACCTTTTTTTGGTCTAGATTTCGACCATTTCTTGTTCCATCTCAGTTCTCTAGCTCTGTCCCTTTCTCTGTAATAATTAGGTAGAGTTTTGAAGATATTTCGGGGAAAGGAGGGAGGCTGATACCGTGTCTGTTTTGGACATCTCTGGTACTGTTATTGGCATCATCTATGCGGCCTTTTCATGGTCACATATTGGAGGCACAATTTCGGCCATTCGACGTACTCAGTCTGGACTCTAATTTGCAGAATAAAATGGCCATTTTATTGGCCTTATATGGTACCATTTTTGTACCTTCAATTTGCTTATAGGGCTTCAGCGCTGGATAGGCACGGAATCACCACGTCGCACAACGTTGCATGTTCCTGCAGTCATCGTAGCATATAACTGGTTCATGAATGGCGTAGAACGTTTCGATCAGCTGCGATCTAACATGGCCACAGTACGCCGAGAAAGGGAAGAGACGATGAGTCTGTTGACGTTTATTCTTGATGCCGGCATCCTGAATAGTCACGCAATACTAAAAGCGATAATCCCACTTGATGATGCAGTTATTGATGTTGCAGGTATGAAGAAACGATTCGTTATTCAACTCGTCGAAGAGCATGTGGAATACAAGCAGCGCCCAGCCTCAATTGCTCCAGTAGATTCCGGTGACAAACCTCCTACGACCGTTGCAGCGCCACACGTCGTATCTGCATCATGCCATGTTCTGCTCGAAACAGTAGACGGTAAGCGGGTTTATTGCGTTCTGTAGCGGCTCGTGTGGCAAACTCTTCGAAAGAGCTATAGAAAGTACTGCTGCAGTCATTGCAGAAGAGGTCTCCATGTTAATTGTTTCTCTCTGTATCATTACAAGGAACAGTTAAGAGAGTCCCGACCAGAAATGTATCAAACCATCTGCTCCGCTGAGCAAGCACTCCATAGCCGATCCCACAGAAACAGGCCAAACAAAGTGACAAATACTCTATCTACTGCAAAATTGGTGCACAAATCGTAAAACTACTGTTCAATGAACCCCATGTAATGCCCGGTTTTGTCCGTCCAAATCGCTCGTCTTCCTTGCAATGCACAGTGCGGTATCTGAACTCTATTGCCGCTTCCAAGGAACCCGTATCGCTCGTATATGTAGGCCCTGTAGGCATTCATTCTTGCACGACTGCTGAGGTCCGGTGACCTTGGAGGAAACTGCATCATTGTTTTCTCGACTACAAAAGATCCCAACTGTACCCAGTAGCGGGGAGTGCCGCCACATCCGCTACATGCGACGTCCTCATTATATTGGGTTTGCACAGGAATATTCTGTTCATGGATTTGTTGGCTATGCGCTTCGTTGGCGTGGGAGGGAAGAATTTAACCTTTCCTGGATGCATCAGAACTGATGATATTGACAACAAGTGTTACATCCAGTTCATTTTCCATGTCTAGTTGCTGTTCCTTGCGCGAAGGGGCCTGAGTGGCTTGCATTAGACGAATCATTGCAGGACGACGGAGCTATCTCTCAGTTGTCCATTTCGTGCGAGGTTCGAGTTAGAAGTTTCCTTGCAACTAATAGTTGCGACCAACAATTTCAGAGCTTTGTATTTGTTTTCGTCCTCAACGGCAGTGTTCTGTGCAAAGTCTGGAATGATATCTGGCAATATGAGTCGTGGAAGCAAATGGATAAGAAAGAGCGAGTTATCCCTTTGTTTGGAAAACTGCTGTCTTTGTTTACGACACAAAGCTCTCAATCCAAGCATCACGATATGTGCTTAGCCGTGGGGAAAAAGTCCTAATGTTGCTTTCAGTCACAACAAAAAAGGGAGACATTCCAAACAGCATAGACGTTAAAGCTCTTAGTGCCGCAACAAACGACGAGAGAGCATGATGTAAACGTTACCATATACGAGATGGCTGTCGTTCAGAGCGCTCAGTGGGGACAAAAAGATGTCAACAGCTTAAATGGGGAGTGCACGGGCCGTGCAGCACGGCTGAGAACGGAGGCCGTGCGTAACGTTCACCTTTTCTGCTGTTGGAAACAAACCTGCGTTTCAATCAATACTAACCCGTCCTAGAGCCACCCACGTGTATACCATCTTCACTTCTTACTGGTTCTTTCTTATGTCTACTATTGCAGACATAAGAAATTTCAGGTCTAAAAGGGTTAATATTCTGCGCAGCGTCCCTGTCAAACTGACTGCCAACCGGTCAAGGTAATGCTCCAGTTTGTTCTTCCAGTTATCAAGTACGCGCTTTATCGTCTCTTCAATAATCAAAGCTATCATTCCTTGGAAACTATAGCGGCTGCGCTCTATTAATTTCATCACCATTGAATCCATGAGTCTATCTTCTGCATCTAACAGCTGTTTTTCACGCCCATTCTACAATTTAGCCATTTTCTTTACCCTGCCTTCCAATCCTTTCACGCTATCGTTCAGATCGAATTCACGACGCGCCGCAGGAGAACTGTATGGAGGTCTGTTTGTCTGCCGTCTGAAAGTGTTTTGATTTGCATCATTTGCAGTGTTGCTGCGAGTTGCTTGCTGCTCAAGAGAGCCATCCGTTTGTTGTTCAGAGGTTCCAGCAGTAGGTAATATCTCTGTCGCTGCAAGACGTATATAATCGCTTAAATTGAAGTTGTAAGTGAGAGAAACCATATTTGACAGAATTTTGTTCTGTACATTCATAATCCGGATAGGTAGAATTGACTGTGCGCTTTGGGTAGTATTGCAGCTTATCGTAATTGTCTTTTAAACGAATCGTCTTTAGTTGTCTTTTGACTTTCTTTCGCCTAACAGTTATACTCATGATGTACGAATACTCAAATACTCATTTCAGTTGATTTCTGCTCTTTTAAAATGTACAGCAGAACGTTTATGTCATGGAAGATATAGTTTTAGGTGTTGGTGGTGCGTTTTTTCTCTTTTTTTGGAATGCGGCCGTTGAATTGCTTTCTCAGATTTGGGCTCTAATGCAGGCCAGAAATAAGAAGCTAGATAAGGTTGCAAAGTACTTGGCATTTCTAACGTTTATTTGGCGATTTTCTGAGAATCAAAAAGTGAAAGTTTAGAGGGTTCTCTTTCGAAAATTGCCTCCTAATTGTCGTCATTATCTGTAACTAACAAGTACTTGTGTTCCGTATCAGTGTTTACCAGGTTCTCAATTTGCAAAATGTAGCGCTTTATTTTTCCATTAAGCGTTTAAATTTGTTGCAGTTCGCAATATTAAGAACAACAGTTCTTTATCGCCTTTTCTGACCTTTAAGAGCTAATCACATTGCTGGTAGAATTACTTTCCTGTAATTTCAGTAGGCAGATTTGTAGATTGCATGAACCAATAGAGTCGTATTGAGAAATATAACTTGACAGCATAGTCCGTTTGAGCCAAAAACGAAGAAACAGCTCTGTTTCGAAGATAATGTTTAAACGCCAACTAAAAAGTCAACTTCATTTTATTTTGTTTTAATGTGACCAGGCGCCATGATTGATGTATCTCCCGTTCCAGTTAGCCGTTTTGTTTCATTCAAACGCATTTCGAAACCTTTTCGTCTCTTCTCAAGAGAAGGTTTTGACTGTCAAAAGAAGTTTTTACAATGTTTTGGCTTATATCTCAGTTCCACCAAAAAGGTGATAAGGTACTCTTGTTTTTGAAGTCTACCCATATTCCGTTCAAGTGCTTTTGACGTTTTGCATGAAATCAGAACGGAGGGTGCATCCTGTCAATCAGCATTACAGTAGCGACTAGCCAGCACAAAAGACCGGAATCGTAGAGATCACGAGTAGAGAAGACGAACCAGAGTTCTCTCTCTCACAGGTTATGGGCCAAACGCGATAGCAAGTAACCTGCTCACTCATCATCTACCACCCCATCCTCTCTAAGCCACACGACGGAGGCCTATTCACGTCTAACCCGTCGTTTGCGACGGGAAGATACTCGTCTCTCCAACGAGATAACACACGAACTTTACGATCAAGCCATTCGTACCGCTAACGACCACCACCAACCCCGCGACACAACACAGCACCACAATACAATGAATCAGAAACAACCTCATTCCACATCACCCACTCTTCCAAAGCTCAACCCCACCAACTACTCGTACTGGCAGTTCTCTCTACGCAACCTAGCCGCAAAACTTGATGCCACAAAACACATAACCGGCAACCCACCTATTCCAATGGACCGAGCGGAACGTAAATCATACATATACAAAAAAAACCACACTTATCGACGCAATCATGACTAGAGTACCTCCTGAAATCTTATGTCAAATCTTCGAACCAGACGACGACCCCACCACATTTGAACTGCTTGACGTGTAATTACACAAGTCAACAGAACCACAAAAGAAGAACACGCCTTCCTTAAAACAGAGGCTGAAAGATTACATTTTGAAGAAGACGCAAAAGTAGACGACTATATTAAAGCCCACCGGGGAGTACGGGAAAAGATGCTAGCCGCCAAGAACCGGGACATCAAAGACCAAACTACCACAGTCGACACTCTCATAGCCGGACTCAAACATCATCCGCCACTATCCAATATTGTGTTCCAGTTTGTTTCTCAAAAGCCAACCACAGTGCAGGAGTTCACACGAAAGTTCAAGGAGCTTTACAACTACTCACAAAATATAGCAAAGGCATTCTCCAGCACTCAACTGCCACCACCAATCACCGGGGACTACGGTCGTTACATCGATCAGTGCCGACGATACCGGAATTACAAGCCCCCCAAGAAAACGCCCACCATTTACCGACAAACCATGCTATTTTCATTTATCACTACTACAAGCGTATTATCGGCCACCATTGCAGCACATAGATGCACAATGTCGCGACCCACGACATCCCAAGCACAACCGCCCCCAGCTAATCTGGCATTGAACTCCTGGGCTTATCAGCCAGTCCATCCCCCGTACCATCAGTACCAGTATCAGATGCATCCAGCACAGCTCCAGCCACCCCCCCACCAGTCGATGTCACGTCAGAGACAGACACGGAAAGCACGGGTACTTACATCCTAGACAGTGGAGCACATCCTTCATATATCACGACACCCACTCACACAATGACACTGCCTTCATTCCTAACACTGACTCACACTGCAACGGAACAGCAGACCAAGTGCACGCCCCATGGAACGCTGCACATCCGCCCGCTCAAGAATAAGCACACAATCAAAACGTATGCATTGGCAAACAGCCACATCAAACAGAACCTCCTCTCAGTACATGACCTGGCCAGCTGCTATGGCCTAGTGAAATTTATAGCCAAACAAGGTTACATTGTCACACAAGACAAACACCACCAACGGTCATTTCCAAAGCACAATGGAGGAATCATCGATACGAAATTACGGGTACAGTCCTATAAAAACCCAATGCTCTTACAGCACGAACTATTCCGCGTAAAACTCCAGGAGCAAAACGACCCACACCCATAATCACACCCACCAACCGCGTCAAGAATCCAAGACAAACTCGCCTCCCAATTTCGAGTCAGCCCAAATCAGCCCCATCCCCCACACCAATACACAAGCTTACCAATCCCATCATTCCACCAACAAGATCAAACATACAACTTCAAACTCACAACTGGCACATTCGAATAAACCATGCCAATCCGACAAAACTTGCGTTCAGGGCAAAACACCGCCTTATTATAGGCATGCCTTCCAAGCTCGCACCAGATACCATTCTCACATGCATAGCATGCAATGCTGCCAAGCTCCACCCAGCACCCTACCGTCCTAAAACACACAATTATCCCACCGCGGCCTACATCAGCTCAGACACATGCGGGCCTTTCTTCCCCACATCAACTCATGGAAACAACCACATACTGACACTCATCTGTGCCACAAGCCGCTTCGCGTTTGCGCATTTCGTCAAAGACTGGAAGGATATCTCACCTTACATCAACACGACATTGCACCACATCAGACAACGTACGCAACATCCGCTTAGAGACTTTTGTACAGACAATGCCAAGGAATACACGTCCAAAACAATACACGCAATCTACAACAAACACAAAGTTCCCCACCATCTGCGTACCCCATATCAACCGCAGGAAAACGCAATTGCAGAACGATTCAATCGCACAGTCCTAGAATCCGCACGTGCGCTACTGACGGCAGCCAGACTCCCAGACATACACTGGGAGGACGCAGCCAGAGATACAATATTCAAGTACAACCTCCTTTAATATACCAGTATCAATACGTCACCGTATTACATGTGGTACGGATCCAAACCCAGAATAAGACACGTCTTTGTGTTTGGCCAACCAGGAGTAATACCCGTCTATGCTCCCAAGAACAAACTGCAACCGCGATCACACCCCGCTCGATATATGTACGGTAACTCGCACACCCACGTCACCGTTCTCAATCTCCACAATAACCAGTACCGACAAATTCCAGCAACGGACTTCCGACCATGCCACAGCACAACAAACCCAACGATATCTCTAGCTCAAGCGCTCAAAGTCAAAACACAAGTACCCCAGACACTGCCATTCAGAATCGAAATTAAAACCCCTCCGCCGAAAAACTTAAAACAGGCCAGACAGTACACACACGCATTGCTGTGGAAAGAAGCACATGGCACAGAACTTCGGAACGTAGACCAGTACAACAGCATCAAATGGCTGGATAAATCATTTGTGCGCCCATCAGAAGCGGTCATACCCATGATGATGCTATCTCGCTACAAGCGTTCAGCAGAAGGAGCTATCACGTAGCGTAAAGCTCGGTGTAACCTCCGCGGCGACCTGATCAAACCAGGCCTACATTTTAAGCCCGAACATCGCACATTGTATACAGCAGATCGCACTACCCAATGCATGTTACTCGCGCTTCACGCAATCCACCAATATCCTATAGAGCATTTCGATATCAAATCAGGGTCCCTACACGAAACATACCAAAATGACAAACCTGTATATGTCCAACAAATGACAACTTTTGACGATCATTACAACCATAAAGGACGCTACGTGCTACTCACCGGCAACCTCTACGGATCCCCTCCAGACGCATACTATTACAACCATGGATTTCAGAAGTTTCTAGCAGCTCTCCAGTTCAAACCATTCGAACACGATCCATGCCTATACACCAAAACAACGGACAAAGGATGCACAGTGGTTAACACTACAATCGACGACTTTCTAGTACTGGCGTCAAACACAGAACTGATCGATGACCTTCACAAACAGTTACTTACCAAGTACAACATCAAACGCTTCCGCAGACCAACACGCTTCCTTAACTGTTCCCTCAGATACACGCAGAAAGGTCATATCCACGTCTCACAGCCAAATGCAATCGATGCAATACTAGTACAAACAAAAATGGGCCAATGCAACCCGACATGTACTCCATACAACAACCTTAAACCACTTGATTAACAAGACGCAACAACTTTTCTGAAAAAAACGAAACCATCCGAGTTCAGACAAATATTGGGCGAGATTGGGGTCTGCCAAGAAAGGAGAGAATGACAGAGTGATAAACTACGGCCAATTAGAAGGCTCGTATAGACATCGAAGATAACGAGATGGTCAGTCTAGAGCGGGAGTTGCAACCCCGCTTCAGAACGACAAATGTCGTTCTGACGAAAGAATGAAGCAAAATACCTTCTTTATGGCATGAAGTTTCCGACGTCGTCGTCACCGTTTCTCTCGATAGCCAACGCTGCGAACTTTCCATCATGAACACTGCAATACTAGGCCTCGTGGTTCTATATCATGGCGCCCTCATTTCTCGTTTGGCATCTATACCGATCTTGTTCCCCCCGTCGCCATCTCGAAGGCGTGTATCAAAGACAAGGAAATACAGACGTGTTGCACTTATCTGCCCCATTCGAAGCACTCTCTCAAGACCGTGGTTTCAATTGCTCTCTTGCGAAACGGAGGAAGATTTTGTTACAGCGGTGAACATAACAAAGCCTGCGCTTACAAATGTATTTCTTCCGGCGTTCATTGCAGTTTTGAATAACACAAGAACCTCACCTTACCGAAGAACAAACTCTCCTCAAGGACGGAAACCCTTCCTCATGCAATCGACCTTCTTGGAATGGCACTGTGATATGTTCGAAGCGGAGACACACTCTATTCTCTGTGTCCCATTTTCGGTATAGTTCCGTCATCGATGAGCGATTGGCTAAACCTTGCTCTCAATACGCTGTTCGAAGTTCTGAAATCCAATGTTATACGCGAAGCTCGGATTGAGTGGCCAACGTGCGCGGAGATGGAGGCTTTATCGCATCTCCTAGCTCAACCACGACCGTTTACAGCACAATAACTCGATGGCGTGTTTGCTGTAAATGATGGGGCACGCATCGGATTTTCTCCGCCCGAAGAGAGCAGAGTACAGATTGCGTTCTACAATGGGTTCACAGGGAAAGTGGAGGTCGTGAACTTGTTTGTGTGGAACTTCGGTGGAAAACTAGTGCACGCTGCTGTTAATTACCCTGGTGCGGTTCATGACTCTAAACTCGCTGGAATCTCTAGACTGTATTGGCCCAGGTTATCGGAGGAAATGACACCAAAGCCATACAGAATTCTGGGCGATTCGGCGTTCGCCAACAATTTAAGCGCAACTAGTGGAAAGCTCGTAAAAGCACGGAAGGTCAATGAGATCTACATTCCAAAGTCGCCCGAACAAGATGCTATAGACATGATTCTACAACGAATATACCCCTCACGGAGACAGACTGCTGGGTGGGAAGTTCGTGCGATACGAGCTCCGTTACGTCGTTTATCGAGGAAACTCCCCACTGATTCCTGGCAGCGGCTCCGAATCATCGCAATATGCGCTCACCTCGTGAATTTTAAGACCCGGACTATAGGCCATAATCAGATCCGGACTGTTTATCAGACATATTAGGTGAGAGACCTTGGCCAAAGGCAGCGAGCAGATTTGAGTTGTACATTTCTAGTGGCTTTGGTTGCTTGCAGATTGGACCGAATGTAGATGAATGCGTGGAACCATGAGACCTTTTCGCATGAGATGGGGCAGTTTTGAACTTGGCCTGCAGTTCTTCACGAACAACTTGACGAATTTCCTTAGTCATGCTTCCATCAAGAGCCTTCTCAACGCTTTCAGCAACGGATACCATACTGGACGTCATCGTTTCCATATGGCGAACAACATCGAGTTGCAAGCGGCGCTCAAGAGGCAAGTCCAGTGGAATTCTTCTCTTCTTTGACGGCGGCTCATCAGGTGGTGGCGAACTAGCTCTTACTTCTTCTACTTTGTTTTCATCCTCGTGCGCTGTTGTCCGAGTTTTTTGCACTCCAATAACCCGGTACTGGCTCTTGGCTTTGTTGTAGTCTTGTTATGTGGGGATCATGTTGTCATCGGGCTGTCCTAACGCTTTTGCTAACGTTTTGGACTGAATATCGCGATATATAACTTTTGCTCTAAGTACCTGTGGGTGGATTGTAGGGTCACCTGTCTTCTTGCGTACGTAGGCAAGCTTATCAAACATGTCTTTCAAGCTGTCGTCGCTTCGAATATGTCGCTCGTTGCGCTTCGCCCACGTATTGAAATCGCGCTGACCTAACTTCCAATCTTTAGTAGAGGTTGGATCGATATGAGCCACAACGTCCAAAAGAAAATCTATGTCCTCCTGCCAGTAGTTCCGTGAAGCTGGACGTGAATGTGGATGCAAACGTGAGACAGTCTGAGCAAGTCTCATTTGCAGTTGGCGTAGGTGTTTTAAATCTCTTCGAAGGTACGCTAGGATGTGGAAAGTCGGTGGTGAGACAAAGAACGTATAGCACTGGACGTTTGCATGATGGGAGCGCTCAGAACAGAGACGGCAAGCAAACTCCATGGGAAGATGTAAACGAAAAGGCCGTGCGCTTTTTGTGCATGCTGGTCAGTTTTTATTGCGGTATGTTGTAAACTGTAGTGTACGCGGTTTGTAACCGTGTTGGCTTCTTTGAGGTTGTGTTTCCGTCGCTTTGTCACTATAGCTTTTCTCGGCAGACCCCATTCGTTACTTAGCAGACAGCACCTGTCCGGACATCATGTACGCGTCAAATCGTCTAGCCCAACCCATGAATCAACCACAACAGCACCACCGACAATCGCTCAAATCACTTCTCAGATACCTGAAGGGAACACGCACCCATGGTCTCTTGTTCAAACACAAAAAACCAGTACCAAAACATCTGCACCTTTAAGCCTACAGCGACGCCGACTTCGCTAATTCCCAGACCGTTGCGCCATAAGCGGCGATACAAATCTGATCGAGAGCGCACCAGTTTCATGGGAGTCTCGCAAGCAAAATGTTGTAGCGCTGTCCACAACGGAGGCGGAATATATCGTCGCAACGAACGCTACCAGACACACCAACTGGCTCCGCAACCTTTTGGAGTCAGACGGGATGGGCGAAACAGAGCTCACACAAGAGTACATTGACAACCAGTCACCCATGCGCATTGCAGCAAACCAAGCTCCCACAAAAGGCAGAAAATACATTGACATCCGCCATCACTTTTCGCAACACCATCTGGCACAAAAGCTTATCACCATGATTCATATACCCACCGGGGACATGCCTGCAGACATGACATGTTGTTTACGAAACCCCTACACGGAGATCGAACCATCAACCCAGAAGACCGTCTCAACATAACCGTCTGTGTTGGGATGCAAGCTGTGGCGGGAGAGGGAGCGGGTAGAATTATCAGCCTCCAGCAGGGGAGGCTGATAATTCTAACCGACAGTCTTCCACGCCACGCTTTCAAATGCTACGTGGCGAAAGCGGGCGTCGCAGAAGTGCAGCCTCTCTCTCCTCGAGAACACCTTTCGTTTCCCTATAAAAGCCGGAGGGAGCAGAGGAGTTTCTCCATCCTCTGGCTCTCCTCCCATCACCATCTTCCTACTCTAACAACATTGTCCACGCGCTATGTCTTCATCCGCGCAAGCGAGCGAGCGGGAGCGCGTCAGCGAGCGCGTAAGCGAGCGTAAGCGAGCGTACGTTTCGACATTCGCGAATCACCCTAATGGCGCAACGCATTACAGGTACGCTATAACAAAGTAACATATATTCTTATTCGTTATTTATATTACAAACTTCTATCTATTTTGGGCCATCAGATTTCGCGGATCTTGAGATCATTTAGTCGAAAACTGGGTGTCCAACAATCAGATCTACTCAACTTTAACTTTAAAATTTGAATACCCAAACCTCTGGGAAAGTTGGTAATATAAATAACAGCATTGGCCATTGTGACGCAAAGGAAACTAATTTTTTTTATTTTTTTTGTGCTACAGTAACCAAACCCCGCCAGCCCCGCCGCAGGACTACCAGGTTCACTACTTCAAACCGTGCTTATTCGGCCCGGATTGAGTTGAACGGGGTAACCGTGGAGGATATTATAACCCCGGCGCCAAACACCCGTGCAGTACCCGAGGCTAACCATACTAAGTTCCCAAGGATTCTGGCCCCAACCTTGTCGTCAAACCCCTTCCGCTCCGCCCCGCCACCGACCCCTACGTCGCCACCTCTACCACGTGTGCCACGTCGATCTGCTGCGAATCCCGTTGCCGGAAATTCAACGGGCACAGCCTCTGCTGGTGGCACTCTACCACGTGTGCCACGCCGACCCGTCGCGAACCCCGCTGTCGGAAACTCGACCGGTACAGCCTCTGCTAGTGCTTCCGAGCCTAGCGGTGCTCTACCACGTGTTCCACGTCGATCCGTCGCGAACTCCGCCACCAAGCACTCAATGTGTACAGCAACCACTAGAGCCTCTCAGCCTAGTGTAACACGTGCACAACCGGACACGTCTCACGACAAACACCAAGCAGGATCTTCTTCTGGCACGACAGCCCAAGTCGACACTGGTCATTCCAAACAAGGCCTTCTAAAGATCCTCTCCGTACAAAAAGACATAGGGCTACGTGACAGAGTTGGCCGTGCCGAGAAGCAGAAATCACGTCTGCGCAGAACTTGCAAACTGTGCAACGTGTATGCCAACGGAGCCGCAACGTGGCGCGCGCATCTGGATTCACGTGGACACCGTTACCGCTTGGCAAACAAGAAAAACCCTCCGAAGTGTATGACTTGCAACAAAACTTTCGAGTCTCACATGCATCTGGAATCCCATCTTGCTGGTCCGGCGCACGAACGCGAGGTGAACAAGAAGAAGGCCCAATCCATAATCCTTTAGTCATTTCTCGAGAATAGTTCCATAAAAGACCCCAACAGCTAGTGGTTTACTATTTTTACTTTAGTTCTTTTTTATTTTTTGCTTCTAGTTTACAAATTATTATTATGAGTACCCCTGCAGGACATCCGCCTGCCGAGAACCATCCTGCCGCCTACCCCGCTCCGCAGGCTTCCTCTCACCCACTCGTTGTACAAGTCTTCGCGACTAACATCCGCCAACACAATTCCGCGCAAAAACGCTTCGTAGACACCATCCGTTTCTACGACTCCATGCATGCAGACTCTTTTGGCCACGATTCCTGCAAAGTTTCCGTGAACACTACCCACCCTCCCTTTTCTTCGACATGAACCTCGCTACTAATTTTGCCCTCATGCGTTTGCTTCGGGAATACCTCCGCTTAGTCAGAAGGATCCTCGCACAGAACCACGAAACGGGTTCCATCCTAGCTAATCTTGCCGTGAATCTCTACCCAATCAATTTAATCGAGGACTGCATGTCCCGAATTGACTATATCCGAGAGCTCTTCGAAAACCCGGGATCTGATTCTACCGCTCGACAGTCAACCCCGACTACGACCCGCATTCGTAACTTTCAGCAGGCCGGCGGATTCTCCGAGGCCTCTCCATTCCGACAACAGGATCAGCGGACCAACGATTTTGACATGAACCGAGCTCTGAATCAGATCTCGTATCGTTTTAAGCAAGACTCATCGAAGTTCTCGGGCGCACTTAGTCAATGCTGGCACGAATAACAGGACGAATTTACTGCCACCGCACTGGAAAAATGGAATCCCGGAATCTCACTGGTTACGACTAATGCCCCACCTCCTGAGTGGCAAAGCCAAGAGGTACTTCCTGTCACACATCCTGCCTCACTGTGAGACGTTCGCCGAAGGGCGCAACAAAATGAGTAATATATATGACTCCGTCAGCAGGCAGAAGCGAGCCGAAAACCTCGTGAGCACACTCCGTCTAGAAGCATTTCTCAAGGGCACAACCAACTTGGCCGAGGCCCTCTTCAAACTGGACGAGCAGATCTCCACACTCGCCCCCCAGGGCCCAAGCTACATCCGATCGAGTCATCACAAAATTAAGTATCTCCGCCAAACTGTAGTAGGACACGCGTTTGCCCGAGAGGCCATCCAGCGTTTGGACTCCGAGAACCTCCACTACCAGGAGTTCTTGACGCAACTCGACTCGGCCGCTCAGCTCCGAACAGAAGAAAAGGACCACTCGGCTTCGGTCAGCACGTCCGCCAACGTGTTCTTGACCCAGTACGGCCGCCGTCCACAACACTTCGGAAAGAATCGGACCCCTCGTCACAATTACTCCTGCTTTAATTGTGGCAAACCGGGTCACACAGCTCGACACTGCCGTCTTCCCCGAAATATCAAAGAAATTGCCGCCCGTAGAGTGCGCTTCCTGCAGAAAAAGAAGTATGGAAACAATGAGGTTCCCGCCCTTAAACGCGTCCTCTACGAGATAAGCGAGCAACTCGAAGCTCCCTCGGACTCGGATTCCGAAGACGTCGACGATTTTTACAATTCCAGCTCAGAGACCCCGACAAAGGACTCTGAAAAATCGGACCCCCCTAATTCGAAAGACGACACGGACCATTCCCTCGAGGGCTTCTATGAATCGGTCAACCTGCACGCGCTTGAAAACACCCTGGATTTTTCCAACGGGACTCTCTCGTCTTAAATGAGAGGGTTCTGAATAAAAACCCGAAGGTAGTCAGCAAGATAGCAGGTAGTCGTAGAAATCCCAAAAAAGATCCCCTTTATGTAGTAGATTTACTCCCATGTAACGTCTCCGAGGTCAAAATACATGACGAAACCCACCACTTCCTTGGAGCTTGCCTTGAAACTGGCGCTCAGCGAACGGTTATTGGCCTACGCCAGGCCAAAGCCTACTGTAAATCAGTCGGTATCAAATTCAAACCTCACCAATCCCGGCTTCGCTACCGTCCTGGCAAATCCAACTTTCGACCACTGGGACAAATCCCCATCAGAATCCATGCTCTCGAAGGCCGCATAATCAAGTTCACAGTCGATGTCATCGACGTGGACATTCCCCTTCTATTCGGCCTCGACGTCCTTGATCACAACCAGATCTATGTCAACAACCTCTCCAACCAACTGGTCTGTACCAGAGGTTGGACGATCCCAATCAAGCGACAATTCGACCATCTCTACCCGGATTGGACAGATTATATCGACATCAGCTTCAGGAAGGCAGAACTTTGCAAATTGCATCTGCATTTCTATCACCCCTCTTCAGGGAAGCTGTTCAACTTGATCAAGAAGACTCCGCCGAACGAAGCCTCTCCGGAAACAAAGAAGCTTCTGGAATGGGTAACGACGGCCTGCGCAACTTGGCAGCACTTTTCACCACAACCCATGAGATTTCAAGTGTCTTTCCTCGATGGAATCGTCTTTAATCCTGAAATATCGCTAGATCTCATGTTTATTGACAATCAGCCGATTTTGCATGTAGTGGATCTCCCTACCCACTTCAGTGCAGCCGTCTTTGTTACAGGGCAATCCCTGGACGACATCTGGGAAGCATCTCCAATGCTGGGCAACTGTTTACACCGGTTTCGCAGACATTATGAGATGTGACCACGGATCAGTCTTCACCTCTCCAAGATGAGAAACCCTCATGAGAGAGGGCGGTATACAGTATAAACTCAGCGGCGTTGAGACTCATGACTCCCTCGGCCCTGGTGAGCGTTACCACGCCACTCTCCGACGCATCTTCCGTAAGATTCGTCACGATCGACCATCAGTAACCCCCAGACTCGGCCTCCAACTCGCAATAAAGGCCATGAACGACACGATGAACCCCGAGGATCTAGTACCCCCTTTACTCGTCTTTGGCGTTCTTCCTCGCCTACCTGGAGTGGCATTTGAAATAGTTGACCAACACGCACGGATGCAATCCCTCATGATAGCTAGCCACGAAATGGAACAAATCTCTAATGAATTAAGGCTTCGTAGAGCCTTAAAGAAGAAACTACCCCATGCTGTCCACACCAATCTCTCTGTTGGACAGAAAATACTTGTCTTCCGTGAAGATTCCACCCCGCCTTGGAACGGTCCTTACGAGATCAAACGGATCGAGGACAAGCAAGTCTTCATTGAACGCAATGGCACCCTAGTTCAGCACAATATCTCCCTAGTTAAGCCCTATGTGCAGGACCAGGAGCCGCAAGAAGAACCCCCTACATCTTACCTTGACCTCCTTCACACGTTCTTCAATGACTTCTCAGACAAAAACGATGCCTCTGGGACCGAGTGCCCCACTCATTTCACAGACATATTTAAACCAAACGACCCCCGCCGGTTTCTTTCACAGTTTGACGAAGCACGGCGCAAAGAAGTTGACGGTTTAACGAAGCGTGAAGTCTGGAGGGTCGTCAAAACCGAAACAATTTCTCCCGGGGCCAACATCCTTGTCGGACGCTTTGCACTCTCCATCAAGAATGTCGGACACCAGAAGAGTTATACAAGGCTAGGTTTACTGCCCAAGGTCACAGGGACAAAGACAAGAGTGTTCTTGTACACAACTCCACCACAGTCCGCAAAAGCTCCATCCGAACCATCCTAAGTCTTGCCGCCACCTACGGAATCCGAATCTGGAGCCACGATGTAAGTCAAGCTTACTTACAAAGTAGCGACACTCTCTAACGAGACGTTTATTTGAAACCATCCCGGGACTTCAAGCTACCTCCCGATGTAGCCTTGAAACTACTCAAACCTCTCTATGGACTACCAGATTCCGGCGACCATCGGAACAAGACTATGTTGGATCACCTCCGAAACGACCTAGATATGTGTCAAGCCAAGTCCGATATCTCATTCTTTTACAAGACAGACCACAACGCCCTTTCAGGTATGACCGGAACTCACGTCGACGACTCTTTGCTCTCCGGCAGCCCTCAGTTCTTGGAACTCACCGACAAATCCCTTGAACGCTTTGAATCTCGTGCCGGCGAATTCGACAATTCGGATTCTCAGGGCTGAATATCAAAACAATTGACAAGGAATTTACAATTGATCAGACGGATTATATATATTCAGAACCCTGAACTTTTATCAGACTTCAACTACGGCACATTCCGATCTATGAGAGCAAAACTTGCATGGCTTTGCAACTCACGATCGGATATCTGTTTCAGGGTGAACCGACTCACACAAATCACCGAAAATAAGTTTACAACCGATCCTCAGAACTACTCAAAAATCGTCAACAAGACAATCAATTTTCTGAAACATTCAAACCATCGCATGCTGAAATTTCGAAAACTAGATTTAGATAGTTTATGTTTACGGGTATATTCAGACTATTCTTTTGCTAACAATGGAGATCTCACTTCACAACTCGGTTATATTGTTCTCTTAGCAGACAAGTATAACAATTGCAACGTCCTAAATTACGCCAGTTACAAAAGTCGCAGAGTTATTCGCAGTGTTTTAGGAGGAGAAGTGTATGCATTTGCGGACGCATTAGACTACGCCTACTCTATGAAGAAGGACCTAGACGAGATGCTCGGTCGACAAATTGACATACGCTTGTTTACGGACTCTAAGAGTATTTTTGATGTCATAACTAAGTCTTCTACCACCGCAGAGAAACGACTTATGATCGACATTGCCGCTGTTCGACAAGGCTATAAATCGCAATGCATATGCGATGTGGTTTTTCTTAAGTATGAGTTCAACCCGGGCGACAGCTTCACCAAACTGGTCTCTAACGCCGTTTTGGAACGCCTTCTGGATTTCAACCGAATCGAACATCCAACTGCTCAATGGATCGTTCGCAATAACAAATAGAGAATGTAGTACGATATAAGAAAAATATCGAGTGTTGGAATGCAAGCTGTGGCGGGAGAGGGAGCGGGTAGAATTATCAGCCTCCAGCAGGGGAGGCTGATAATTCGAACCGACAGTCTGCCACGCCACGCTTTCAAATGCTACGTGGCGAAAGCGGGCGTCGCAGAAGTGCAGCCTCTCTCTCCTCGAGAATGCCTTTCGTTTCCCTATAGAAGCCGGAGGGAGCAGAAAAGTTTTTCTCACCTCTGTTCTCCTCTCATCACCATCTTCCCACTCTTACAACATTGCCCACCCGTTACGTCCTCATCCGTGCAAGCGAGCGAGGGCGAGCGCGTCAGCGAGCGCGTAAGCGAGCGCAAGCGAGCGTACGTTACGACAGTCTGCCCCATTGGAAATGTGCACCAGCCACTGGGGACTGTCAAACAGCCCTTCACCTTTTGCTGATGCACATTTCTCAAATGACAATCAGAATCAGCGCTTTGAGAAGTAAAATTCTCAAAGTAAAAGACGCAAAGATCCTCTATAAATTATATATTGATACATAATTATTTTTCTTTAAGCGTTCTATCAGCCAAAACAACTTCTTTATTTTTTGTATTAGTCTTCATATAATTAGTATATAAAGAAGCTTTTGTTTCGCGAGTGTACAAAATTTAACTCGTTTTTATATTCTTATGTAGCATCAAGCAATTCGTTAACATATAATACAATTTAGTTAAATATTGTTCGTGCTCTGGAACCGAGTCTGTTGGTTATAGGAGCTACTTCGGAACTCTGACAGACCTGATAGTCTGGCAGTGACACGTGAGAATTATTGAAAGATATATAGAGTGTTTGTGAAAAGTACCCCCTACGAAGCGGATGATTTAATGAAGAATCAATGCTTTGACTCCTTAGCTTTGAAATAGATATTTCTAACTTAAAAATAAAAAACAAAAGTTTTCGAACTCAACATGAAATATTACGAAACAGAACCTATACACATATTTGAATTAAAATGTTGTACTGTAACAAATAAAGATGGAGAGAGGTAATAAAGAAAAACAATACAAAGCAGAGCAGTGTTTTTATGGCTGTTTTTAAACTTTATTTAGTGATACCTAAATATTTGGAGGTAATACTAGAAGAACCATCTACATTTGCCTTGTACAGAACCTTTCTTTTTGGATATCATTTAAGATATAGTTCCCAAATGTTTGCGTGAAAGGAATTTTTTTCATCAAAAGCTCATTTGTTGGAATGGCAGTGATCGAATCACAGCAATATTTCGAAAAAGGCGTTAAATGCGCCGTGTGAAACGGCGCATATTTATAAATAATTTTATTAGAATATGACTGATACTTTGAAGAAAAAGAGATCATTCTATGTATAAGCGCACACTTTTTGTCAGTGTACCTGAAAACGCCATTTTGGTGATGGCGTCGGCGGTTACAGCCAAAGGGGGCAAAAGCGATAAAAATAAAGTTTGCTCTCGTAGAGTACCAGTCCAATCGGACGAAGAAGCACTAGCCAAATATAAGCTTACGTAGATAGAGCACGGCAGAAGCCAAACAACAAAAGCACGAACACAAGAACAGAGGAGGGATACCAAACGATAGACAAAAAGATAAAGAAGAACAAACAAGGATAACATATGTAATGAGATATGAATAGAAATGTGTCACAACTGGACAATGAAAAGAGAGACCTGTGCTCTAAAATATAGTATTGTTCTTCTTTCTAAGTTTCGCACGATGATGGCGGCTCCTGTAGTGGACGCGCAGATCGTGGGCTTTAAAGAACCGGATGTCGAAAGCCTTGCAGTGAATGTCTAGCTCGGTATAGTTTGCATGGCGCAAAGCTTTGCGGTGACGACGGCCGGCTTGATGGACTTCAAGCTGACGCTGGCTCTGGACCTTGATGTCACAGACACGACAGCATTTGAAGATTCGCTTACGGGGCAGAGGGTTACGACGGCGCTTCTCCTTCTGAGTGGCTACGCGAAAGATATGGCGCTCGCGTGGCCCGTCAAGAGGCTGCACAGCCGACTTCTTTATCTGCGGAACGGGATCGGGGACTTCTTCTAGACGCTCGTCCGGGTCAACCACGGACGAGTACTCGCTGGATGAAACGAAAGACCTTTGCACTTGATGTGAAACAAACAAGAAGTTAGTAGTCACACAAAATGCCAAGAGAGCAGCTGAGAACAACTTACTCTTAAACGATTGCATCAGGGCTATAGGTTAATGGGAACGTTACGCCGTATCACACAGTGGGTCTAGCAACAACAGGTGCAAAGCAACACTATGTGAGGAACGGAATCGCAACACGAAAGAACCGGTGAAACCAGAGTCCAAGGCCGAGACAGAGACAAGGGAACAGATGCAGGCGGAGAAGGCCCACACAACGACGAAAGAACGGAGAGTAGTGTCATATACTCCTGACAGCGGCTACTGCCATCACATCTACACCGGATATGTAGCCTAGTGGTTTTTGGGTGATCACAGGTTATGGGCCCAGGTACTGAGGTCGCAGGTTCGAGTCCTGCCAGTGCACGCTTCAGCGCATCTTTATATCAGCTCCAATCACGGCCCACGTGGAGTGCCGGAGTGATGGGGAGTGTGATATACACCTGACAGCGGCTACTGCCATCACATCTACAACGGATATGTAGCCTAGTGGTTTTTGGGTGATCACAAGTAGCAACAACAAAGACAACCGCGGCTCGTAGAAACGGGGAACAACGATAAAGAGAACAACGAAAGCAAAGGAGACAACCACGGAAAAGACGGAGGGACGGGGAACCAAGAAGAACGGACTTCGGGAAAGAGAGGCACGCCCGCACAAGGCTGACCCAACGGTAGGGTAGTGCGAACGCTTTGCTGACTCACACGAGACGAGCCCAGACAAGGGGCTGTGTGAATAGCAGGGAACGTTTAAAACGGTGAGACCAAGCCGCCAAAGAGGGAGAGTAAGAGAGGTTAAAGGTGGGGAGAGAAGGATGAGACGACCAAAGAGAGAGGAGATAAGTAGTGGGGGTGGGGGGAGGTCGTCGAAGGGGAAGTGGTCTGGCCGGAGTTGAGTCGGAAGCGACTGCTCCGGCCTTGTTATGCACAACCGCACCGTCGTTTCCTGGCAAAAAGCGACGGTACGGTTGGCTTGGCTAATAGCTGCGTTGTATCTACCGTACTAGCCTATAAGAGGCGTAGGTGGTAGATACTTTTAGCGCATATGCCGCTACAGGGAGCGCTTACGCAACACAATACACAGCGTAGAATGCACGTGTACTTGTGCAAGCGCAGGCGTCTTCTGTGGGTGCCCACAAATTTGGCAATTGACAGCCGATGAGGTCGAGTGGTCAGTGTTGGAGTGCTTTCTGCAACTCAAGTAGACAATCTTATGTTGCTTGTCTTGTAGAGTGGCGCCTTCCGGCCCCGTGCAAGGGAGATTCTGCGTAGAAAAGTAACTAAACCTAAAAAAGGATTAACTAGAATAAAGCATTTTTAAACTATATTATGTATTTTTGCTACTTTGGAAAAAACGCAGCAGTGTAGACACGTATATTTGTCACGTGTACCCTTTGACAAGCCACAGTACCAACAACCTAGAAAGGTTAGCAAAACTGCTTTTAGGGCATCCCCATTGGTTTGAGTAAATCCCAAAACCCATATTTGCCGGTTTTGCAGAGGCTGTACAGGAGCACGACCTTGGTCAAACCAGCCCAAATACAGCAGATCCAGCGTAAGTGCATACCTACCGTTTGAGACAAAATCTTATCCTAAAAGAGTAGCCGATGTACTTCGAGGGCAAAATGAGTTCCAGGTTGCCAAACTGGTAAAAACGTGGATGATGTGGCAGACCGCCTTAAGTGATAGGCCGTGATTTGGGATGGGGTCTGCCACAAGATTTTTTTGCTGGATTTTGTGGGGCGGCTGGACTAAAACGCTGCACTTTTAGTGCAGATCTACTGTGTTTACGCTGGCTTGACCAAGGTCGTGCCCCTGTACAGCTTTTGGAGGACCTGCAAATATGGGTTTTGGGATTTAGTCAAACAGGTGGGGATGCCCTAAAAATGCAGCGTTTTAGTTCAGCCGCCCCAAAAAATCAAGCAAAAAAAAAAGTCTTGTGGCAGACCCCATCCCAAATCACGGCCTATCACTTGGGGCGATCTGCCACATCATCCACGTTTTTGCCAGATTGGCAACGTAGAAGTCATTCTGCCCCTGAAGTACATCGGCTACTCTTTTAGGATAGGATTTTGTCTCAACCGGTGCGGATGCCCTTAGTAGTGCTAGTATTTATTCTATTTTTGCTAAAATTGGCTTTACATTTTGAGCTGATTAGCGAGTGTCCACGACAGTAGGAACTTTGCAATTACAGTAGCGACTATCCAGCACAAAAGACCGGAATCGTAGAGATCAAGAGTAAAGAAGACGAGCCAGAGTTCTTCCTCTCACACATCCTGGCGTAAAGATGGCCAGCGGAAGATTTCTTGCTTGTTATGAATGCGGTCAAACATCCAGGAGTTGGTTACATACTTATATGGGTGTCCCAGTGTGTAACCGCTCCGGATACTTCCCGCCAGTACGCCAGATAGTGCTCTTTGTCACATCTGAAAAACTAGAAATTCTCAGACTCACCCACTGGGTACATCCAAGAATTTCCAGAATCCTAAACGTGACACCTCTCAGCAAATGAGAGCTGTCCAAGTACCTCGTCTTGCTGCCACCGTTTAGGATTCTGGTCGGGGTAAGCGAGACCCCGACCAGAATTCCAAACGTGACCGCCATGAAAGTTTCAAGTAACTGGCGCGTCAACTGTCGCGCTATCTTCATCGTTTATTAACTTCAGACTCACCTTCCTTCTACCAGCTAAACAAGTACGTTCTGCAAACCATCCATGACGCCTTCAACAGAAACTGACATTTTGATTCTCTTCTTATACACTGTGTTCGTCCTTCAATTATATGCATTCTTACTTTTAGAAAACCATCAACAAGAAAGAGGAGGAAAAAAGGCCAGACGTATTTCAAAGTCTGTAAAGTACCTCCGCACCGGGTTGCTTCGTCCGCATCTCCATACAACGCCGTGGAGGCATTTGATGCGTTGTGGTTCTGAAAACAAATTTCTCGTCGCCACAAGCTTTCCAAGATCGCTTGTCTTTCGCGATTTACTACCATGGTTCTCAAAGAAGCGCACTCAAGTTCTGCTGGGATCCCCATTTCGTCAAAAGCAAACTAGTAGAGGACGCAATCCACTACTAGCGACGGAGGACCTACTCGGACTTGTGCTTTGGTACTTGAAAAGTGGGGATGTTGAGTACAGTCTAAGCCCCATATTTGGAATTGTTCCATCTTCTGTATCACAATGGTTGGACTACGGTATGGAAGTGATGTATGCTGCTGTATCGGACGATGAGTATCCTGCTTTTCGTATCTGTTGGCCTACAGAATCAGAAATGGAAGAATACTGCGAGTTATTGCGGAAGAACAGATTGTTTGGGTACGCCTTGCGGGGCGTATTTGGTGTCAGTGATGGAGCACGGCTTCGTGTCCCAGACTTCGAGGATCCCGACACTCAAAATGCGTATTATAACGCGATGACCCAAAGAGTGGAGGCGACTAATCTTCTCGTCTGGAACTTTCATGGTGAAATTATTCATGCCGCGCTGAACTTTCCGGGGAGTTGGCACGATAGCCGTTCAGCCTATATATCGGGCTGTACTGGCCTTCGCTGGCTCTCGACAGCAATACTCCTGCTGGCTTTGCAATCCTCGGCGATAGCGCATTCGTGAATGACACAAGAACTGGAAAGGTCGTGAGGGCACGCAAGGTAAATGAGTGGAGAAATATGCCGGTATCAAATGGCTGCGTGGCAATCGAACTTCTTTTACAGCGAATGTATCCCAGCGAACGGCAATCCGCTGAATGGGGTGTTCGCGGTGTGAAAGCTCCCTTCCGTCTACTGACGAGAACGCTACCTGCAGATCATTACAAACGAGGAAGGCTGTTGAGCGTTGCGTGCCATCTTGTCAACTACAGAACAAGAGTGGCAGGCTTAAACCAAATTGCGTCAGTGTACGGAAGAGTTCCATGGTCCTGAGTTGACATTGTTTCATTCTCATATGCGTGGTTGAAATGGAAGATAATTTGTTAAACAAGGATGATTCTGCAATGTTGAGTAAAAAGGACAAAGAAGTCAGTCCATATGCCCATGAACACTGCAGACAAGAACCTCGGGCGGGCTGTATATTGAAACAGTAGAAACGAGGCAGCTGTGACCTCTATCCCAAACACGGCCATGGTATCCATGACCGGCGACAGCCGTCCATTTCCCCATGCTCGGCAAAGTCCATATTGGGGCGGGATCGAAGGCTCGCTGGGTCAATGAATTTTGTCGCGAGCGAGCGCGGTGTTCATAAATTCGTCATGTTGCACGACATCGCTCATGCGTCGTCGCAGGGGGGAGAATATATGTCAGCGCGGCTACCTTCGCCGCATCGCGCTACAGCTCAAGGATTCTGCGCAATGGAGTGCACTGTTCGCTCGTGCACACCGCAGGCGTTGTTCAATTAAGTCTTGCAACACCCAACAATTGAGCGTCTTCAGGTTCTTCTGCGGCTGCTTCGCAACCAACCAGCTTACAATTATGTGCGGCACTGAACACAGATCTCGCGAACCCATGGACCTCACGGGCATGAACAGACCTAAATGTGATGCTGGGAATTACCAGTACCGAGTAAGGCACCAACATCGCTCCGTTTACGTAACGGTGACTATGCGATCTCAAGTTGAGCATCATCCCGCTAGATGGAAAGGTACCTCGTGAAGCGCCCTTTGAAGGAGATATGTTATCGCGTACTTATTCTCTTGATTTTGAAAAGACTTCATTAAGCGTATCCTTGATGGAAGAAGAGACCATTGCTTGAATGCTGTCACGACTTTGCTCTACTACTTTCTTCACGATTGAGTCAATGTTATTCTCTGCCGTGGTCTGGAGACGTTCGCGACGAAGCTGGACGTTCGCAAGATTTGTCATGCTTTTCGTCAGCTCTTTCATGCACTGCATGTGTTCAGATTCTCGTCGTTTTGTAGGTGACTCAAACGGTGTCCTCAATTGTCGCTTAAGTTGCAACACTTTTCCGGGATTCGCTCTTGGAGCTTCTGTACTCTGTGGCTCATTCAGCTTTTCTCCTCCTTCTGGACTTATACCGTCATCCATATTTGTGTTGTACGTTAGAGATACCATTTTTGCAAGAATCTGGCTCTGGATGTTTTTTGCTCGAAGCACAAATGCGGGGCACGTGGGATCCCCGGTTCGTTTCTGGACGTAGATGAGCTTATCGTATTTCTTTTTCAAATCTTCCGATTGCCTGCGAGGCCTGTCACACTCTTGCGCGTATCTGTTGTAATCATGGTGCACACGAGCCCAACCATTCATTTTAGTAGGCTCGTGTTCTTTAATAATATCTAACAATGTGTTGACATCTTTCACACCATAGTTCCAGCTGTTTGGGCTTCTTCCTTTCTGCTTGGTACTCTTCGAGGATTTCTTAACTACTGTTGGCATAGGTTCTTCTGGTTCTTGCTCTTCTACAACTGGCTCCCGAGTTTCTGGTGGTTGGGTTTGGTCGAGAGTACCCCACTCGTCATCATCGTCCTCTGCAAGTAAATACTTTTCTTCCTCATCTATGTCAATGAGATTTTGATCTATGTCAATGAGATTTTGAATACGTACTGTTGCTCTTTTCATCTTGTTTACAATAATTGCGTCCTGTTCAACCTCGGGGTTTATTCTTCTTCTATTTGAAAAGACGTACATTAGTTGGGACCAAAACAGCAGTTGCAGCCCGACACGAAGGTGCCCGAAACAACTGTTGCATCCCAACACGAAAGTGGCCAGTCGAAGAGTGTCCGCTGCTTTTGCATGGATTGGAAAAAACAGGGGGAGGTTACATATGTTGAGAGTGTAACCGTTTTGGGTTTGTCTTCGTCACACGCAAAGATAGTGCCTTTACAAGTCTAGGAAATAGGAATTCTTGGATGTACCCACTGCACATCAGCTGCCCGAGACCAGTCCGTGCACGGTAGTGTCAATGGGAACAGTCCCGCTCAGTGTGCCCCTCCTCCATGCTACTCCAATTGGTATAGATGCAGCTCTGGTGCAGATATGGACTGGTGCTGTTGTCACAGCTTTCATTGGCGTTCTGCAATACAAGGGTAGCGTTCAAATCCGAATACAGCTGTCGTGCATGTCAAAGAGGCTCTTTCAGCACGTGGAATACCAGCGGCGTTGCATTTCCGGTGCAGGCTATCATGGGAGGCTATCGTGGGCGTGCGACCAGTGCAAGCTCCTGTCGAGCAACCGTTTGTCTTCGCAAAGGTGAAGCTAACCTTCTACTGATGAAGGCCTCATTCTTCTTCTTTTTCTTTAATGCGGACAATGGTCCTCAATTACAGGACCAAAGTAAAACTATCTACAGATAGTTTTCT
This sequence comes from Gracilaria domingensis, assembly GCA_022539475.1. Taxonomy (NCBI): domain Eukaryota; phylum Rhodophyta; class Florideophyceae; order Gracilariales; family Gracilariaceae; genus Gracilaria; species Gracilaria domingensis. Next base: position 123,617 of record VCMS01000075.1, read on the forward strand.
CTCGCTAAAAAGGCTAAGAGCTGATGAGGGTGTTCTCTGATCAAAGTTTGCAAATCTAAATCGCGTTGTTTAGCTAAAACAGGGATCGTGTGTCTCCGGGATGCGTTCGTCAAAGGGCACCGTAGAACAAAGTGTTCCGCGCTTTTCTTCACATTCAAGCCACATTCGCATCTCATTGTCTTCTTTTGCATATATGAAACAACAGGATGGAGGAAAGAAACATGGCCGGTGTAAAACTGAGCTAGTAAGACTTCTGCCTTGCGAGCTCTAGCGGAGCTTCTAATGAATTCTGGTACCGATGAAAGGATACACTTAGCTTTCGATGAGACCTTCAATTTTGCTTTCACATCCAGCATATCTTTTTCCACTTTCACTTGCTCGTGGAGAGGGAGATTAAGCCCACTTTTAGCCAATGAGTCAACACGATCATTCTGTGGAATACCGCAGTGACTCGGGGTCCAACACAAGTATACTGTGCAGCATTGACTGAGAGTATGTAAAAGTGTGGCGAGTTTTTGAAGGTGGTGCGGTTGCTTTCGTATGTTGCCTTGTAACGCTAGCACAATTGAGAGGGAGTCTGTGAATATTCGAATAATTCCGCAGAAGCCTTCTGGAATGTGAAATAGTGCGGCTGTCATGCTAGCAATTTCTGCTGTGTACGAGCATACATCAATACCGGCAGGGACAACCTTTGTGAGGTCGTCCTCGCCTGGTCGGTATATGACAAAGGCTCCAGCGGCGACAGTTTCCGGTCTCAGAAAGGCCATTTTTAGTGTATCCCCATCGGCATCGATGCCAGAAGTTCCGCTGTTGTCCAATATGTATGCCATCTGAAAGGTGTCGTCGTAGTCAACCCAAATCGTTGGGCGGGTCTGACGTTTGGCGACAAACCTGGAGATTGCATCGTTCGAATCCTCACATTTGATTGTATTGGCTTTTCCACAGTACCATCCCTCTTTCCATCTTACTGCAACTCGGTTGGTGACCGTGTTCTGTGGGGGAGGTTTCCCAACTGAGCCATCACACCAGATATCGCAGTCACCACGGGGCAACTGGTTAATCAGACGTTTTGTCGCTTCGCGTTGGATGTCCTCCGGATCATCCTTGCTGCACGACGCTGTCAGAAAATGGATTCTGGTGAGTTGCAATAACCCTGTTTCGTTGGGTAATGGCGCGCGTGGGAGCTGCAACAGTCCTTGCTGAGATAGGTGTTCTTCGGCGAGTTGTTTAAGTGTTGGACGTCGTGATCGTATTCGTGGTGTCACTTCAGCAGTAAGAAACGTTTTCAGTGGTGTATTGTTTCGCATTCGCATCGTTTTCTCGTATAGAACAGACGCCTTACACCGCGCTATTTCTTGTAATGATGGTAGAGCGGTGAGCTCCCTCAGGGCGTCGATTGGCGTTGATGAGACACACCCGGTTTGGATTCTCAATGCGTCGTTTCGGGCTCTCTCCAGTGCATCAACTCCCGCCTTGACGGAATTCGATATGATGGTTCCTGCCGCGTACGCTGCAATTGGTTCTGCGAATCCTTTCCGGACTATCTCAATCGTGCGCCAGTCTGCGCCCCACGATTTGCCTGTCAGAGCACGCATTACTCTGCTCCGTCGTTTGTATTTCAAAACGACTTGTTTGAGATGTTGCGAAAAGCTCAGTTTGGAGTCAAGTAGGGCACCGAGGAATTTGGCGCAGTCACTGGGTCTCACTACAACGCCGTTGATGTTGAGCGTATAGTTGTCCTCGTTCTGTCTCCAGTTTGAGAGTGTGAATGGAACAACGACAGTCTTGGAGGGGTTCATTCTGATGTCATTCTGTTTGCAGTACTGTGCTAGGCCGTTGAATGCTCGTTGGAGTAACTCTTGACACTCATCCGGACTTTTTGCCGATACCCACAATAGAGTATCGTCTGCGAACAGATTGACCTCAGCGTTACCTTCGGTTTCTATGACGTGTTCGGGAAGATCGGAGACGTAGGCAATCCATAATGCAGGGGAAAGCGTTCCTCCCTGCGGCAGTCCTCGCGGTACTCTCCTGTCGTTGGTTGTGTTTGTGTTCCAGCGACATTTCCAGTGGCGGTCCATGACGAAGCTCTGGAGCCACCTCCAGAGCTGGGGAGGACACCCCATTTTTGCGAGCTTAACGAAGAGACGCGGGTGCGGGACGCAGTCATACGCTTTAGAAAAGTCACAAAAGACAGCCAAAACCTTCTCCATTTGGTCCCAGGCGTTTCGGATGCTTTCCGTTACAGCTCCGATGTGTTCTTCGGTGCTGCGCCCCATTCGAAATCCAGCCTGTTGCGGAGGCAGCTTTGCTTCCAGCCATTGCATGAACAATTTGTTCACCATTCTTTCCGCTATACGCGCTATAACGGGTGTTAGTGAGATTGGTCTGAATCTGCCTGCAGCGCCAGGTTTGGGTATCGGTACAAGGGTCGAGAGTCTCCATTTCGCTGGGGTGACACCTTCGGTGAAGGTTCTGTTTATGAGATGCAGAAGCCGTTGAACACCTAGTTCGGGAAGATTCTTCATGAAGGCGATTTCAATTTCATCTGGGCCCGCAGCTCGGTTTTCGTCCATGTCTGAGATTGCCGTTAAAAGGTGTCTCTCGTCGAACTGTACCAACTGCGTGGTCCTGATTTTCTGTTGGTATCGCTTTAAGTGATGTACGTATTCTGATCTTCTTTGCTTAACTCTTTGTTCTGGGCGTGCATTTTTCAGTTCCGTCTTTATGAACCATTTGGCTCTTTTCAGATCTGACCAATGCTCTCCCTCAGGTGGGCACATGGAGGGTGCCGTTCGTCGGCCATCGTCCATCGCACGTAAGATTTTCCAAAGTTTCCAATCGTCCGTCTGCGGCTTTAATCCGGTTACTAGCTCTCTCCATGACCATCTCTTCAAGTTTTCTATCGTTCTTTTTGCCTCTTGCCTTCTTTCCTGCAGTGTATTCTGTGTGTCCTCGCAGGGGTTTTCTTGCCACGCTTTGAAAGCATTGACGCGGTTTTGAATCGCAACTGATGCCTCCTCGCACCACCACGGTGACCTGCGCCTGCGTCGCCCTCTTGGCACTGCCTTCCCCGCAGCGACTTTTATTGCAGTAACAAACGCTTTGCTTTCGTGATCAACGGTCCAATCTGGTTGATATGGGTTGGCACGGAGTTCTTTCTCAACATTCTTGACAAATTCCTTCCAGTTAGCTTGTTTCATGCTCCACCTGAGCTGCTTTCGCTGGTCAATAGGCGGTATGTCAATGGTCAGTGTGCAAGGATGATGATCGGAAAACGGGAGTTCTGCTGCCTCCCATGTTGCATATGGAAGCCACATTGTGGGGATCAGGGTGATATCGATGGCGCTGGTAGTGCCACTTGATGGGTCTGTGCGCGTAGGGACTCCATCTGTGTTCATCAAAATGCGGTTTGTGCTCTCGAAGTATTCTTCTAGATCCATCCCTGCTGGTTCCGCTCGTTGTGGGAACCAAGACCCACATATGTTGCAGTCTGCAAGTATGACATGGTGTTCGGAGAACAGGTGATACCATGTGGAGTGGCGTAATGTCGGTGGGATATACACATTTGTGAGTTTGAGGGGGCCCTTTGTGGTTCGGACTGATACAGTTACTGATTCTATTCCTGGTGTGGTGCTTTCTTCGTTTACAAGGTCGGCTTGAAAACCCTTCTGTACGTAGATCGCAACGCCCCCGCCCCGTCCACCAGCCGCCGTGAATTCAGGTTGCCGATCACATCGTCCAATTGCTTCATATCCCTCGATCTTTGGGGTACGATCTTGCTCAAGCAGAAAAGTCTCTTGCAAGCAAAGAATGTCGATTTGGCGGTCATTAGCTAGTTTGGATAGCTCGGAGCGCTTTGCGAGGCCATGAAGACCACGGCAGTTTAGCTGTATAATGCGGATCTTCTTCGCTTTTTTTGATTTTGACAACATCTCATCAGTTCTTGGCCTCCGTCGGAGATCCATCTGCCAACTCGTTTCGCTCTGATCGCACGAATGCGGGTCAGACCCAGGCACACCGCGTGGAGGCGAGTAGCATGTGCCCAAGGCCTCATTCATTCATTCATTCTACTAAACGCGATATCTTTCTCCTCCAGTCATTTTCCCACCGCCGACGTCTGCCTTTCTTTTCGACCACATCGGATACTCGGCTTCTCAAGTATCAGATATCGCTATAAGTCGCACGCCCATTCACTCGTACGTTCTAAGGCGGAACCATGGATTTAGCAGTCAGCCTGTCATCTCCACTTTTCACTATCTTCGATAAGCTTGAGACCGCAGTAACTAAGTTCTTCCAACGCAAAGACCTCACGGAAGACAACGTTGAGCAGCTTCACAGACTGAAGCGAAAGTTTGCAGACGCCTGCGAACTGGTTCCAAAAATCAAACCTCGTGTGGCACATGACGCCGTACTTCATACTAGACTACTCCAGTTTGAGAAAACCTTGGATGAAGATTTGGACAGAATGAACAAATGGCAAAATCAAATTGACCGCGCAACACCCATGGACCGCGTCAGAAGAATGAAGCAAGTCTTGGATAGATGTGAAGACGGCGTGAATCAGTTCTTTGAATTCCTGGAAAGTAGCTTACCTCCCATGCCGGAGCCATCAAGTCCTGACGATGGAAGATACATACCACGAAATACTGTTCCGGTAAATCCCCAACGACTCACACTAGACTACGATGATCCTGAAACATGTGAAGGAAGGTTGAGGGCGGCAGTTATCGATCAGAGCGCAGGAAGAGTAGTGGCGTTGGTGGCTTCCGGGAAAGGTGGAGTTGGAAAGACTTGCGCTTTGCGAGGACTTGCAGATGATGAGAAAGTGAGAAAGGTCTTTTCCGGTGGTACTCTATACATCCAGCTGGGAAACGATGCTGCTCTTTCAGATATTGTGCAATCTTTAGCAAACATTGTGGAAAGAACAGGAGGTCCAAGACTGGCGGAGAAGATACGCACCACTAGAACACTTAAGGAGGCTGCGGAGAAGGCTTCGGATTGGTTTCTAGGCCAGAGCTGTCTTTTTCTGGTGGATGATATTTGGCGGGTAAATGGCATCGATTCTGATGTATTCAACATCCTTGGGTCAATGGTGAACGAGAGGTGTCGATTAGTATACACCACAAGAGACAAGCATTTTCTAGACCCAGGTCACGAGTCAATTGAGTTCGAGGAGAGGGAAGTACATGGAGACGTAGCGCGACGAATGCTGTTAAAGCATGGTGGGTTTGGTGAAGCAGATGAGTTTGAGGAACAAAACAAGCAGGCATTTGAAGCAATTCTTGGCGTGTGTCAAGGACTTCCACTCGCACTTGGCATAGCTGGAGGAGCAGTCTTAAAGAAGTCTCGGCGGAAAATGAAATATCGGAAGCAGGATGCTTGGTCAGATTTGCAAAACGAGATGATTTCGAAAGCGGACCGTTCAACATTCTTGGAGTCCTCTGCTGGGCAATATGGAGGACTAAATCGAATGGTAGTTCTTTCCCTTCAGGTTTTGGACGCACAACATGAAGACGGCAAGTATCACAAACTTTTTCGAGCACTCTGCGTCCTTCGAAAACAGCAACGTGTTCCCCTTCAAATGTTGAAAAATCTATGGGATATGGGAAGCTTGAAGGAAACTGAGGAGGTGGCGGAGGTTCTCGACGGTGTGTCACTTGTGCAGATGCAAGAAATGAATGGAGTCACTTACGTTCAGCTTCATGATCTGGTTCTGGACATGGCGAAGAATGACGCAGCGCTAAGGTATGAAACACAAAGCTTCCTGAGAACGTTGATTGGAAACTACTTCCACTCTTCGAGAAGGAGTAATGGGGATGCAATCCAAGTGCACGACGACGAACTACCTGGGAGAAATATTGAGGGAGAGCATGTGGAGGTGGTAACCAACTCAAGCGATGGGTCGCAAGTAATGGATGAGGCGACTAAGACAGGAGCGCCAGAACATTTCGCTTCTGAAGCATTTTTTTCTCATGCGTGGTGGGACATTGATGATGATGATTACATTCACAACAACCTTTGCAGTTTACTGCGGAGTGCAGGATACAGCAAGGAGTTATTGCGGCTGTTGTCACAGCCGCAGTGGATTGTTATGCGTTTGTTGCAAGCTGGAATCTACAACTTGGAGCAAGACCTGGAGGAAGGGAAATCATTACCAACCAACCACACATCGTTTCAATCGGATCATGAAGAACATCTGGAAATGGTCGGCAAAGCGGCCAGGATGAGTTGCACATTCGTTGGTGAGAATCACCGTGAAGTCTGGTTTCAACTGCACGGGCGATTGTTGTTGCATGCGACACAGAACGAGAGAACGAGAGAATTTGTGGAGAAGATAGAGCGTGTTGCGCCAAGGCCCTGGATCAGAGCCTCAATAGGGTTGCTGCAACAAGCTTCCAAAGTCGCTCCAGAGGTGATCCGAGGAAAAGGTAGAGTGCTATGTACAAGTCTGGAGCAGGAAGATCTGTGGTTCATCTGGGGGGAATCGGATATAATGGGTGTTTCACGGTACGACCTTTCCACAGGATCCTACAAGACAGTTGATCTTGTCGTGGAATCTATTCTGGACGAAGGTTTGGTGCCATATCCGGAGTGTTCCGCCTTTAAGCCCGAACAAAACAGCATTATCACCGCTCACGGCAATGGGATGATATATACGTGGAGCAGAGAAACTGGGGAGCTAGAGCGTGCTCTGGAGTGCCGACGAAACAGAAGATGGACAGTGTCAAAACTTGATTGCTGCCGGCGTCGAGCATTTCTGAGTTGTTTTGGAACGTATGACGATGACATGGAGGAAGGATTCGTTGATTTCAGCGAAGACGGAAGGATAGTCGCATCAACTTGCAAAGACCATATAATTCGATTGTGGGACACGTTAAGTGGAGAGGCAGTGGGACAGCCTCTCCACGGTCACACCGATTCGGTGATGTGCGTCGCAGTGAGCCCTGATGGCAGTCGCGTTGTTTCTGGTTCAGATGACCAGACCGTTCGAGTCTGGGATACGCGAAGCGGGAAGTCTGTGGGACAGCCTCTCCGCGGTCACACTGGTTCGGTGTGGTGCTTGGCGGTGAACGCTGATTGCAGTCGCATTGTTTCTGGGTCTGAGGATCAGACGGTGCGGGTATGGGACACGTTGAGTGGTGAACCGGTTGGACAACCACTCGGCGGCCCCATTGGTAGCGTGAACTGCCTAGTACTAACCCCCGATGGATGTCGAATAGTCTCCGGTTACGCTGACCAGACGGTGCGAGTGTGGGAAGCGCGAACCGGGGAAGCAGTAGGAGAGCCTCTCCGGGGCCACACTGCTTACATACAGTGCGTGGCAGTTAGTCCCGATGGCACTCGGATCGCTTCTGGATCTTGGGACGAGACTGTGCGAGTGTGGTATACGCGAAGAGGGGAGGGAGCGAGACGACCTCTTCGCAGCCACACTAGTAGCGTGATTTGCGTGGCTGTGAGCCCCGATGGCACTCGCATCGCTTCAGGATCTCTCGATGAAACGGTGCGGGTGTGGAACGCCCGGAGCGGGGAAGCTGTAGGGCAGCCTCTTTGTGGTCACACTGGTAGTGTGCTCTGCGTAGCACTAAGCTGCGATGGCAGTTGTGTCGTTTCTGGGTCTTCGGACAAGACGGTACGAATATGGGACACACAAAGCGGTAAGGGAGTGGTGCAGCCTCTCCGCGGTCATACTTTTGGAGTATACTGCGTGGCAGCGAGCCCAGATTTTAGTCGCATTGTCTCGGGGTCGGGTGACCAGACGGTGCGATTATGGGACGCGCAACGCGGGGAGGCATTGGGACAACCTCTTCGCGGTCACACGGGTGGGGTGACCGGCGTGGCATTGAGCCCTGATGTCAGTCGCATCATCTCTGGATCTTCGGACGAGACAGTGCGAGTTTGGGACGTCCAAAGCGGTAAGGCGGTGGGTCTGCCTCTTCGCGGCCACTCTGGTGAAGTGAAATGCGTGGTGATGAGCCCCGATGGCAGTCGTATTATTTCGGGGTCGTTTGACATGACTTTGCGAGTGTGGGACACGTCGAGTGGGGAGGCGATTGGCGTGGCGCTCGAGCACGACCAAGAAGTGGTAGTTGTCGGCGTAGATGCGAACTGTTCGCGAATTGCGTCGTGGGAGTGGAATGGGATGGGAAGACTGTGGGACACGCGGCGGGGCGAGTGCGTGCTCACGTCAGAAGATGCGTCGTGGCAATCGACGGTGAGCGCTCTGTCTCTGTCGTGGTCGTCAGGACAGGAGTTCGCTCCAGTAGAGCAACGAGTGACGGCGCGCGCAGATGATGGCTCTGTCATCTTGTTGGCTACATGTGAGGACGTTGTTGCAAGCGTGAACGGAGGTGACGTTTACTGGTCACGAACTTTTGAGTCATGTAGAATAGACAGAGTTAATTGAAACTTGAACATCTCGTGATTGTACTGAGTATGATAGAATACATCCGCAGACTTTGAGAACGTTGTTGACTTTGAATGGGCGTCACCAGTGTGAACGAAGTCAGGCGATTTATGATGTGTGTAGTATTTACCAGATACGCATACGGTGAAAAATTCTGCTGCTGATTGAAGCAAGATGGCGGTTGTTTCAATGATGTCACTGCTTTGGCGCGTATTCAGTGCGGCACGCTAGCGCAACGACTTCTAGATGGATATGTCGATCACAACTTGACAGCCAGTAAACCTTGGTAGACTGTTCGCTCAATAACGCACATGCTTCGCAACAACGGGGGCATCTCGTCTAAACATTGTTTCAGTCGATTGATTCGGGAGAACATCGTCACTCTCGCAATTTGTTTCCGTGCTCTTCCATTTTGCAACGATCATTTCATCCGCAGTACAGCGTGATCCAAGAGTGCACAAGTTTTGAAAGACTTATATGCGGGCTTTATATATAGTGTTGTACACTGCAATTGTCCTGTGTTGTGGAAACTTCATTCGAACACATGTCTTCCCTTTTCCTCTTTACTGAGTTGGTTCATCCTATTGTTCATGTTCTTCTTTCTGTATTCCGGCTTGGCATTGTGTTGTGCTCCAGTAAACTTCAACTCCTTGCGTCATCGCCATTCTGCCCTTCGAGTTTCTCCAACTTCAGCCCGCCGCAGAGAGAATCACGGTTCTCCTCGTTTCGTCAACAGCAAGTCTACAGGCATCCACTAATTGGAATGGCATAGATGTAGATGTTTATGGGTTTACAAGTCCTTGATAGTGCGGCCATTTCTACATGGAAAACGCATGTTGCATTAAACACAAGTTGTGTTATTACACAATGCCATCAATACATATAGTTACGCAAAGTGTTTCTTCCTTTTCAAAGAAGTTACAGTCGGTTCTTTCGCCACCGAACGTAACGCACGTCACAAGAGGTTGAACACTCAGTAATGATGCTGATTTGATTCTTCTAGTCTACATTTCGGTTCGAGCCGCCTCTATTTTTTAGTGATTTGTCGCTCCTTTTTTTTGCAGCAAGCACGCGGCCATTATAATCTGAGCGGAACACATGACCAATCAATCTTTCCTTAGTAGTATTTTTCGTTCATGTTATCAAAGAAAGCCTGCAATCTCCGCAAATCACCAACTTCACGAAGGCAGTCAGGATAACCAGCAGGGAACGCCGGAGAAAGCTCCGGGATGGGATGCAGTAATCGCTTGAGAGCGGCGAAGATTCCAAAGTCAGCGGCTGTAGGACCAGCAGTGCCAAAAAAATACAGTTGGTCGTCGGCTTTAAAGCACTTCTCCAATCTCTTCAATTGCGTACGCAATCCGACCTTGGTAATTTCTTCGGTGGCAATGGTATCAGCTCCCAACAGAGGAGTGACGCGTCGACGATGTGCGAAAGCATTCGCTCTGGACGCTAACGAGGGAAGAAACGGCATAACCTTCATCAGTGATTTATGCATAACAAGCTTCATGTACGGTTTGGTGACGTTCTGAACTTCATACTCAGATACTACTCCGAAGAAATAATAGTACATGGAAATATTATCATGGGCGAACTTTTCTAGTTTCTCAACTGAAGACCAATAGTGATACCTGGCGGCTCCGGCCGAGGCTTCAGGGTACAGCTGACAGTTTAAGTTAACGTGACAAAGATGCAAGAACTTAAGGATCTCAGTGCTGTCAGAAATCATGTCGTTGTTGTACTTCATGACGGGGACTCGATAAGGGGCGGGGAGGTGCCGCTTCAACTTAGAGGGCTGGAGAAATGTCATTGTGTAGGGAAGACCAAGATGGTTGAGGGTACACATGACTTTGGTGCAGAAGAGCGATCCAGGTAGGACCAGAAGGTTGATTTCAGGGGTCATCATCTGGCGGGAGTGGAGCGAAGAGGTTGGCCTGGAGGCAAGTGGCGAGGACAGAACAAGAACGCCCGGAAAATCTTTTGAGAGTTCTTTATATAGCGTGGGTCAGCTGAAGGGGCTGTCATTTCGAATGATCACATGGCGGAGCGTGCTCTGCGCGTGAGCCGGCGGACGGAGATCACAATTTCTACTTTGATCCACGCGTGAGGGAGATGAGGTTGGACTTATTCCGTATTAAGTCTGAATTACTTTTGCGTGCTTACTAAAAGAGAGCGAGAGGTTGGAATTCCGGATTGAATCTTAACGCAACATCATGATCAAGAGGTTCTTATGGCGCAAATTTGTGGGGTCAACGGCCCATCTCATTGGGCACACAGCATGTGGAGCATACCAAATGTACCTTCGGTCACGTGCCGCCAAGGCACGTGCCTTCTATCGAGATACCAAGGTGGTACGACGTCTTCCGCTATTTTATTCTCTCGACCATGATTGGCTGTCGATGTTACTGCGTTGTTGCCAGGGAGCACGTCGCCGTACGATGGCAGCAAACCGATGGCCCACTTCAGGCCCTCGGCAGCATGCAAAACTTGCTTGTTGGTGAAGAAGAAGCGCGCCTGGACATTTTGCCAACGAGGTCAGAAACGGATCTGCACAAGTCCACTTCTGTATAGTGATTTCGTTGTATTACGAGCAAGCATAAAGTTTTTGTTCCAAAAAGCAGTTGTGCTGCGTATCGCTGAAAACATTCTGTCTTTCATCCGAACTTTCTAGACCGGGTCCAACCCTGGAATGTTCTAGAAGCCCTACGTCGGGGAAGAACAAAAAAGGGTTGCAGTCGAACAAGAAAAACTTTTCCTAGTTGTTGCCGTGGATTACATTTAGCTCTTTCCTCCCCATTAAAAGTCTCCAGCTACTGGAGTCCAGCAGCGTAAGAAAGTTTTGTGCGATCAGAACGTTACAAAGCAGGAAAAGGAGATATTCAAAATCCTGAATTAGCAAATTGTTACACAAAAGGTTTCGTTTTACAAACTGCTGTTTCACAAGTGTTCGGTGGTAATCGAATATTTCGTGTGCCCTATCTTCCGCGCTTTTCCGTCCGTGAATGGTCGTTGCGTCCAACAGTGAGACACAGTAGACCTCGAATCCTGCAGTTTGGACAAATCTCTGCGATACGAGAAGTAGGAATTCCCAATTCGTACATCATGTCCATGCCAATGACCAAAGTTTGAAAAGTAGTAACTACTGGCTTTTAAGCTTGACAAGAGTGAGAGAACTTGAGTTCTCAGATTGCATCATTCTGCTTTCACTATTGTTTCTCAAACCTGGAGACTGAAGTTTCTCGTTGTCGCACCAACTACGAGTATACTGGTCGCTGCAAAATGAAACGGGATGACCACGTTCCAAGAGCGAGAAAATTGTTATTGATACAACGCGCACATGGCCAACGCATGATGTATCAAACATTAGATACAGGGACAGCTCATGAATCTATTCAAAAATGCTTCCCGAATGAGATTCAACTGATTTTCATGGCTCATTCTATGGGAACACGCAAACACATGATTTGAGCGGAACAGACGACCAATCAATCTTTCCGCGACAATTCTAAGTACAAGTCTTTCCTCCACGTTATCGAAAAACGCGTGCAATCGACGCAGGTCACCCGTGTCACGAAGGCAGTCCGGACACCCGTCACTCAGATGCGGCGATAGCTCCGGAACAGGACGGAGCAAACAGCTGAGATTAGCAAACACGCCAAACTCCGCCGCAGCAGGGGTGCGCAGTCCCGAAAAGATACTGTTGCGAGTCGCTTTCAAAGCAAGCGTCCACCTTGTTCAGCGCGGCGTTCGCGTTTTGAGTCGGGCTGGGGCTGGCGGCCAGGGTGCTCTCCCGCGCTGCCGCGCGTGCCGCGCGTGTCAGCGCTGTATGGCACGCCGCGCTGCTACGATCGCGACGGCGTAGCCGCTCGTGAGTGCTAAGCGGCCCACCCAGCGAAAGAAGCTAGCGGCGGTACTTCCATCTACGGAGAATAACATAATATGTTTATTATGTCGAAGCTAAATCTCCGAGAATGCAGAAACTCGTTACTGAGCAACAAAAGAATAAAGTACAACCTTGCGGGAGAGACAATTTACCCGTTGGTTTGTCATGAAGATGATCGAGTTCCGTGACAGAAGCAGACAGCTAGATATTGTGATATGGGCCCGCCGTGACAGTAATTACCTCTCCAAATGCACTGTCCGGTTTGTAAAGATTGTCGTAGTAAGTCGAGTCTCTATTTCGCGCAATGAATCTGGGACAATGGGTCGACAGACATAAATTATTAGAACGCAGCAAGAAAGTCACGAGTCAACTGTGATTTCGTCACTTAGAACTGTGGTGAGCACAAAGGCATAACCATGGCTGTAACTTAAATTCTGGTGTTGTCATTGTCCCTCTCCCTCTCCTTAGCGGACAGTGAAGTAGTCAATGCAAGAGCTGCGGAAGTGAGAACCAGATTTCGAGCTGTATGGTTCGCTATTCTATGGAACGGGAGAGCATAGTCTCATGTATCTGGTGGTAATGCAATGTTAATGCGATAATAATGCGTTTCAATGCAAATGAACTGTCACCAACTGATTAGAGAATGTGGCGTTTGGAAGCGAGAGTGCAAAACCTTAGGGGATGCGTGGCTCGTTCTATCAGTATAAAAGACAGCAGTTCTTGCCTTTCCGTGCTTCATCTTCTTTCCGCCGCCCAAGCTGTACGAAGTATCCATCCCCCCACCTTCATCCTCATTCTTCACATTCAACGTTCTACTTCTTTCTTTCGCACATCCCTCAGCTGTACAATGATTGGTATAGTTTTGAAACTCGGTCTGGTCTTCGTCGCAGCTACTTCAAGCTGCCTACGCAAGAAACGAGAACAGCGTTCCAGACGCCTTGTGCAGGCCGTGGAAGACCTCAGAGAGGAAGTAACTGCATTACAGAGGCAAAATGATAACTTTAAAGCCGAAGTGATGAAAAAGGAAAGGATGCATAAAATGCATGTCTGCCTCATCCAGCAAGAAGCAAGGGAGAGACAGGCTGCATTGCTTGCAAAACAGGATCGTATGTGGCGGATGCGTGTCAGCCTAATGAAGCAAGAGGCTTGGGAGAGGCAGTTCGCCATGTATGTACAAGCGGACTGCGCACAAAATGATGGATATAGTGTATAGTGTTTGGGCGTAAGTAAATGTTCATTATCATCATGTTCATGTTGAGGCTAACGTTCCAAGTATAGAAAAGAAAAGTTGGCGGTTTAGAAAGAGGCAAGAGCCGAAATCCTGAAGCTTTGGTTCTTGATAGAAAACAGAAATCGAGCTATCTCAGATGAATGAACAGCTCATGACGGTCATGAGGCTTGATCATGCCAAGATCAAGCCTGCTGGCGGCTCTACGTCCCAGTGACAACACACGGCTAAAGATCACGATACAGCACAAAGAAACAGATTGTCAAATGACTTTTTCCTTCTGACCTCCTCTCTGATCGCGAAGATTCGCGATCAGGTGCTTTTATAGTTCTTAGGCTCTAATTCTTATGTGTAACTAGCTTCTAATTAAACAACGGAGCACCATTGCGCTCAAAACTCTTCGTCAAATTAGGCCTATGTAGCACTCTTACCTTCAAATAAGAACCGTCCATCTTATTCGCTATACAACCCTTCCTATATGCGCAAACACTTTTCTGCGTTCGTCAAAATACCAAGAACTAATTGCGCTTTTGTCCTGTTCCGTAAAGGTGGCTCACATTTCGGACTCTCTTGAACATGAAGCATGGTGTCGCACAATTCTGTAACTCACCATGGTCGATGAAAGCTTGATCAACTGCAAGCTTTGCCCCAGAGTCTGATGACTATGTTGCCCAGTTGGCATCATGCCTCTCTTTATCTATACTTATGATGGATCCTCAACCTTTCTTTTATGAAACACGTTACGTCAATCCCCTCAAAGGGTACACACTATCCGTGAAGTGATATTGTTGTCTGAGAAGACCCTACCTCTATTTAATGGTTGTGACGCGGTCGAAGCGCAGCCTAGTTGAATACCTGGAGAAATTGCGGAGGACAGACCACTTCCAGATATCTCATCGAGATTCGCTCTGTCCCTAAGGAACATTCTCAAAGTAGCGGGGCCATGTGATTTTGCCGAAACCCATCCGGAATTCATTGTCGCAATAGCAGAAGTGCCCCATAATCCACGAGATCGAGCTTCATTTACATCCATAACCACAATTTCTTCTCCCCCTGCCAGGTTGATACTGCTAATGAATTCGTTAGAGGATGATAGGCGTAGAAGGCCAACCGTATTGTTCAAAAATGAGCACTGGTGCTCAACAGTGCGATTTGATCTGCTCCATAACTGTATCTGAGTACCAGCTCAGAATTCTCAAACAGCATGTTGGGCAACGAGACCGATGTTGCCTCGGGAGCCGCAACATTTCCAATGCCTGATTGCTTTGAATGCGACCTTACAGCCACGGGAACAGTGATGGCTAACGGCGAAGTTTCTACTTTGGTGCGAGATACTAAAGCCACGGCTCTAAATCCGAAAACCTCCCCAGTCATAGCGGACTTGATGACAAGCAGGTTGCTGAACAATCCATCACCTTTAACGGTATCTGAGAATCCTGACTCTCCATTGTCCTCCAGTGAAATAATTGGTGTGGCGCCAGCATTACCAATGATTGGGTCCACGCGATACAGAGTGAATCGTATCAGACCGTCTGGTAGGGTGGTCACAATCTCTGAAGTATTGCGGGTGATCAATACGTTCACAGCGGTGTTCACTAGAACAGCCGCGGGAAAAAATTTCAGTGCAGCAGTCTTACTTGCGTCCACTTCTGCTTGGGCCTGCAGAGAGCTTAGCGCATCATCAATGGTGCCAACAAGACCGTCCACCAGGCAAGCGCTATTTTCACCACACAGAGCCACGAGCTCTGGTGATCCACTGTCAAAGTTAACCGGTGTACTAAACATTTAGTTAAATGGCACATTACACAGGTCAAAACTGTTGTGGCTTAGTCCTTCCTCGTACGAGAACAGGGATTCAGAAGGGTCGCGAATGCACCAGTTTTGAGTGCAATAATCATATGCAGCGAAAACAGGAGATCGAATCCTGACGTGGGAATTGGAACTACTTCACCAAAACGCGTCCTCCAATCGTTTTTGTAGTTGTTGTTCGGAGATCCAAGAAGCCCGATGATGTGAATCGTGCAGCATGCTAACGTAGCATGAGCACAGGCTGCAGACCGTGCAGCAGTTTGGTGCCCAAGCTGTGAGTGGTACTCATGCTGGAGGATAACCGTGCAAGGCAGCGTAGAGTACAAGACCTGCTAGTCTCAGTAGTGCTACACGATAGACGGTCGGCCAGACCAGCATCACCCCCGCCCAGTAAACGACTCATCACCCATCTCATCCAGTTTCTTTGTTGGATGCGGTTTCCGTTTTCCACGTCTCTTAGCAAGAAAATCTGAAGGCTTTCCAGAAAACAGCCAAAGACCGAGGACTTCCTCAATCTAAACGACGAACGCACCCCGGAGCCTAGTCGCAAGCTCACTCGAGAACTAGCTACAGAAACTTCGGCACCGTTACCTGCAGCCACGTTCGCGATATCTTTTGCTTCACCATTCACATACAGAGACAATGGGCATCCACCAACTGGAGTGGAGAGCGAACTTTCCGCCTGGGCTATGGATATTTGCAACATAGGAAATCCATCTTGCCGCATAGCAATCGCAGTGGTCACGCTTCCTCTAGAGTTCGGACCACTGGATCGTGCTTGGATTTGTAGACCAAAAGACTGAGACATAACAACGATAAACTCTCCACTAGCTTGACAAGCAAAATATAGCCCATCAAACGTACGAAGGTGAGGGTCGGTGTATATGCTGCTTGTTTCACCGTCATCGGGTGGAGACAGGATCGTTGATTCCGGGGGCCGTACACCCTCTGGCGGGAACAGTGTTGTGGAATCCGTGATCGGAACGGAAGAAGACGAGATGGCAAAACACTGTTTCTCATCATCCTTGATCACACATTCTTGCTCTGCCCTGCTGCAACAGTCTTTTTCATCGCTAACCAAAGTGTTGTCCTGAAACTCCAGAAAGTAACATGCTTGTTATATCTGCGCTTAAGGATGGGTTTCCAGGCAACGTTTTCGAAGGACCGTCCTCAGGTGGATCGAGCTCGTACCGAGTAAAAACTTCGCGTCCTTTGGCACACTCTTGGCTTTCAATTGCAACAAATGGCACACTTCGCATTGGGCGAACGTGGGAATACTCGCCGGCGGAACTGGTGAGAAGGCGTCCTCCAAAGAAACTTTTGCCTCTACTTCCAAGCCGGCAGCAAACGAAATTCGCGCGCTGAACAAAGGAAAATACAAGACGAGTTGCGGGCGAAGTCCTCCAAAAGCTACCACAGCCAGAGAGGCAGGCGAGGGACCAAACTCTATCGGTTTAGAAGACGTGACGTTGTGGTCGATAGAAATAGGGTCGTCGTCCAGGAATTCCCAGCTAAACTTCGGTTTCCATAGAGCTCCTGTCGCGGAAAGGATTACTCCTTGCTCTATTTCATACGTTCCTTTCCCCTAAAGGCCGCCAGATCCTTTTCCACTTTCCCTCAAACGAAAGAACTATGGGGACATCATGAAAACAACCAAGCTTCGGCAAGCCGTTGATTCCCCATCCCGTTAGTCTGTCAATGGGCCGCACTAAGCCGTTCAGGACAGGTGGGGTGGGAGGAAGGGCTTCCTCAATGAAAGGAAACTCTTTCTCCAACTTTGTTCCTTCGAGGTGTGCAGTATCAATCTTTGCGAGCAACTCGGGATTTATCTTTAAATCCAACGCAGCTTGGATCCGAACATCCACTGTGCCTCGATTACGATCCCAAACAGCTTTTTAGCTTCTCAATGAAGCTATCGCTCGTCCCCATAACCTTAAATACCGCTTTGAACGGTCCAAGGTTGGCACCCGTTTGAAACTCTGGAAGAGCCTTTCTTGAAACAGGTGCTAGAGTTGTAGAGTCAACGTCTGGGGCAGCTATGTGCACTAGTTCCATGCTGGCCCTGTCAAAGACATCTAAAAAGTTTGTAGGTGCACCCCGAATAACAGTTTCTGCAGGTGAACCCGAGACAGAGTTGATGGTGAGATAGGCATCGCTGAACTCACGTGTGCGATCGAAACTAGTTTCTTCACCATCAAGATCTCTCTCCTGTAGGACACAAGCGCCAAATAAATCGCGATTGATGACAATAATAGCGTTAATGGGGTAGAGCTCCGTAACTGATTGTGACATCGTAGAATCAAGATTTGTTCTAATACGAATGATACCACCCCCACTGCATTCGACAGAGTCGATCACTGCTGAAACAGCATCCAGTGATATGACTCCATTGCTATTGAGCGTTCCGTTAAAAGAGAAGGAATACGTGCCTTGACTTTCTGTCTCACCAGATGGAGCAACGGCGGATTTCGTAAGCTCACTAATCCTAAAAATGCGTTCAGAGAAAGATACTTCGCGACTGACACTAGGCGATGGTGAAACAGATGGAGACGCTGATGGTGTGGGAGATGACGATGGAGTTAAGCAGCCGAACCCAGAGAAGAAGGAGAGCTTACAGGGTTGAACAACGCAGTCATCACGAAATCGAGGGCTTGAACAGATTTGCTACGCTATAGAGCGACCAAGGTCCAGAGGATAACAAACTGCTGAACATTTCGCGGAGGGAGAATCTGTTTGGGCGTCTGCAGGAAAAAAAGCCAAAGAGCAAAGTAAAGAAGAACTTAATGAAAAGGCAATTCGAGAGCATAATGCACGGCGTAGAGAGCTGTGTGGATCACCAGCGTCGGAAAAGAGAGAAAGCAATGGTCATTTATCCTAAAATGATCGTCATCGCCCAGGGGGAACAAAATCCTGTTTGTACTTGAAGAAATACCCCTTATTCGAGTTATGGAGAAATGTCCCCAAGCGAGCCTTCTTTGATCAGACATCCCAGAAGACTAAGGCCCAGAAGATGTATCACAAGAGAAAAAAGTTGCGTGAACGGGAGCAAAGGTACCTTCTTGACACTGCTAACTGCGACGAAAATGTTCTCGAATACTCTTGAATGTTGCGCGTAATACTCTGTATAACGACGACGAACAGAGCTGTCGAAGATGGGACAGGAGAGCGGCCAAAATGACAATAGGCGCCGAAGGTCACGGCAAGCTGTCTTGGGGCCCCCAGAAGCGTCTACGGTTCACAAAGCTGCCTGGTACTGCAAAAGAGTACGTTCCAGAAGCGTACTTTCGGTACATTACTGATTTGCACTCTTGGGTTGGGCCCGTCCATTGTTCGCTGGTCCATAGAGGAAAGAAACTCAGCGAGTTTCCGGACGAAGGCTCATGTTGATTCCCCCACACCACCGTGGATGTCTAATGTTAATGGTACTAGTTCTCTGCCGTTTCCATTGCATAATTATCCACACTTTCTGCGTTCCTCCGCCTTCGTAGCAGCGCCTGCTGCCCTCTTTGATGCTGACGGGAGATGAGCCTGGTTCTGTGGACTTACTATCTCTACGTCAATGCCAAATAAGACCAGGACATAGACGACTATCCTCGATCATCAGATCCAAACGAAGCTGCTGAGCCTCTAGTAAATAGCTCTGGGATGGAAAGCTCCACTCTCTTTCTACATCCAAGCAAGCTGGTGGTCGTCTCAATAAGAGGAACAAAGTGTCCCGGAATGTGTTGTGGCGCCTTGTAGATCCAACGCCAACTGGGCGCACCATGGCGTGGTAACCGGGTTCGTCTAATCTTAGCACTGTGGTGGTTCGTGTTAGCGCACGATGGACAGAGCTGGTTCCCAGGATAATCGACTTTTCCAAGCCTAGTCTCAGCCATTGTCTTCCAGATCTCTGAAGAAACTGTCGGATTATCGCTCGAAAGCACATGCACTGTGAAGTGCATACTTGCTTCAGTCGTAGAACTGGAACGAATACGAGAGAGTTTGAGTCATGTAGCACATGCTGTGGAAGTCAATGACGGCAGACGCTTGTCGTGAACGGATTTTGCTATGGCATTTGCGTAAACATTTCGGAAGAAGGCCAGCCGTCTATGCTGGTCCGCTCTAGATGACAAAGTTTCAAAAGAGAGGAAGAAGTAATGGTGGTGTTCCCTGCGGATAGCGCACACAATTTTGCAACCGGGGTGGAATTTGTGGGGGTCATATTCAACGAGTGCAATGCTTTATACACAGCACTTGTTATCAGAAACCTACACGCGAAGAACAAAGAAACATAATAAGCGGCTTATATAATTCCAAGACAAGCAGGTGAAGCCCAGATCTCCGTTTTCGAAGGAAAGAAGTGCAGTCGGCTATGCAACATTGGACAGGGGCCTTCTCAAACGCTCGAGCACTCGCCGCGTGGTGCCAAGAGCGATGACATGAGCACGGATCATAATGATGAGGTAACGAAGAAATTAAACTACTATAAATTTCTTTCATACGGGTAAAATTGAGACGAGAGCGATTCCAGAAACATTTTTTAGTTTTGACCTGTTGCGAACTTCTGACGAAAAGGGTTTCGTTCCTCCTTGAATTTATCTAATTTTAGATCTACTTTACAGTTTATATGTGCCGAGTTTCAAGTTCATTTTACTTTCTTTGTTTAAATTTTGACCTAACGAACGTGTAACGCAAAACATTGTTTAGCTTTGATTTTAAATCTTGTTTTTCATCTCTATATCTTGAAGAGACGATTTAAACACATTCATTATCATAAACCTGCTTATCTAGGCGTTATTTTGGAAAATATCCAGGCCCGTATTTCTGACTACTTTTGCAAGTAGAAAGTCAGAAGTCATAGAATTTCGCTCCAAGTCAGTCAGAAGTAGTCATGAAGTAGTCACTAAGAATTGAGGTAATAGGACCGGATGAAATTAGAACCAAACGTTGTTAGAAGACTATTGTTTCAATCAGCATCTTTCAAACAACATTCTTAAACGATTACAAAGCAAAATGCAGCTGCTTTCATATGTGTTATTGCTTTTCTTTTTAGCATTCTATAAATATTGCCATTTAGGGATACTGATAGGTTGTCGAGGAAAGTGTTAAATAAGAACAACAAGCAACACTTTACTCTAATGAAGAGCATAAACGCCGTCGACTTCGTAGCTGCCGCCTCAGTATCTATTATTGGCATGATGATTTCTCTAGTGATGTTATGAGCTGAGCCTTGAGTGCTCGAGAAGATCAGCTCACGGCGCATTTGGCCCCCTGAGACGATCAAAAAGTGGATCCCAAAAGGTTATGACTAAAATGACTAGACTACATCGATATTTCTGTAGTCAGTCAGTCATGACTACCGTATTCTAAGCCCTAGTCAGTCAGTCAGGAATACGGGCCTGTAGAAAAATATTTTTCTCCTTAAAACGATATTTAGAACGAACGTCAAATTGAGCTTTTAAGCATACCTACTTCAACAGCTGCAATTAAATGAGTGTCTTGAAATTGCCCGACAAAGCTATTATCTCATTTGGTTGGTCAAAAATAATGTGTCAAATTACACCCGTGTCTCTATTGGGCCGGTTGAAATGGTAGAGCCTCTAAAACATTATACAAACTCTTTAGTAATTTAACAAACAAGAATCTAAGCTTCTTGTCAAGCTTTGAGCCGACTCGGCTATAATGTAATATTCCTCTCTGCTGGCCATGCTTTCAACCCTGTTTTAACTCAATCAAAGAAAAACAACAGTTTTTGGCGATGCGGCGAACATGATACCGAGTTTATTTGGACACATCAAGCAATGCATTTTAGAAGCTTGGAATTTCTAACTCTACTAAATTGAGTTCAGTTCAGTCGTTCTAGATGATATTTTTGATAATATATGAGCACGTGGTCTCCATGTTTGGCACCTACATAAAGGGTATTTGAAAGTTTTATTCACCGACGGATGAAAATAACATCATATCAATTTAGAGCTCTGCGCTATCAAGAATATAAAATAAACGCAGAACGACAGAAATTAGGAAACCATATGATTTATTGAGGTGAGCAAATAAAGACCGCTGTTTTCTGTGATGCATAGAATGAACCACAATATGGTTTAAATGTCAACTTTTTGAGTCTTTTGAGTTCTTGCTTCAGTTCGAAGCGGTGACATGAAGTCGCAACGTGGTCTGCCTTCGTTTCGAACCTTTTTTGTTTTTCAGGCCTTATATCTTTGCTGAAAAGCCACGAGTCAAGGCTTTCGATTCCAGTAGAAACATGTCAAGTAAGATAGATGTTGAACGCCTCAGTTCTGGCTGGCTCAAAATCATTTTTCGAGCCGCTCGAGTTGGGTTGGTTTGGTTCGAATTTGATGTGCTGTTGTGTTAGGTACTGCTCCAAAAGAAAGATAATCTGTAACACAATGAAGTTTGCATTGCAGTCTGGCCTTCTCCAGTGGAGAGAAAGGCCGGCTGACGCTCCTTTTATAATAGTTGTAGCGGTCTATCTATATGTGTGACTAACCTACAAGCTAGTTGACATGGCATTGCAGAGTGACCTACTGTTTTCTAGAGTGTGAGCTACAAGCCGATCACAACGATCAAGCGTGATCCAGGCTTGTACGTTTACTTTTGCGTTACACAATCGACCTCAGTGAGCTTTTGTTTCAAAGCGGTCCACCACGACAAGAAGTACTCTTGGGCAAGAGTACTTCTTGTCGTGGAACCATGTCGTCGGCGTAGCAAGTGGTATGTTTCAGCAAGCATACTGTAGCGCGTTGAGCTCAACAATCAAGATATCCGGAACAGTTCGATCATCGTTTTCTACATCATGAACGTATCATTCTACCCTTGTAAGATTGTTGGCCCAGTGGTCAAACAGTTCAGGGACTAGGGAAAGTATCTCTGACACCACACAGATGACGAGCGTAGCGTGCATATAGTTAATCTGAGGAAAGATATAGTACAGTAGTGTTCTTCGTCATTGGCTTGGTCGTGAATTACTTTTTGATCACACCTTTAGTTGCTTGGTTCGTCGTCGAGCAACGTGCCGAAAGGGACATATCCAGGAATGTCAACATTTCTCAGTACAATGTGTGCGATTAGCAACGGTGTGTTGAGCAGCCAATAATCACACGCTTCACCCTTTCCGTTAGGAAAGGTATGCACGATGATGACACTGTATGTCGAGTCGATCGACTCGAGTCCCATCTCATGTACAAAGGGGGAAGCTTGGAAGCCTTGATGATGAAACTTCAAGGGCATATCGCGTTCGTGACTGACATGAGGGTTCGAAAGCTGGGGTGAACATGTGATTGCTCTGACCCAAAGCAGGCAAATGAAGCAAATAGCATCACAAAGCAATGGACGGTTACTGAGCTTGGTATTGTAGTGCGAAGGCAAAGAAGATAAGATGCGCCTCGCAGAGAAGGCGGTGAGGGCGATTCTTGCTCCGCAGGACATGTATACGACGCATGACAGAAGATGTGAACGATGTGAGATGTTTCACGAGTGGTGAATCACGACAGCTGAGGCTGTTTGGGACTCGGGCTAAAGCGCATGTGACAAACAGTGTCCGTGCGGTGAATGCGTTGCATGGATTGTTCAAAAAAAGGGGGGGGGGGGGGTTGCATTTCTACGAAGGGTGATGGTGGAGAATTTAGCGAGATTGAGAGTTGGTAAGAATCGGCAAGTAGTGAGCCGATTGCACCAGCTGTCTATGAATGAATTCTCCTTGGAGTCTCTTGAGCCTCAGTCTCTTGAGCCTCAGTCTCTGGTCTCCTCGTTTTTTCCAATGGTGCTCAGCAGTGCTGAGTGCATTCACGTCGTCAAGGAGTAAAATTGCACACAGCTGGCCAAAAAAACGCGAAACAAAACGTTAAGATCGTTCCGTGCGCTCGAACAAGAGACGAGGCGGAAAAGTAACGGCAAGGCGTTTTGCGGCGATGTTTCGGATGCATGTGATACAACTGGTACGCGTACCCCCGGGGGGGGTGTCTGGGTCAGACACTACAGACAGTCTGACATGTCACGCGGGTGCGAGTGCGTTGTTGTGGGAAAAACATTTTCGTTCCATTGCGCAGGGGCGCAATATGGCCAGCGTCGGGCTCGCAGAGCGAGGGCGGCGTTTTGCTGACAGCGTTTTTCGGAGGTGCGAATATTGTCCGGCTGCAGTGCGTTTGCGCAATGTGATGATGACGTGTGCGCGCGGGGAGGAGCGGGCCGTTGGATCGGTTCTCATCGCTTGCGAGATAACGAGCGCAGCGGCGTGGCTGTACTGACCTTTGCGCGGCTGCTCGTCAAAAAGTTTTTCATTGCCGCCGTTCGGTAACGGACCGCGCTGGGCTCGCTGTGCAACGTGAGTGGCTGTTATTAAAGCGAGTGCTCCCCGTAGCGTGGAGGGAGATGATTGGCTATTTTTCATTTTAAAAAACTTTTTTAAATCGGCGAGCAAGTTTGGTCCCTTTCTTACTGTCAATTTGCTCGGAGTCGGATCGCCAGATATTTGTGCCGTCACCGCGATTTTCAAACTGCCAGCTCAAGTTTGAGATTTTTGTCGCTCTACGCCTGTTTAAAACACCACACAATTGGGCGCCAGCAGTAGAAGCAGGGCGGCCAAATGCGGCCAAACACGCGGTCTGCCAAATTCTGGCCGAGCTTTTCGAGTCTTTCCGTCCGCCACCACGGCAACCAGAGCTCGAACGCGGCACACAGCAACACGGTAGTTGGCAAAACCCAGAAAAACCGCCAAAGTTTTCAACTTGCCACCGGCGTCACAGCCGCCGTCACGCACGTCACAAAAAACACGTGTCGCGGGCGTCTTTTGTCTCGAACGACATGCGCCGTGGCGCATGCTGAGAAAAGCATGTGTTGAACGCGTGCGTCCGCATCTGTGCCTTTTAGCAGAGAGCACACGCGTTCCGCGTCATTTGCGCCTTCAGCGCCATCTTTTCGCATCGGCGCGCGTCGGCGTGCGCCGCCCCGGGCGCGCACCGTGTGCGCGCTGCGCTGCGCCGCATGGTGCGTGCTGCTGAGCTGGCGGCCCTCGCGGCTGCTTATAAAAGAGCGTCGCAGAGCGGCGCCGGTGGGCGTCTGGTCTCTCTCGGAACCGTTCGTGTGCTCCCCCGCTCAGCCTCACGCCACTTGCTTTCTTCCTCCTTCTCGTTTGTGCTTGTCGTTGTGATATGGCTCCCAACTCTGTGCCGCAGCAGCCCATTGGCCGTGATCGTGCCATTGGCAACTTTTCCGCCGGCCCGGCATGTCTCTCGGACTGGGTCATGCGTACGGCCGGTGCCGAGTTTTGCAACAAGGATAACACTGGTATGGGAATCTTGGAGGTAAGTCATCACCACTTTGATCACCATCGTCATCAACCAGAATCGCTCACACGCACGTATTCTTCTCTCCCTACGTACTGCACAGATGAGTCATCGCGATGCTGGTGGCCCGGTGCAGAACGCCATCTCTTCTGCTACGGACAAGCTACGCATCATGCTGGACGTGCCCACCAACTACCACATTCTTTTCCTTCAGGGTGGTGCACACGGCCAATTTGCCGCCATTGCTCTCAATCTGCTGGGCGACAAGACGCAGGCCGACTACGTCTCCACCGGCTACTGGAGTCAGCGTGCCATCTCCGAGGCCTCCAAGTACTGCACAGTACGTCTGGCATACGATGGCGCCAAGGATGGTTTCCAATCCATCCCACCCGTGAGTGAATGGGATATCTCGCCGGATAGTGCGTATGTGCACATCTGTGCCAATGAGACCATCCATGGCTTGGAATTCTTGGAAGATCCTGAATTGCCGGAAGGAAGTCCCGTCTTGGTTGGAGATTTCACATCGACGCTGATGTCTCGTCGTATCAACATTAGCAAGTATGGCTGTATCTACGCATCGGGTGGGAAGAACCTCGGTCCTGCTGGAGTGGTTGCCGTCATCGTTCGCGATGATCTGCTGAACAGGGCGTTGCCCACATGCCCTTCGGTTCTGTCGTACTCGGTCATGGCCAGCAGCAAGCCCATCCCATCTATCTACAACACCCCGCCTACCTTCCTCATCTACATGGTCGACCTCGTTCTCAAGGACAACATGAACAACGGCGGTATCGAAGCACTGGAGAGGCGCGCCATAGAGCGCGCTCGTCGCATCTACGACGTCGTCGAAGACTCGAATGGATTTTACACACTCAAGTGTCAAGACGCGATGCACCGCTCGCGCATGAACGTGCCGTTCCGCATCGGAAAAGGCAGCGTGGATATGGAAGAACTGTTCTGCGTAGAAGGCGCGCAACGAGGTCTACTTCAGCTGTTCTGTCACCCACTATTTCCCGGCTGTCGTATCACTCTATACAACGGTATTCCCGATAGCGCAGTAGACGCGTTGGTGGAGCACATGGTCGATTTTCAGACCAAGTACATGCACGACGTAGTGGTGGCGTAGGGGCGTGACGCGGCGCGTATTTCTTTATTCCGCAGCTGCCACGCGTACGCGCGCCGCCTCCTCCGACGTGACTGTCGCACTGTACTAATAGCCATAACCCTAAACGCAGCACCGCTTGTGCTGCCGCTGCTGATGTGAGACACTTCTCGTTTGCCGCGCTCCCCCTTGTGAGAAACTCCCCCCCCCCCCCTCCTCAACTGCGCTTCCGCCTTTGTAAACAAAAAGCTTTTCCGAACTTGAGAAATCACCTCGGTCCGCCTTCGACTTGGACGTACCTTCTCCCGTCTCTGCCGTCTGCTGCGCCTTGCGCACTTCCAACTCTAGAAAGTTCATGTTTTCCGCTTGCTCCCCCCTCGGCGGAATCCGCCACCCACACCACAATCGATCACATCCCGTCGTCAACCCTCCTGGGCCATCACCTCCCGGAGATGCCACCACTGCAATATACCCACACACCTCGCCGCTGTCGCCCCCTTTCTCACCTCTCCCGCCGCTCAGTCCGCCTCCTCCGCGTGCAATATCGCACCCACCGAAGTGTATCTACCCTAACTCGCACCGAGGCGCGCAAAAAGGCGCATACGTGCATAATTATCATCGTAGCTGCACTTGCGCATGGTGGCCCGCTTCTGGATACTCAACATCTGCGCCCAACCCGCCGCGATGATACGCACACCTGAATTGGGTCCACTCGGCATGATTTGCCTGCTATTCTCTACTTGGCGTGCTTTCATCTGCAGGTGACAGCTTTTTGCGGCCGATTTGGACGTTTTTGTGCCGTTGCTTCAGGCGAATCAAGCGACTGCACATTTGCCGCTGTAGCCAAATGACACATGCGTTCAAAGTGACCTACAAACACGCTTCCTCTGTGGCGAGGCGCTTGCGTCTTGACTTCCACACGCACATGTGCTTGTGTGTGTGTGTTGGAGTGAGTTGTGTGAATGAAAGTTGGCGCGCCCGTTTGGTCATTTTCATGCTTAATGACGCCTTGCGTCTTTATTTCGTGACGGGGTACACGCCGCTTTATCGTTCTCGCCTTCACAGAGGCGTCCGTTTTCAACTCGTGCTTGCCCGCGTTTTATGTGCGCTTGTGACGATGTGTTGTGAAAGACCGTCGCGTGTTTGTGTGTGGCTTTGTTGGAAGCAGATGTGCTTTCTTTGTTTTTGTCCTACATGTCACGGATTCCATGCGGTCGGCTAGATGACCGTATTAGCTACATTTGTCTCCGTTTGCCGGGTCACTTGTATTTCTTATGGTTGGCAAATTCACCTGTCGCACACCAATACTACACTGAAGCCGTCAAACGGCTGTATTGCGAGCAGTCGTCGCTTCGATGCGTTGACGTTTTGCATGCACTTCTTGCGATTGGAACAAGTCTATCAGTGTTGATGATGACCAATCCAGAAGAGTGCGGCCCAATTCTCACTTAGGGGTAAGACAATGCCCAGCAAGCATAACCCCTTTTTGGAAAGTGTGAGCCACCTCCCCACTCACGTGAGTCTACCTTGAACCTTTGACAATGGACAGAACGACGTCAAGCACATGTGGCTTTGATTTCGACCGGAGCTTTCCAACGACGTTATCCAAAGCTCGAGCTCGATCTTCTTCTGCTTCCAAACAAACGCCCGAACAACATCCAACCAAGTCAGAGCACGTTGCGCTCCCTGCCGTTCTGGTTCGAATTCCAATGCGGAATGCATGATTAACTTACTTTCCAGCGTTTGATCCACTTGTCTAACCGCCCAACATCACGCGACTCTTGTCTTCTGTGTGGCTTGCCCAAGCCTACAAATCAAAGTGGAGTTATCGCCCATGATATCCGTTGCTGATGTGGGTGGTTTTAGATCTTCCCAGAATCTCGTGCTAAGTTAAACTTTTTGCGCTCTCTCACGACTGAAGTGTCTACCGTACACTCTGGAGCGCCACACTCCGTCACCTGTTCGCCACGGGGAAACACGTGATTCTCTTGTATTGCATTTAGGTTTGATTTCGCGCCGTACTATTGATGTAGATCGAAACAGTAACCGAGTTGCGCCTCGGTAGAACAACTTGAGATTCACTCCGCATCTATCCTACTTGTTCTCCGCCTACCACTGCCAAGCTCCACAGCTCAAAGAAACAATGTATCGATAGTGATTTTCTATTAGAAGTGAATCGTAAGTGTTGGAGAACACAATGTCCGAAACAATGGAGACGGAATTGATGGTGAAACTAGAAGGATGGGTGCTCAACAACAATATCTGACTACCATTCTGCGATTCTTTGGGGTGTACCATTAACCTTCAAGAATTTCTTGGCAAGAAGAACGCGCTTCGCACTGCGGCGAATTACTCTCCAAGAATGACGAGAAAAGGATACAGAATGGCACTTTTGCAACATCTGTCGGCAACGTATTTTGGTAGTAAAACCCTCTCTTTCTCGTTCGTTCTGCAGAGTGCGTAAACGGAGCCGGAGCGGATTAGATGGGAACGAATGGCGTTTCTGCCCCGCCTGCATCAATGTGGAAAGATGAAGATTCGGATTATGCTGCCGTTCGCTTTATGCTATTGACTACGATGTCTCCAAAGCTGTTCCGCATCATGTGGAGAAGCCGTGGCACAGTGATCATCATGGTGTAGAACGTGATTGTCTAAAGAATAGAAAGCTTCTAACCGCGTAAAAGCGGGACGACGTAGCAATGTACACGTAGTGCTACTAGCAATCTGCAATGACCCTCGTATTGTACGCACGAGCCTAGCAATACAAGGGTCATTGTATCGTGCGTACAATACGATGATGTTCGGGCCCCAGTTTACGTGTACTCGTGGCGAACTCGTTCTTGATGGCCTCAGGCCACACTGGCTCGTCAGGCTCTGCATGTCGAAACCAGCAAATGAAACGAAGCACCGTTTGGTATCTACGAAAATAACTTTCGTACTACAATCATGTCAGCTGCGAGAATATGAGCTTGTCTAAATCCTCAGTGCAGGGTTTTCACTTCCCCACCGGTAGGTCCAAATGGGAGTTCACGGCCTCTGGCAACTTCTAGCGCCCGTAGGCCACCGCGTGAGCAATGACCATGTTCGCAACAAGGTGTTAGCGGTTGACGTATCCATCTGGCTCACGCAACTCGTGAAGGCCATGCGAGATGCAGAGGGAGCCAGGGTTAGGAATGCTCATCTCATTGGTGTGTTTCGTCGATGCATAAAGCTCTTGTTCCTTTGTGTTAGACCGGTGCTTATTTTTGATGGTGCCACACCGTCTATAAAGCGGCGGACAGTTGCAGCGAGGCGTGCCCAGAGAGAGAAACATGAGGCGAAGCTCCGGAGATTGGCCGAGAAGATTTTGGTCAATCGTATTAAGAAGAAGGCTGTTGGAGATGCCATACTTAGAAAGCATGGCTCCCACGAGGAAAGTGATACTCTAAAGCAGACTGCAGCAAAACATTCAGTTGAAACTACGAGTGAGCGGCATATCCCTGCCAATACAAAAAGCTTTGAAGAGGACGAGATTCAGCCTGTTTTCCCAGATGCGCAGCCTTCCGATACGTCTCGGAAGAAGTTCGGAGTTTCAGATGTAAGAAATAAACAGCTTCGGAACAAATCATTTGTCCAAAACTCTACGGAAGCTGCTAATGAAGCCGAACATTTCGTCCAGAATAACAACTCTGATAACGAACAAATCGTACTACCTAATGACTTACAAGACCTTGATGACGCAGCACTAGTTGACTTGCCAGCTCATTTGCAATCTAAAGTATTCAAACAGATCAAACATGAACAAAGACTGCGACATAGGGAAAATATGTTACAACAACGGGACAACCCCACCGAGTTCTCCAAGACACAGATAGAAGGCTTTTTGCGCCATACAGCTCTGAACAGAAAGATATCTAACGTGCGAAACGTCATCAACGATCACTCCGGTGTCAGGAATCGCATTGCATCTGATAGCAGAAGAGAGTTTGTTTTTGAAGAATTCAAGGAGTCAAACCAGGATCAATTTGACCTTGACAGCGATTCTGAAGATGACATTTTACACCCTTCTGCCAAGAAAAGATCCGTCATGGATGCGAAGGACCTCTTGTCCAAAATCCGCTCAGCAAAAGAGCAGAACAACGAATTCGCGACACTTCGATCTGCAACCGCCATAGAAAAAAGAAATAGAGAAGAACGTTTATCTTCCGGCGTCGGATGGGCATCAAATGTGTTATCTGGTAGTGGTGGGCTTCAACTCAGTAGAATGACGACTGGAGCAACGGCATTTGGACAGATTCCTCGCTCACCATCCGAAGAAGATGATGAAGATGTTGAAGAAGTTTTGGGGTTGGAAAAGCCGAACGACATTCCACCGGACGAGAGCCGGCAGGGAGCAATGGATCCAACCCCTGGGGAGGAGAACGGCAGTGATAGCGATGATGTAGAATGGGAAGATGGTGCGGCAAACTCAGATTCTGAAAACTCAAACAAGAGCTTTGGATTGGATGAATGCTTTGAGGAGAGGGCAGAGAAAGCGAGAGATGTATCAAAAGGGAACAGTTTCATTGGTTCTGTGCCAGCGGAAAGCAATGACTTTTCAAACGGGAAAGATGTGATAGATAATATGGATGAACCCGACGAATCTCGTCAGGCCTCGGAGCTTAATATGGGCGAGGAGCCCGCAGAAGAGCACATAAAGCTTGACAGTTCTCATGATATTAGAGATGAAGAGCGGCAAGTTTCAACAGAGAGAATGGATGTGAAGAATGGAGATGCTGATCCCGCAGCCTTAGGCGAACAAAGCTTCAGACAGGGAGGCATGACAAAACGCGCCTCTTCGCTTTCTCCGCCCCCGGTACCTGCAGATGAAGAGATATTGAAACTGAACAAGAAGAAGACCAGTGCACTTAAAACACAATTGGTAAACACGCCTGCTAGTGAACTTAGAAGATTGCCCTCATCTTACGTGCAAGCGAGCAGAGATACAACTGCAAAGCAGCAAATCTCATTGGAAAGCGACATGGATAAGTCTCACAATCCAAGCGACAACACACTCACTGACTCCACTGGGCAAAAGAAAACTACGACAGAGAATTCTAGTACTCGCAGAAAGTCGCGAACTGTGAATGAAGAAGACAACGACATTCAACTCGCGATTGCCTTGTCTCTGAAGGAGAATGTCCCTAACGCCCCGCTTTCAGTCGATAAGAACGGTTTGCCGTGTGACGCGCACAAATGTACAAGAGATGAAAACAATTTTGCACCGCAAGACAAGAACGAAGGCCCGACAGGCGGAAGACGAGAGTCAGTTCACAACTTTGCCAAAGGATCGGATCATCAAGTCTATAACACGCGCCGTGATACTTCCACAAAGTCTGCAGATGCAAGTGGTGTTGAAGCGGAGGGAGCATCTGATTCTTTGGGATTGGTGCACGAGGGGCAGGACGCGGAGGGAGAAATGACGTTGATGGAGATGGAGCGTCTCTATGCTGACCTTGATACTGAAGCTCAGGAGTTTCAGAAGCAGCGGGGTACTCATGTCGGTGCAGTTGAGACAATATCCGATGAGATGTATGGTGAGACTAGAGATTTGTTAAAATTGCTTGGTATACCGTATCTCGAAGCACCCATGGAAGCTGAAGCGCAATGTGCATTCTTAAACATGGAGAAGATAGTCGACGGGGTGATAACTGAAGATTCTGACGCATTTCTGTTTGGAGCTGAAGTTGTATACCGGCAATTATTTGCAGACGGTCGGTTCGCAGAAACATATGACGCACAGGACATCAAGTCAAGTCTTGGCCTCGATCGAGACCAGCTTATACGTCTCGCACACCTTTTAGGATCCGATTACACTCCGGGGGTACGGGGTGTTGGGATTGTCAATGCTATGGAAATAATGGAAGCTTTCCCGGGCGAACAGGGTTTGAGTGAATTTCTCGAATGGACGAAGAAGGTGACAGTTCTCGATAAAGAACCGGAAGAATCTGTGATGACAGGGACATCAGCCGAGGCTGTGCGACGGCGATTTTGTTGGAAGCATCGCAACATGAAACGGAATTGGGTAATAAGAGAAGGTTTTCCAAGCCGAGCCGTTTCTGAAGCTTATCTGAAGCCAACCATAGACAATAACAAGGGCCGCTTTAAGTGGAGGGATATAAACTTCGACGGGCTGGCAAGATTTTGCTGGGAAAAGTTTGGCTGGGAACAGAACGCATTCGAGAACGCGGTCGGTCCTCTGCGAAAAGAGCTGGCAAAAAGAAAGGGTCCCCAACAAACAAGAATACCGGAGTTCTTCAAGCCACATAGATTCGCGAAGATTCGCTCAAAGCGACTTCAACAGGCAGTTAAAGGAATAACAGGAGACGAAGTTGAGGAAATTATGGCTTCCATAGTGCCTCGCATTAAGCGACGGAAGACGAGCGCAATGACATTCAATGCAGCGATCGACCTTTCCCCTGAAGAGGAGGAACAAGTCCTCAAGCTACTTGAAGAAACAGAAACCAGAACCAAGAGCGGACGAAGGCGGGCGGGTCGCAATCAATAAGAACATTTCATTCCGCATGATAAACGAAAATGCTCAGTTTTATCGTTCTCTATACATACATGACACCTATTCCACAACGTAGTTCGGATGCACGGCGTAAATCCGGTCATCTCGTGAAAGTACTCCCTCTGACTCTACGTTCGGTACTTCGACGAGAACACGTTCTCTTTTTATCATCCGATTCACAACGAGCCTCATTCTCTTCGCTTCCTTTCGCAAAGCCTCTTCTGACTCAAAGGCGCCACCGGATCCACCTTGTTGATCAGCATCTTCTAAAAGGAACATGATTATATCCTTCCTCTTTGCCGCAGCACCCATTTGGTTCCCCAGCGCCTCCTGCTTCCTCAAGTGTACCACTACCTTGTTAACCATAGCTCTGAACTCGTTATACCCAATCGTAATTCTCTCACCCGAGGAGGTCAGTGTAGAAGATGGGGCGCCGCTCGACTGCGTTTGGCGGCCTGTGTCACTTGAAGGTCCCTGTTCTTCAGACGGTTTGACAGGCTGTTCAGATTCAATCCGTTCAGTTTCACGCCCAGAGCCCCTCTTATTCGATGCAACCCCTTCCGTCGAAGGGTCTTGATTAGCAGCATTCTCTTGGTCTCGAGTTTCTCCATTTTGTTCTGACAATTGACGTATATTAGAGACCCCGTCTTGCTCCGTAGCATCGTTTTCTCCTTTCGGAATGGCTGCAGCACCAGGACTCCGAGTTGGCACAGCTTTTCGAGCCGGTAGCCGTCGCGGGTTTGGTCGGATTTCATCGTCATCGTCATCGTCTTCTTCGGAATCTGAATCAGGAGCCCTTGTATCTCGTCCGGGTCTAGGACGCCTTCCATCTCCTGTTCGTTTGTTAGACTCACCGTTGTCATCATCATCGTCGTCAAGGTCAACCTTATCGCCTGGTTTACCCTCGTCATCACTGTCATCATCATCATTGTTCAAGTCAATGTCTTCCGTCTCCACATGAATAATTGATTTGCGCAGGAGACGCACAGCTTCCTTCACATATTGTGGGCGCACAAATGAATCCAAGTGAAGTCGAGCAAGAGCTTCTGAGAGCCGAATGAGACTTTCCAATTGTCGAACAGTGATTCTGTAGGAAGTTCTGGCACCCCCAAAAGAGTCTGCCTGGCGCAGCTGTTTGTATGATTGCACAAGAAGATCTCTAGACTCCGGAGTGATGACTGGATTGAGATGCCGTGCGACCCTGATATATCGTTGTAACTGACTCTTGTTGAATTCCGTAGGTTGAACAGCAGTTCCGCCCTTGTGGACATTAACGATGAATCGCGCTACGTTGAAGTCAGAAGATTCTTCGCTCTCGTCGAGAACAACAAAGAAGAGATCGAAACGAGACATGATTGGAGCTGTCATAGTGAGATTCTGTTTCAACGTCCTCGCCCGATCATACCTTCCTCCAATAGGGTTCGCGGCAGCGAGAATTGAAGTGCGAGCATTTAGAGTTGCATGTATGCCCGCCTTCGAAATTGAGATGGTCTGCTGTTCCATTGCTTCATGAATAGCTACCTGATCCTTGATATCCATCTTATCAAACTCGTCAATGCAGCAAATCCCATTATCTGCAAGCATGAGAGCCCCAGCTTCGATGCAGAACTCCCCAGTTTCATGATCTTTGGCCACTGAAGCCGTCAGTCCAGCGGCCGACGAAGCCTTGCCACTCGCATACACTGCCCTTGGAAGGAAATCAACAACATATTTGAGGAACTGACTCTTTGCCGTGGACGGGTCACCGACGATGCATACGTTGACGTCTCCCCTCAACGAAATTCCTTCCCCGGTTTCCTTATGCACTCCACCAAAGAGCATGAGAAGCACACCACGCTTAACCTCGTCATGACCGTACACTGTGGGAGCAACACTGTTAACCATTTTCTGATACAAACGAGACGAGGCCTTCATCATTACAATTTCGTCACGCTCCTCTCTCGTATAACTATGAAGAACGCTTTCATACGTTTCGTGATCATCCTCTTCTCCTCTAATGCACGTCGACCCTGGTTTGGCGTCGGATGCGGCCACATGAGAAGCCAAAAATGACGTGCGGTAGACAAGCTCACGAACTCCAAATTCTTTGACACCGGTGTATCCGTCGCCTCGGAGTCCTGCACCTCCCTTCGGAACTGAACGAACACGCTCACCTGCTCGTGCCAGACTCACAGCGTCTGGAATGACAATAAGAGAGCCAGTAATGACTACCTTGTCGCCAGCCTTTGCACTTTCCACTGTGTCGTTCCTAAAGATGACATCGATGGTACGGGGCATAGAACCAGCCGGGATTTCTTGGGCGCTTTCCTGAAGCCTAACCCTCTGCCAATCTACAAAAGTACTCTTCTCGACATCCAACTTCCAGTTGTTCTTTGACAAGCATTTCTGGCACATCGGAGGCTCAGTATACCTAAACTGCTGCTCGACATTGGGGAATGGTTCTCCGCACTCGTTGCACGAGAAGGATCCAACCAACAGTTCTGGCCTTACTTCAGAGGTTCTTGTGATGGTTCCAGATATGGACGTAAGCATGCCAATTTGTTCGGAGCGCAAGTCTCTTAACTTGAGCACGGTGGGCATATTGTAGATTGACAGCCAATAACTCTTTGGATCATTCTCGCTCTTCTTGCTAATCGTACCGGGAACCAGTTTCGACAGATGTTTGACAATAAACTGGCCGGTACGCTCACGCAAAGCGGGTTCGAAACGGAAGAATTCCTCCGAGATCACATTGAGTTCCTGGTTGTACGCCATGATATGCGAGTAGTCGACGTAAAGAGTTGTACGCAATCGACTCCGTAGCGTGCGGAGTTGCGCGATGTAAACAGGCTCGGGAGGACGGGGTGGAAATGCATCTTGTTCGGGTGCAGGCTGGTTGAACTCGGTATAGTTTTCGAGGAACTCCGCGAACATGCCGGCAACTGTGGCGACCAGCTCATCGGTTTGAGTGACCCCCGGCACAGCGAGAAATGGTTGAACTGGTGTTTGCGGGGTCGCTAGAGGCTCTCCCGTTCCTGGGGTTACTATCTCGGCCATGACTTGAGTACAAGTGGGTGTCCCGTGAGGAGGAAAAGCGCGCAGTGAGGGATAGTAAGAGTTCGAAGATGTTGAGCGCGATAGTGGTAGGGGTTGATCACCGGGCAATGCTTCCTAACGAAGTAATCGTGAAGTAGGCTGTATGTATGTACAGGAATAGACAGGAGGCGGGAAGAATTTTGGCGGGAAGATCGAATACCGGCTCTTCAAGGGGAACGCTCCGAGTATGAGTTAGACACTGTCTTGTTTTATTCGAAAATCTATACTTCTAGAGGCGGGTATTCTTATTTCCCGCCAATTTACGTGTCCCTCGCAAAATTTTTTTTTCGCGTCCAAGCCGAGCCAATGCTGCTGCGCTCATCTTTATCATTGATCCAATAATGAGATCAGCGAAGCGATGGCGGCAGCCCATAATAATGCGAGTTGTGTAGACGAGTTCCATTTGTTGCCAATATCCCTCTCACAGGCCGACCCTGACGGCGGTTGCGAGTATCGTTTCTTCCATGGCGGAGCGATATCTCGCCGCGAACGTGGTGAACTGCAAGCCTTTCGTCAGCGAAGGAACTCTCAAAGCACGCACATAGCGCGGACTGTTGACGTGCATAATTCGCTCAACGCACTGTGTAAACTTGCAGTACGAATGCATCATCATGGGGTGGCCACGGTACACGACAAGATGTCCCGGCGTGGCACAACTTTGACTCGAGTCGCAAAGCACCCTAGCAACTCGATGGCGTTGATAGAGCAAGTGCTCCGCCGACAAATGCTTCAAGGAATGAACGGCGATGCACACATCATCACTCGGTTGCGCAATTGGAGAAGCATTTGGGTTGGTTGGGCCGTCCACAGGATTGAGGTCATCATCATTTTCCGCCGCGGACTTTGAATAGCAAAACGGCTGTGCAGACGTGTTTCCAGAATCGACGCAGATTTCCCCGTCGTCACATTCGGACGATGCGACGCAGTCTTTCATCTCATCCCTCCGACATTCGCAGCCGTTTGAATCCGCTCTGTCGCCGCATTCGATGTCGGTTATAGTGTTGACTGGCGCGCATTTCCGCCCGTCTTTGCAATCGTCGTTGTTCTTACAGGAGTCCCCGGTCAAGCCCATTCGGACGACGATTGGTCGATTTGCTGGTCGCTGCGGGTGGAGAAGGGATCGGAAATGAACCGAAGGTATGAACGTTGCAGACGCAACGGAACCGATGAAGGCGAGAAGAAGGAACAAGATGGCGGAACGCATGGTGTCTCTCGTGGTGGTCGCGACTCCCAAGCACTCTTTGAGTAGAACAGATGTTTTGGAGGGAGCTCGGGGGCGGTGAACAGCGGATACGAATCGCAATGGTATCAACGCCCCCGCGCGCATCGCGCTTCGAAGAGTAGGAGACGAGCTAACGTGGCGCACCCACTATTGTTTGAAAGGCCATCCAGAAACGGCGCGGTGGTGTCGTACAAGGGCGGTCTCACACCGTACGCTCGTGGTACAAACAGGTTGTTTTGGGTTGCGTTCCACAACGTTAAATTCAGTGGCCAACTGGCTGGCAACAAGGATGTGGCGCCAGATCCTACATCGTAGACTACACGTACATGCCGCAGCGCATGTCAGCCACCCAACCCTGTTTACAGTTAGCTGGTTTTAAATTTCGAAATTTCAAACGCGATCACCTTTCTGCAGTTGGCGCCGACGTGGCATTTACCTTCACGCTGGCGGCTGCACGTGGGGCGAAATTGTGGAAGAAGCTGATGTAGAAGCAGTTGAAGGTTGTGTTGTTTTGTTTACTGTTGATGGTGAACGCTCGTTAGTGCCGAGGAGCCCAAGCTCTGGCTTTTATAGGCTTCCACTTGCGCCCTCTCCTAAAACTGAAGGTTTTCTATATGTACTCTACTTCTAACCGTTGTTTTGTGATTTCCTTGCATTGGCTGGAACAGCTATCCACTCCACTTCTATGATAAACATCTTGCACTTTTACCTATTATAGTCAAATGCAAATAATGATTTTACATGCCATCCTTAGTGCAAATCACACATCATTGCTTTCTAATACTATTATTATTCGTGGAACATTATGTATCATTCCGGTCTCAAACAACCTATTTTTCAACCTGATGTTTCATGTTTTAAGAATTATGATTGAACACATGATTGTTTGCTTTCTTTCGAAACAAATCTGTGATGTTATGTTCTGAACGAATAAATCCAGCATCCAAAATGTCGATTTCATCAAAATTCTCTCGAGAGCTACAGCACATATATCAATTAAAAATCTCTTTTATGCTGTTGCCAATGATTCTCAAATAACGTCAAAAGCGTTACAAAATAGGTGACAATTTTGATGGATAATTTTCTTTGATGTAATTTTTTTAGATCATGATTACGATGTAAGCATATCTAAAGGTATCTGCGAAATCGAAAGCTCTTGTTAAAGAACTGAGCACACTACACGCCCGCTTTCGTAATTTTCGTAAATAAAAAGATTCCATGGCCTATATTTGTCACCTTTATGTCTCAAATATTGTCCAACAATCCCAAGAAGAAAACCTTTACCGATCCAGTTTAAATGATCCAACTCGGCTGCGGATCGCTATTACCTAGAACTTTGATCGTGTCCTTCGGCAACAAAGGCACACTTGCCGGCAAGCAGCACGAGCCGGGCACCCAAGCAGCACGTGGCACGCCACTCCCGCCACGGGAGAACATTGTTCACCGACAGAATCGGCCAATCGGCAATTAGACAGACTTCCGAAAACGGGCAAAACAGAAAACCGTATGGACAGATATTCTCAGCCTTCTGGGCTCCAAACAACCGAACTAACTCTAGCAGATGTTGGCAAATGAAGCCGATTCTTACTCGAGAGATCAGTTGGTGTTGTCAACTGGCGTGCAGGTAAACAGCACCCGCGTCGCGAAAAAGCACGGACAGGGTGTTGAAGCCCTGCTACTTATAGGGGTAGGGACAGTGGTAGAACCCTTCAGTAGGGCTGACACGAGCCGGAGGTAAATCCGGCAGCCACGTCCTGGGCGTGCAGCCGGAGTTAGGGGTGAGTAGAATCGACTTAGAATCCGCATGTTTCCGGCGAGCCACAGCCAGTGGAGATATGCAGGCCGACGGTTTTGGGCAAAAAGGGGAACAAACAAGCCGCGCAGCGGTGCACTGATTCGCGAGATGGGAAAATATTCCCAGACAATGTCGGCCAAACCTGTATAACAGAGCAGAGTGATAAAAGCCTTATGAAGGAAATGATAACAGTAAAACAATATAAAAGATGGCGTGACGACGGTCTAAGACTCCTCAGTGGTAGAGATCGGATGACCAGCCCGGGGTTGCGGCGGTTTCAAACGGTCTTTGTCCCTAACCGGGCACGTTGCCCTGTTAGGGACAAAGACAGTTCGCAAGCGGCAAGAAATTCAAAGCCAAAAGTCTCCTTGAGGTTTACTTCGCGTACAGTGGCCGCAAATACCGCCACCTATATAGGGCACTGAAAATATCAACTAAATTATCGAACTATCCGGCGCTGTCGGCCAACACTCTACACGTGTGAAACCGTGGCAGGCTTGCCCCGCGCACTCGGCATCGGGCCAACTCAGAACACGTGTGTAGAAACACTACCCTTCCTATGCATACCCCAACATACGGCCATTACTACATTAGCCTCTCGTAACATGAGGTGTCGAAGCTGGAAACGGATCAACAAACTATGAAAAGCACCTCAGTGCATCCCTCTCCACGGCATTTTGCTCTACCTCTCCCCCTTCTCAGGCTGAGACACCCACCTCGTCAGCTCGACGCGCCTCTGGATGGAGGTATATAAGGATGTCTCCCGAGACGGGTCTGCCGAGAACTGTTCGGAACCATCGACACCTCCTGTGACAACAGCGAACCTCGCGATATCGAGCTCTCCGACGATGTCCAACACACCCAACGCCCATCCTTCTTCGACGGCACGCATGCAAGTTTCGAACCCTCCGTTCCGCTCTGTGCCTCTCCCGCAATCGGCGTCAGCCTCTCAGCCGGGTTCTTCCGGACAAGATCACGCTCCATCCCAGGCTGGTGCGGCGCTCGTTTGGGATTGGTTCAAGGCTGAAATGCCAGCTATGCTGGGTAGATGGCCTACTGCAGGCGCATTGCGCATCCAGGATCCGCAGCGGCACAGCTTCCTTTCCGCCCAGGCCCCCTGGCTTGACGCCGAAGCCGTTCGGGATACAGAGCTCGCCGAATCGTACGCTGTCGAGGGTCAACTCCCTGGTGGGCTTCCTGCTGACGGTTTCCGTTCCTGGGACTGGATCGGCCGCGTTGCGGTCATACCGAGTTGCCTGTTCGTAGGTCGAAACGAGACGAGACAATTTGCTCGCAATAAGATGGCTCGCATTGGCTACGCGTGACACTTCCGAGCTCCGAACGAGCATCCGGTGCCGGCACAGTACCAGTATGACGTAGCACGTCACCGAACTTTCTGCGAGGTCGGCAATGGCGACCATCTAGCCAATGCGTTGGGCGAGATCGACCGATATTCGGACACCGTTCAGTCCCAGCAAGAGTTGTTCCTGTCCGCTCGGCCTATTCTCCATGCCGAGTTCCGGTACCTTCGCCGTCCTGCACGGTCTCAATTCCATGAAGGCCTTCGAATCGAGAGGAAATGGTTCTCCCGCTTCGGAGTACTGGTGCCTTGCCAGTGTACGGAGGTTGACGCATCGCGCGACATTCCCATAGTGGGCGATACCTGCCGCTGCCTTCGTTCTGGCCTGCGGTCGAAGTCCCCCGGGGGTGTCACGTTGTACTCTAGCTCTCCCTAACTTACATAAGCTCATATTTCATGAACGATCCGCCTCGCGGTCTATATAGCATCCTGGCGACAGAATGGACCGTCCGCGATGGGGCTTTCTTCCTCATTGAGGCATATGACTCATATCGGTTTTGGTTCATTCCGAAACTCATCCGGCAAGCGATCCGAGCATTGGACCTTTCAGAGATACTGGGCTCGGTCCGCAACCCGCGCGAAGCCACTGCGTTTGTGGATGTCATTGACCAAGCTGACTGGAACGAGGTGCCTGCTAGCCAGGTATCTGATGGGGTTCGTCGGCAGTCGGATCGTTCTCCGCGACGGAACGTCAACGCCAGCGACTTCGTATACTTTGACCCATGTATTTGGGAGATAATTGGTCCCGCTGAGGCGGCTGTTCGCCGCCGAGAGGAGCGACATATCCCGGAAGGGTACCTGCGTGGGTTTGTATACGTCGACGACGACGATGATGACCCTGCCGAAGGAGGAAGCCCCATGGATGAGGGGAGCCTAGAGAGTGCGGAGGGCGCACCGGAGCCTGAAGCGATGTGAGACGACTACGAAGTCGTAGTTGTTGACCCACCCGCAGTAGCCGCTCCCGCCCCGACCGGGCCGTGCGCTCAGGAAGTGGTATCCGCCGGGGGCGGCAGTTCCAGTCTCACTCCGCGAGCGGCGGTCATTCGCTACTTCCTTCGAGGCGTGCGAGTGTCCGTTCCTGAAAGGTGACCGACGAGTCGGAATTGCAAGCGATAGCGGCACAGCGCTTCTCCGAAGCTGCCGGTAGTGGGAGCACCCCAGGTGCTGGGCCGTCCGGCGCGTAATTTTCCGGCTCGAAATCCCTGACGGGCTGAATTACTCCGTAGTGGACCCCGATGGTGAGGTGAAAACCAATAGTTAGAGGAAAAATTCTCCAGCTTTGCTGGCTTGGCTCATAGTTTTGTGTCGTTTTGTTCTCTCCCTTCTCGGTCGGCAGTACCTCGGTTGAGGCTACGTAGCCCATTGAGTGGGAGCGACCGCGGAGGCGGCTGTAGCTAGTCTTCTTTTCCAGTTTCCTGGCTTCCTTTTCGTAGTATTCTTAGCCACGGCATTGTGGCTTCGGCAAGGTTGATGCTCTTCAGTAGCGTCCGCGGTGGTCGGCTTAGTACGTTTAAGATGGCTGTGTTCATTTAGCGTCGGTATTCAACCCACTTGGGCTTTGTCCAGCGTAGCCGGTATCAGTGTCCGTGTGTGA
The DNA here is from genome assembly GCA_022539475.1 of Gracilaria domingensis. Lineage (NCBI taxonomy): Eukaryota > Rhodophyta > Florideophyceae > Gracilariales > Gracilariaceae > Gracilaria > Gracilaria domingensis. The sequence goes on from VCMS01000075.1 coordinate 164,905, forward strand.
CAGTGGTACTGTAGGACCTTAGAGCCAGGCAAGTGCTTGATAGGCTTCTGTGTGTCCTTCGACGACGGACAGCCGTACCAACGGACTCGATACAATAGCTCTCCATCAGAGGCGTAGCTGTGACTGATCAGGCGGTCCATAACATACTCCCTGTAGAGGAAATGCCGCTCAGTGTGCGGTTTGGTTATTGCGTCCTCTTCTGAGGTGTCGTTGATGGCGTTCCCGTCTTGGACGTCGTTTCCAAGTGGCTTCCATCCTGACGGCAGTGCTTTCTGTAAGCCAGGTGGTCCTGGTGACGGTTGTGTGCTTCTGACATTCAGGCCTTCCGATTTCCGGCTTTCCTTCCCTTGTCGTCCGGCTGTGACCTTACTTCGGTCTTCTCGAATAGCGAGTTTCCTGCGTTCTGGCGAGATCTACCGTCGTGAGGGTACACAGTCCGCATTGCGGTGCGCGAGCGAGTGGTGCTGTGGAGCGCACCGTTGCGGCGTTTCGCCACTCAACTGCGGGTGCGCCGTTGCACGGCTGTGCGCTGCCGATTCAAATCGGAATTTCCGTTTTCAGCGACCGCGAGCCTTACGCGGCGGTTTCTGCAGTAGCTACACCCTGGCGCTCGTCCGGGTTTCCGGCTTTGTACTCCACCGAAATGGTGCGTTCCTCCTCAGGGTTCCGCGATAACTGCGGGTCAGTCTCTTCACACCGAATTTCCGGCTGCTTCTCCTGCGTCAGCGCGTGCTGCGACAGGACAAAGGCTTGCGAAGGCAATTCCGTCGACGACGGTGACAACGACGAAGAGCGATCTGCCTTTTCCCCTTCCTCAGTGGGAGTGGCGTGGGCGGTAGTTAGTATCCCCGGAGGGGTCAGTATCCGCGTGCATACATGAGCGACAGCAGAGGCTGACTGGTGAGATTCCTGTTTAGCCGGCAAATCAGCACCTCCGAGGTTGGGATGCGACAAGAGTGACAGCGAAGTGCGCGCTCCCACTTTGGCGCGTGGTTCCACAGTCGGCGTAGCGGTATCCGGCGTTTCCGGTTGCATTTCCAGAGAAGCAGGCGTTGGCGCCGGCGTTACGCGGTCCCGCGAGAAACGCTCGTGCTCTCCATTGATGCCGAGGGCGACCGTGGTATCGGTTACTGAAATGACCCTGTAGGGACCGTCCGCGATAGGAGAAAGCTTGTGGCGTTTCTCCTTCTCGGGATTATAGTATTCCTTCCGTATGAAGGCAAAGCTTCCTTCCCTGATCTGAAGGGCATGTTTGCGCACTCTGGCCTCAAAATAATGATTGGAGGCGGCTTGTGCCTTAGAGATATTCTGCATAACCGTAGGAACAATCTTCGTGAGCCAACCTCTCCACGCGTTCCTATGTGACGGGGCGAGGGAAACTTATCCAGTATTGGCTGTGGCTCGATGACCACCGATGGTGGAACCCGTGATAGCACGAGCTCGAACGGCAAGATCTGAGTAGTGCGATGAACCTGCTTATTGTAGGCACAAGTCATCGCATCGGTGTATTGATCCCACTCCGAAGAATGCTCGGCAACGAACGTCCGTAATGCACTGAGCATTGTGCGGTTAAAACTTTCAATCTGCTCATTACTCTGGAGAGGATATGTTGTCGTAAACCAGTTTTGGATCCGCAAGATGCGGCAGACATCATGAAAGAACTTAGCCGCAAATAGCGGTCCATTATCCGATAGCATATCAATCGGCAGCACGTAGACAAAAAAACCACTGAGTAACGAAGGCTTGGGCGACCGCACTGGCGGTAATGGTTTTGAGGAGCACAGTCCGTACCAGCTTAGAAAAGCGGTCAGTTATAAGCAGTAGAAACCGGTGTCCCCGGCGGGTGCGTATGAACTCGCCGAGTACGTCAATTGCCACGAATTCGAGTGGGGCCCTAGCAGGGAAAAGCACCACCTTTTTAGAATACTTTCCCAGTTTGACGCGGTTCTTTGCACAATCAGATCATCCACGAACAGTGGCGTACGCATCGAAAGCCATCGCTGGCCAGTAAAAGTCCTTCCTCAAGGTGTAGTAGAACTTCTTGCCACCAGGGTGGGCTGAGAGCTTCGCATAGTGCGACGGATGCAGTACTCGTGACTGAAATGAGTGAAGAACCACAATCTGTGCCCTGTTTCTGACAGTTCGGACTAGGAATCCTTGGTCGTTCTCGACGAAAAGCAGCCGTGCTCCACCGTTCAGACCGATACGAATCTCCGTACAAAAACGGTCCGTGTGCTGTTCCCGGATGAGTTCTTCCACCTTAATCGGTACGGAAGAGCCCGGTTCTGGGCGCGTGTCTGACACGGCTAAGACAGCATGGTAGATGTCTCATCCTTCCAAATCTTCATCGGCATCGCTCCAGCCGTCTTCCGCGATGAAGCACGGTATCTCGAGATCATCGACTGGCGCGGCTTCAGACGCTGTTTCCAAGCGGGAAAGCGCATCAGCCTGTGTATTCAGGAGACCTTTCTTGTACCGAATCTCGATATGGAACTCGTCCAACCGGAGTCTCCACCGCATCAATCTGCCAGAAGGCTCTGCGATAGAGAGTAACCAGCGCAATTGCGCAAGGCTGAATGATCAATATGGACAATAAAGCGATTTCCCATTAAGAAGGGGCGCAGTGTCTGTAGAACTCAGACCACTGCCAAGCACTCCTTCTCGGATACCGAGTAATTTCTCTCGTGAACGTTGGGGCTTCTTGACCAACACCCTACAAGAAGTTTTTTCAATTTTGTGAGTGCCAATGAAGTGCATCTTTCGGGGTGTATAGCCTCCAACTGCACTCCGCCTGCACCCCATCCGCGTTCCAATGTGACACCCTTTGCAGGGCATTTTAATTTTCTAATAGTTTATTTCATTATTCTGAGTGCGCGTGGAGTGCAATCTGAGATCGTGGGGGGCAAAGTACGGACAATGTGGGCGAAAATGGAGTGCAACATGTATCGCGTGCACTCCAAGTGCGCTCCATCTGCTCTGCGGCGTCCTCCAATATGACACCGCGAAATTAGGCTTCAGTCGCATATTGCCGGCACTCAGTGGGCCATCCGTGTGGCATCCATGTATCAATCATTGGTGCCACCCAACCTCAAATTGCACTCCTCTTTTTCCAAACCTTTCTCATAGAGAATACCCCATTGGCAATTTTCCGCCATCTTCGGTGGTCTGGAACAGTTCGCAGCCAACTTGGTAGTCGCTTGCATCTGTATCGATGGCAAACGGCAGCCCAGCCCTCGGAAGGGATAAAATAGGTGGCGATATCACCCCGTCAATGAGCGATGAAAAAGCCGCAGCCTTGCGGTCGTCGAACGCTTCCAGTTGTACTGTCTGTCCCTTGCGAAGAGGTTCGTGTAGAGGTGATGCAATATCCGCAAATTTCGGAATGAAGCGGCGATAAACGTTGCACAAGCCGAGAAAGGATCGCAGTTCAGTCTGCGCCCACGGATGTTTAGTTTTTTTGATGGATTTCACACGAACTTCGTCTATCTACAGCTGTCCAGGACGGAAAACGTGGCCGAGATACCTGACGGTTTCGGTGAAGAACTCACACTTGTTGGGCTTTAGCGTAATGCCTGCATCGCGTAGGATTCGTATCACATCCCGTACGTGGGTCAAGTGCTCATCGAGGTTGCTGAAGTAAACAATGATGTCATCCAGATATACCAGGCAAGTCTTCCTCTTGAAGCGGGCTAGCATAATATCTACAGCTCTCTGATATGTGGCTGGCGCGTTCGTTAACCCAAAGGGTATCCGATTCAATCGGTATAATCCTTCATGACAAACGAAGGCTGTCTTGTCACGACCTTCAGCCCTCACGGGAACTTGCCAATAGCCCCAATTAGCGTCTAGGGTTGTGAACACTTTCGCTTCTCCCAAGGAATCGATTCACTTATCCATTCGTGGGATAGGGTACACATCCTTAATCGTGGCCGCGTTCAACTTGCGGTAGTCGATACAGAAACGCCGAGACCAATCAGCTTTGGGCCCGAGCACCACCGGCGATGCCCATAGTGACTGAGCCGTCTCAATAACTCTAGCGCGGAGCATTTTCTCAACTTGAGCTTTCTCCTCTTGTCTAGCTGTCGGTCCTGTCCTGTAAGGGTGCTGTGAGATTGGCCGTGTGTTCGGCATTAGATCGATCCGATGTTAGGTTATTCCAATCTTACCGAGCGTGCCATTCAGCACGGGTGTAAACTCCTGTAACAGATGCCGCAGCTTATCGCGGTAAGTCTCTGGGACGTGACTGAATTTCAGGGACTCGAGCTCCTGTATTGCCTTATCTTCGTTTCAGCAGCACTCAGGTCCTTCTCAGTGTTATCCGACGAGGTTGGCATGCTTCCTTCGACATGCTGCGCTCATTCGCATACGACGAATTCGGCTTAGCATCTCCCGACGAACGGTTCGGTCCAGTATTCGGTTCAAAATTGTTCCCTCTGCCTTCCCCTTCTCAGCTTCGAGGATACCGAGAATTTCGGCGGTAGGGACCTGCGTAGGTACAATTGCCACAAGATGTGGAAGCATTGAGCCAATAACTTGGTTCTTGACCAACCGCTGTTGAATACGTCTGAAGTTAGCAACCAATACCTGAATATGCTTCTCGGGTTCCACGAGTACAACCCCGTTCGCAAGGGCAAGCTGGCATGTCTCGTAAAGCCGGGTTAGCCGTTGAACAGTCTGTAAGCCACATTTTTTAGATGAAACGGAGACCCACATCTGCGATTCCGGTGGGATGCAGACAGACGGAGCTACTCGGAGTTTCGTCGACAGGCGCCCGTCAGCAGTCGGCTGTTCAGCCGCTGGCAGCGGAACTTGATACTTCAAAGCTCGCCGAAGGGGTGTTCGGACAATCGGTATTGTCTTGCTGTCTTCCATCTCAACGGTTCGTTTCCGCGGTCGAATCGCCTCGTCAAAGCGGTCGCAGAATTCGCATCCGAGGATATCCGGCGCAGCTAACTGCTGGCAAAGCAAGAACTCTAAATGCACGATGCAGCGACCAAGCCTGAAAACGTTGTCCCAGAGAAGTATACTCATGCTCGAATGATACCCTGGAGATTTGAAATCCGGATGTCTTTCGGATACCATCTGGATATCTTACGTACATCCATGATATCCCTGTGACATCCTGTAGATATGACAGATGATGTACGAAATGATACTCTTTTGATGCCCTTGAGACATGCACCAACTACTTTGAAAGATATAACAGTAGATATGACGAATGATCTCGAAAACCAAAGTTGCTTCTATTGGAATTGCTCGGATATCATTCGGACATCCAGAAATCAGACGAATATCATCTGTATGGATATTGTGAGCATTGTCGTGTATCCTATGTACATCGGTCGTATATCCAACTTCGAAAATCATATGGATATCCAAGAAATCACTCGGATATCCAAAGCATATCTAAGGAATATCAAGCGGATATCAAAGTGTTTCCCTGGTTAACCAGGTCGATTACCACACAGTTCAAAGTAGCCTATTGTTCGCATCCGCGATATCAATTAGCGGCGGTGCGCGAATACGAGAGCGCAAGTGCGGTGGAATCAGAGACTGAACCAAGAATTTTGGACCAGCGCCCGTGACAAGAACGGACAACTGTCGAACGATATACTGGACAGAAACACCGAGGTCGGCAAAGATCTTGTAATTGCGCTCGCCATGAGCAAGACTCGATCCGGAATCCGGCTATTCTTATACCGTATCCACGGACGACGCAAAACGCCAAGGCGTTCAGAGTCCACGTTTGAAGTGGGCATTTTCCTTGTCAGGATTGTGACCCGGGAGCGAGACTTCTCAGCCTCCGTCGCTCTAAACTACACAGCAGGGGATGCCTCTCCATTGCTGGAGGCTTCCATGCTCAGTTTCTTTCCTGAGCTTCGCCGCCAGTCTGCGATGCGAACTGTTCCGTTAGTGCTGCTGCCGTCCCACCATGAGGCGGTTGGGCTTCCTGTTTCTCAGGCTGCGTCTCCGCCTTTGCGCGGAAATAAGATTTGTCCGGAACAGGTTCCCCTTCAGCGAGATTCAACCACTCATACTGAGGTACGATTTTTCCCATATCCTTGAGGGGCGACAACCAATTCGGAGCGATATGCCCGGACCTGTAACAGATATGACAAAAGAGATGTCGAAAAATATCCGCATTGGGCGGCCGGCGTTTCTGTCGTGGAGGATAAGGGGTCCTCCATCCAGGGCGTTGGTTACGATATCCACCAGCATGTGACACGTGCAAAGCCGGGACGTGTTGACCGGTGTACAGAGCGGGGCCTACGTCGACAGTAAACGGCTCCGTTGTCGACGACAACTCTGAAGTCGGCAGTGAACCATCGGCATGTAACAGATGTAGGTTATCATAACCTCCTTGAAACGAACTTCGCGAAGGAGGCAGAGACGGGTCCCACGCTTCCATTTGAAAGAGGCCACGTGTGCGGGTTTTGATACCGGCACGTGCTCGGGCTGCATCTCCCTCAGCTTGGGCGTACTGTACGAGTTCCAGATACGTAATCCGGCGTTTTTCTTCCCGAAAACGGGCAACTAGAGTAATGATCAATCGTTCTATGCCATCCACAAACATTGTAATTCGCTCAGCTGCTGAGAACACTTTGCCACATCGGTGGAAAGCCTTGTTGAGGCGGGTAGAATAGACAGTTTTCGACTTTTCGGCTCTTTGCTTTGTGTCTCGCGGCGCGAGTATGGCACCTTGTATCGCATTTCTCGTAGCGTACGACCTCCACAGCTATTGTACGACCTCGGTCCAGCACGTAACTCCTCCTTCGGAAGCTCGAGTCGATCCAAGGACCGAATTGAATTGGTCTTCGGCTACGCCTGTCAAAACGTACGGCAACGCGATGTTGGCCTGTGCCTCACTCATCCGAAGTAAATCGACTTCCACCACGAAGCGGCCAAGAAAATCCAAGACAAGAATTGGATCTTCCCCAGAGAACTTGTGGGGCTTTAGCGTGAGCTCCATTTGTCGGAGATGATTACTCAGTTTGCAAGTCCCACGGGGATTTCTCTGCGGCGTCGTGTCTTCAAGCCGATAATATCGGTACGACAGTAACCTCCGATACGGTAGATTCGTCGGCTTCAATTCCTTCAATCCAAGGTGTCTTCATCCTTTCGTACGGCCGCGCGCGACGCTCTGCAATACTTTAGTACCCCACGAACGGGTACCGCGCTGGCGGGAGCAATCGTTCTCGCGGTCCGACGAGTGGGATGAAGATTCCACATTTTGGGATTCCTCTTCTGAAGAGGACAAAGAGAACGAATCAGACTCCACCTTAACCTTCTTCTTCTTAGCAGGGCGACTCCGAGAGCGCTTCGAATGTCGAAAACCTTCGGAAACCGGGGCTCCGGGTGCAACAGCATCAGATACGATGATTTGATCGACCGCCTCCAGACGGGTAGCCAAGGGCTCCAGGCGCGCGGAAGCCTGCTCGTGCAGGGCAGTAGGCATCTGTCGGTGTTCCTTGATCTGGTTGACATCAGACCGTGAAACACTGACGTCGCTCGAAACATCCCGGACACCGGCTTCATCGAGCCGTTGCCAGAGTTTCCTAATATCCCGGATGAGGCCCACTTAGGAGTTCTGCAGGATGCGAACCTGAGCCTTTAATTCACGGAGGATGTACTAGTCGGACCGCGATGACATAACGTCAACCGCTGCGCCGGAAGTACCCGCAGGTGCAATTTCAGTTGGCCCACGAGTGGGTGGGGTCCCGTTTTAGAACAGAGGCCCCGGGAAGCCGATTTCGGATCGCCATTACCTGGAACCTCGATCGTGTCCTTCAGCAACGGAGGCAGACTTGCTGGCAAGCCGGACGAGCCGGGCACCGAAGCAGCACGTGGCGCGCCACTCCTGCGACGGGAGAACATCGTTCACGGACAGAATCGGCCAATCGGCAATCAGACAGACTTCCGAAAACGGGCAAAACAAAGAACCGTATGGACAGATATTCTCAGCCTTCTGGGCTCCAAACAACCGAACTAACTCCAGCAGATGTTGGCAAATGAAGCCGATTCTAAGTCGGGAGACCAGTTGGTGGTGCCAACTGGCGTGCAGGTAAACAGCACCCGCGTCGCGGAAAAGCACGGACAGGGTGTTGAAGCCCTGCTACCTATAGGGGTAGGGACAGTGGTAGAACCCTTCAGTAGGGCTGACACGAGCCGGGTGTAAATCCGGCAGCCACGTCCTGGGCGTGCAGCCGGAGTTAGGGGTGAGTAGAATCGACTTAGAATCCGCATGTTTCCGGCGAGCCACAGCCAGTGGAGATATGCAGGCCGACGGTTTTGGGCAAAAAGGGGAACAAACAAGCCGCGCAGCGGTGCACTGATTCGCGAGATGGGGAAATATTCCCAGACAATGTCGGCCAAACCTGTATAACAGAGCAGAGTGATAAAAGCCTTATGGAGGAAATGATAACAGTAAAACAATATAAAAGATGGCGTGACGACGGTCTAAGACTCCTCAGTGGTAGAGATCGGATGACCAGCCCGGGGTTGCGGCGGTTTCAAACGGTCTTTGTCCCTAACCGGGCACGTTGCCCTGTTAGGGACAAAGACAGTTCGCAAGCGGCAAGAAATTCAAAGCCAAAAGTCTCCTTGAGGTTTACTTCCCGTACAGTGGCCGCAAATACCGCCACCTATATAGGGCACTGAAAATATCAACTAAATTATCGAACTATCCGGCGTTGTCGGCCAGCACTCTACACGTGTGAAACCGTGGCAGGCTTGCCCCGCGCACCCGGCGTCGGGCCAACTCAGAACACATGTGCAGAAACATTACCCTTCCTATGCATACCCCAACATAGGGCCATTACTGCAGCAGCCTCTCATAACATGAGGTGTCGAAGCCGGAAACGGACCAACAAACTATGAGAAGCACCTCAGTGCTTCCCTCTCCACGTCGTTTTGCTCTACAATCAGCGAGAGAACTTTTGATCAATGTAGAGATCCAAAGGTGGAACATCCAAATAATAGTATGCGGTAATGAACCCAAGCAATGGTAAAGACAAAAAGAAGGAACAGAGAGCCACCCCAAGTACTAGAGCGGAGAGATAGTGCCGGTCGGTAAACAAAGATATGTGCACTTCACGAGTCACAAGAAAAACAAAAGGACAAAAAGACCAATGATGGTATGCACTGCGTGCACTCCCCTGGTTGGAGGCGGGGAATAACTATACCGTGCTGCGATAACTCGCTCCGCGAAGAGTTAGAGTCGTCGCGCATGCGAAATAGTTAGAGCCGCACACCAGGTCATTTTTACTAGGTTGGTGATGGCGGTGAGCCATGACCTAAGTCGTAGAATGAGCGGCCCTGTAGAGGGCTTTCAAAAATATCTAAATAGTTGATCAATCTAAGAACCTCATGTGCACCTCCCGTCCCCGGTAGTTCTGACACTGTAGCACCAACCCAGGGGGTATTTCTAAATATTATGACAACTTTCAAACCTCCCTGACAACCGAATAGTGTTACACCTGTACACCTTCCGATACGGGATCCACGTCATCCGTGCATCGCATAACTTTACTTTCTAAAGTGCCGGGATTATCATCGGGGTTATGATAACCATCCCACGGGATTCTACTGATTTGTCGGTTTGCTCTACACATCCATCTTCTCAATGGCGAACCATCGGATCGAAAACTCTTGTTTTCTCAGTGGAAAATATTTAAATACTTCGACCATTGCGGTACCTCCAGGACGCCCATCATCAGCAGATCCGCAATCGGAACACAGTAGTCAGTCGACACCACTCTCACAAGCGAGGGGTATTCTTCTTTCTATTCTCTCACCTCAGCGCTTCCTCAAGAGTCCTCCGATGCCGGATATGAACAACGACAATCAACAGATCCCTCCGTCTTCCGAGCAACAGCAACCGTCAGTCCAAGCCGGGGAACAGCCCCCTCCCTTAGTCGGGCTTCCGTCATCGTCTGGGCTTCCCCATGGCCCGGGATCTACTTCTGGCGTTGCGCCTCCGAACCCTCTGTCCGGTCAGCCTCTCATCGGTTTCCGTTCTATTTCACTGCCTCAGGCCCAACCCATACTGGGTCATCTCATGGACGTGAGCAAGTGGAACGCTTCGAATCCGATGCCAGCCGTTGCGGCTATTCCAAACTGGATACCGCACAGCATGCTCTTGAATAGAGATCCTCTCTAGGACCCTCGTATATGCTTATGAGCACCGTGGTTCCATCCCGTGGCCGTTACAGATGCTAACTTTGTGAATTCCTACGCGGAAGGTCGAATGCTCCCAGATGACCTTCCAGCGACGGTGACCCAGTCATGGGATTGGCGTACGCCCGTCGCGATACAAGCGGGTCATATCCGGGTAGATATCGCGATTCGCTCGACGAGGCGAGAAGCAATAGAGCGAGAATCGCTTACCAACGTCTGGTTTGCAGCCCTGGTGACATTCCGATTCCACCCGCCCGTGGTTTTGATGTTGCTTACTTCCGAACTCGAGGAGAGCAATCCTATGGTCTCAACTTGGCTGCGCTTCGGACTACCGTTGCACGGTACAATGGGCTATCTCGACCGACTATCGATGCGGGACTACTCTGTTGGTTTAGACCCATCCTTCGGGCCGAATTCCGATATATGCGGAGCAGGCCTCGTGGCAGCTTCCTTCATGACCGTATGCGGTTTGAAGGTAGGTTTCGTTCCGAGTTCGGATATCTGGTTCCGTAGCAGAACATGGAGGCTCAAGCTATCGCGGCACGATTCCTCTCTGGCCGTTATCCAGCCGTCCCAGATTGATGGGGCACAATGGAAGTTCCTCGAGGATGCCATGCCGAGTCGCCTCCATGTTTGATCTACCTGGGTTCACAGCTTATCGCCAACGGATTCGGCGATTACTGGTCCGTCTTCGTTACCGAATGAGTCTCTCGGATTGCGCCGTTTCTCCTCCGGGAAGCCCGTGACCAATATAGGCCATGATACATCACTCCAGGGTGGCGTCACAACCTCAACACGCTCGACCTGCGAGTACCCCTCGGTGGCGAGTACGACATGGACGAACTTCGTTATCTTGTGGACGTCATCGATAGCATTAACTGTAATACAATACCTGTTCATCAGGGCGGCCGTGATGACTAACGTCGGTTCGATAGATCTCCGGGTCGTGGGAGCTACCATGCATGTGACTTCGTCTACTACGACACCTATGAGGACAACCTTTGTTCCAAAGCCTAGGCGGCAGCTATTCGTGACGCACCGCACGAATTCCTCAGGATCACCCTAGCGGTTGTTTGGATGCTCACGAGTATGTCCCGGCTGTCGACCTCGACGATCCAATGCTAGATTACAACAATATCGTGATGGGGCCGAACCAGGATTTTTGACCGAGCGAACCTGTTGCCAACGTTGGGTACCATTCCATAAAGGGGGCCGCCCCACTGGCTGATGATACGGAAGCGGCGACTATTCGTCAGTTCCTTACCTCGATGGGTGTCTTCGTCCCTTCGAACGTTTCCACTACGGAAGAATTGCGCGCTTACGCAACACCGTACTTCCAGTGATCGGAACGTTCCTTGTGACTCGCAACACGCGGGCATCGCTTAGTTAGCGGTACCTGCATGTTGGTAGACAAAAATGTAAAGCTAGTGTTTATGTTCTGATCTTCTTCCTCTTCTTGCTTCTCAAGCTAGTTCCTAGTTGAATTCTTCATAATGCCCGTTATTGGTAATTCTTCTTAACCATAATTGGTAAACAATTCCATTGTAACTATTCTTTCAATCTTCATCCCCGTTCTTCTTCTTCTCTTCATAGAGAGTTCCCTCTTGAAGTTCTTCTTCTTCTGCTCAAGCGACTAGAATCCCTTGGCGTGCTACGTGCGTGCTCGCTACACTAGTGTCACCCAGTTTGGGCTTCGCCGATGTTGGGCAGTAGTGGTGTACCGGTGCGTCGGTGATGCTGAACAATGAAAGACCAAGGCAGCTGTCTCACAGGTTCATGGGTGTCTTTCAATGACGGAAATCCATACCATCGGACACGATACAACCAATCTCCAGTGGGAGCCAGCGCCTCACATACAAGTCTTTCCACAACGTACTCACGTGGATAAACGGCTTGGTCGGTCGTTGAGTTTACCATAGTGTGTCCAGGTGGCCGTTCCCTAGATAGTATCGGTACGAAAATCCGGCCGTGACGGCCTGATGACTCCTTCAACAACCAGTAGTGGTACCACAAGTAAGCATCGATGCGTCGATTCAAGCGCCGTATTGTTCTGTAATCAGGAGTTCAAAGTACCCAAACAAGGTATTCTCTGAAAGAGGGCGAGGAGTTGGTCGTCACAAGCTAAATTACATACGAATTGAACAACGTAGTGCGAAGTTATTGCATCTCGAACACTTTCGATATCACGGGAGTTGACCGTTCTAGCGGTGTCGCTCGGCAGAAACGCGCTGTGTTGCCAGCAAGACAAAAGAAATTTCATTGGTTAGAACACCTTACACTTAAATCTGTGCAACTGATTCCTATTAAGACAACAACTGCCAAGTGGCCATGTGCACTTCCAAGAATTCTTGCTGTGCGACACCATCTAATTGGTTCGTCCATCTGCCACGTGGAAGTTTGCAACCCATTTTCATTGGTAGTGCACTCAATCTATATTATAAATGGTTTCTGACACGTGGGGTTGTGCAAACGAATCCCATTGGTTGAGCAGCGCGCCCAGTGTTCTTGTGACACGCCGCTCGTTGCGGTCACTAACGACGGCATTAACGCATCAAAACATGCCAAAATTGGCCGATTTTCATTGCGCAATGCGCCTTTTCCAAACGGACAAGAACGTTCAACAAGGGTCGGTTGCAAAACATTTTTTAGGTACTGTCATCGTCGCACAAGCTGGAGAACACGCCGTGTCGCAATTCCTGAAGCTAAAGCGTAGTACGCGAGTGGGCACGTGCTCTGCGCGTGTGCTGAGTCTTCCACGAGGGTGTGCTCTGTAGCATTATGCATGACCTGAACGAGGTAGACTTCGATGAGTTCATAGCGGCAAGCGATATGCAAGGGTCTGCAGACACAGTCTTTGTAGTCGACGAACGATTCCTAACGGAAGTAACCATCTAATAGAAATGAATGGACACACACTGAAAGAAAAGCCGGGAGAGGATATAGTCGGCATATGGCGAGCTGATGAATCCGAGGAGCGTCATACACCGTACCCGTATCCCTTTAAGTGTACGGATGAAGACTCCATTCCGAATACCGTTGCGGAGTTAAACAAGATGGTTTTTTATGCTTGGGACTTAAACTTCATGGCTTCCGGTGAGACAGTTCACAACACAACGCCGCAGGTGCCCAGTAAGAAGTCAGAGGATACCAATGCGGCGTCCAAGACAGGAGGGAAACGAGTGCGTATGGCGGAAACACCGAAACCCTCTCGTACACCGAGTGGGAAGCGGTTCCCCCCACAGGTAACCCAGGCCAAAACACAAGGCCAACAAAGAAAAAACAAAGCGGGGAAGGAAGTACCGCCTCCAGCGTCTGGGCCTGTTCCTAAAACTTCATCTAAGGAAGACCAGGATGGTACAAAGGCAGGAACTGCCCAATTGACCACAACACCAGAGAGTGCGCTCTCTGCATTACGGAAGCAACCAGCGATGAATGTGCAGTCTGGATCGTCAAGAAACAGCACTGCTAAAGCAATTGCAATGGCTGGTAGTCGCAGTGGAGCTAGGATGAAAGTTGTGGATATGGATAAAGTGGATGATGATGATGTTTTCTTGGTGAAGGAGAGCTTGGCTGGAAACTTCAATGAACTATTCGACGAAGGTGATGAATTACCTTCGGATGACGTGGATATGGGTCTGACAACGCTCGGAGATTCAGCATGGAACATTATGAGTACGAGTCGGTGAAGGTAGACATCGACCTAATCTAAATCCCGAACGCAACTGTGAGAGGGACAGTTTGGGAGCATGTTGAAGCTCTGAAGGCGGAGGTTCGAAGGAAAGGGTTTCTTCAGGCGCTTGGAACAATGAATGTTGCTATTTTTGCCACGGATGATTCCGAGAAGGAGATAGTGGAGGGCAATCGCGTGAAAGTTACGTGTATTCTCATAGATGGGGCTCATCGTCTCGTGGCATTCAAGGAACTATGTGAGGATGATGCGAAGGTAAGGAAACTGTGTAAAGGACTTACTCTTTCCTTATGGAGGAGAAAGGATGCACAAAGGATGAACACGAAAGAGCTTCGGAGCCTGGGTAGTGCTTTGAACGATGAACTGAAGCAGGCCAGACTTATGAACTTCGCCTACAAGGTTCATTCTATTGTATCATTTATAACCGCGATGATTGAAGAGGAGAAGAAACAGTTGAACAACATGACCAGGACTGCTGTAGCGGGTGCCTTAAGTGTATGAGGAATCATATGCCAGTACCATATTACGCATCTATGAAGATTTGCCGAGATGGGTTTGAAGGTGGCTAAGAGTCCTCGATTGCTGAAGCATTTGGAAAGTGTGTGTCGGGAGTATAATGAAATTGGTATTACATGTATCTCCAGTGATGAGTTCTTTTCTATGGATGAGGACACAGTCAATTTCACTCTCGACGCCCTGGCAGCATATTTTGCGAGGAGACGAGAGTCCAAACTGAAGGGCCGCTTTGAAGACATAAAGAAGTATTTCTTTATATGCATCCGGTCCCTAAATGAGCTGGCCGTTGAAGTATCGAAAAGAAAGAGAGACTCTCTGAAGGAAGTGTACTAGATGCAAATTGAAGTCACTAGGTTTGAGAAACTTAGCGTTCGTGAGTACCTTGCAACACAGGCCGCACGCCTGGAAACTGCAGCGACAAAGAAGCATTCGGGCTGGAAGATATCTAGAAAGGTGGCTTATGCTCGTGAAAGGCTGAAGAAGTCGGTCGGGGTGGATTTCAATTCGACTGCGTGTCCGTCGGCTCCGGCGGGAGGGGAAAGAAGACCACGCCTACGATCCAAGTCACTAAACCCGATACTCGGGCGTCGCGTTCTAAACCTGTTACGGAGAAGAATGCCTGGGAAGAAGTTCAGGAAGTGGGAAGCGACATAGTCTTAGTGGAGCTCAGTAGTGCGGGGTTGAGAAAGAGCACCAGAAGAAGCCGTCGACGAAGGAAGATGATGATCGATAACAACTCTAGGGCTCAAAACAAGGCGAAAGTATGCGAAGTGCCCAAGATGAAACATTCGTCATCAGTCATCTGCTTAAGATCGGAGGGAAAGCGGTCAGAAGCTTTTTCAAAGCTCATCAAATATCCTTCAGCAGCGACACGGGCTCTGATTCAGCGCCGAATGTTGAGACGCAAGGAGACGACACGTATCCTTTCGACGACACAGTCCCGGAAATTCTACCCCCGGGGCTGAAGAAGACAGACGAAGGACCTTACGAAGGAGGAGATTCGTGGTTGAAATCGTTTAAAACAGTTCGTACCAAGTGGCGTGCTGGAGTGGACGGGATTAAGTTGGTAAATCCGTGGATGGATGCGATACAACTCCAGAAGGAGCACCGAGGCCATTTTCTCCAGACGAGGGACTTTAAAGGAGTACATCATGCTGTGTTTTGGCATGCTGTGTATCAGGGTCAGAAGCTTCTCAACGAGGCGGTAGGAGAGGGGGAGGTTGATGATGGGACCCTTTGGGAAGAGGCAGTGAAGAACGATTCCGTCGCGTATATGTATTTCGTGAACAAGGAGGTTGACCTTTGGGAGAGAGGTTTCTGTATTTTGGAAGGCTTTGCTTGTGACAACGGCCTTTTGAAGATGGCTGAAAGCCCAACAAGCTCATCGATGGGGATGTAAGCGTCGAGTTATTGGACGTCTTCAAAAAAAAGTTTCGAAGAAGCCCCAGACCTCAGAGTACCGGAGAATAGAACTACATAGATTTCTATAATCAACTCCGACAATGGAAGGTACATGAAGACGAGAAGAAGTGTACGTCTGTGTTGTGCAAAGTGGAATATAGTCTGTTCGCTTTGGAAACTAAGCTAGTTTTGGGGCTATTTGGGGCGCGCGAGGGGGTAGCAGAGGCTGGCACTCAAAAAATTAAGAAATTTTGGAATACTAAATTCCATTTCGCGCAGTTTAGTTCTTGGGTCCCCTAGTTTTTGTAGAGGTTCTACTTCGCCGCACCACCCCATTCACTCTTTTCCGCGACCCTCTCTCAAAACTGCACTCGTGCTGGTTTGCGTTTCCATTTTCTCCCATGTTGCAATGCCAATCGCAACTCATCCCACCTCAATCATCCCATCACTTCTTCCCAGTCCACACCACCCCCGCTATTTACCCATTTCTCGCCCATCACGCGTTCCCATCCTCTCTCTCCGTCTCCACAAACGTCATTTTGTAGAAGTCAGGTGGACAACCCTCCCCCTTCTCGTATACCCGCCTCGCCCCAAAACGGCTTCAAATCCCTCCCATCCTTCTCTCCTCCTGTCCCCTCAGAATCCCCTTCGCAGTCCGCGCTACCTCCGCCGCACTCCTAAACCCAGTCACCACCGGAGCTCCCACTCCCTCCCGCGGCACCTCCTCCACCACCTTCTTCATCTCCTTACGCCTCTTCTTCAGACGGCTCTTCCCATCCCCAACCCCACCACCCTTTGTCTTCGGTGTCACAGGAGACCCCTTCTGCACCGCCACCCTTCCCACACTTCCCTTCTCCGTCTTTCCCTCCACACCTCCTTTCACCGTCTCCTCTTCCACCAATCTTTGCCTCTTGCACAGCTCCTTCACCTCCTTCTCCAGCACGTCCAACCTCTCTTTCAGAACCCTATTCTCCTCCCGCAACTCTCCAACCTCCCTTCCCGCACACTCCACTATCCCATACACATGATTTCTCATCTCCACTCCCAATACCGACAACGAATTCCGCAGGCTCGAAATCGCCTCAACCGAAACACCACTACCACCCCCACTCAGCACCACACCGCCCATTTCCGTTACAATCTCCACAATTCCATCGTCCAGTTGCTCCTTCATCACCAACCCCAACATCCCCACTCTCGCCTTCATCTCCCCCACAAACCGCATCTCCCTGTCACCCTCTCCGTCCCCACTCTCTATCTGGTCTCCAACCTCTAACTGACTGAGATGCACCGCACCCCTTCTCTCCATTGCGACCCCCCTCCAACTCCAATTCTACCCCCTTCTCCACCTCATCACCCTCCCCTCTCCTCGCCTCACACTCCTTTTCTTCATCGGCCACTTCCTTCTTCTGCAACATCCGACCAGCCGCCGTAATCACGTCTTCTTCCCGCTTTGGTGACGGCGTCTGCGGTACCTCCTCCCCCTCCAACAGCGCCAACAGCTCCTCATCCTTCACGTATCCGTTCGACATCTTCAGAAGAAAAAGTAGTAGTTGGATCGAAGTTTCCGCTGCGATACAGTGCAATCGAGCTAAACTGTGCTGTCCACCCCCACTGTCCAACCACACGGGCTATATCCAGCACCATGATTGTCCCTGTTTCCCTCATCCCATTTCCCGCCAAAACATCTACTGTACACCTCCGCACCTTCCACTATTTAAGCGCCATCTCTCTGTCCCCTCTTCACATAGTCCCCACCCACCTCGCCTCGACCGGCGATATTTTTCTCTTCCACCATAACCTCACTCGATGGTTAGAGCAAAACAGGAAGATATTGCCAGTGGAGGCAAGCTAAGGACTAGTGATTGTACTTAGAGTTGCTCACCCTCTGTCTCGACTGGGAACATGTTCTTCTTCCGTCACATCCTTTGTGGGTTGTGACAAAAAAAGAATATGTCACCACTCGACACCGGGTGGGTAACGATAGTAGCACGTAGAGTAGTTCATCCTCCCTCTCAGCGTCCACTGGGGATATATTGATGTTCTCTCACATCCTTTCCCGGTTGTGATACAAGAGAAATACATCTCCAATGGAGACGGAGAATATAGTCGTGATAACACGTAAAGGTAACAATGTAATAAACAATAAATTTATGCTACTATCTCTAACCAACCTTTCGAAAACCAGCTATGACATGAGCTGGGTTACTCGAGCCAAAGATGGCAGGTCCTGCAACTGAAATGTTTGCACCGGCCTTCACTACTGCTTTCACAGTACTCAGTCCAATACCCCCATCCACCTGTATCCCTATTCTTGGGTACAACTCCCTTGCATGTCGCATCTTGTCAAGAACACCCTCCATAAACGCCTGTCCTCCAAACCCTGGCTCCACCGTCATCAACAATAACATGTCTACAACTCCTTCCTTCATAAGTGCTTCTACGACCTTTATAGACGTATTCGGGCGCAATCCAACTCCATCCTTTTAATTATGGCAATCCAAGTGAAGCTATAGAACCCGTTCACGTCATTTATGAAGCCAAAATGGCTCCTTTCATCCTGTATTCCAGCTCCCCGTAACTCGTACTTTACAACTACTTTACAACTCAGGTTCGAAATCAGTTTCATTCATTGCACACTTTCTACTCTTCCACCTACCTTTCATAAAACATCATCACACTTTGTGGCTTGTCGTCTCATACAAGCCCTATCATTCATTCAGTACAATCACATATCATACATTTCGCTCACTTTCACAAAGTGAACCATGTTCCCGTTCTGCGCTTCCCAACCGTTTTTACTTAAGTATCACTCTTTACCCCAGCAGTTCTCCGCCCCATCTTCCATTTCTATCGTCACACAAAAACATTCGAACACTTGCAATGAACTCCCAGTCCGACATGCCTCCCACTCCGCCTCCGAGTCCCAGATACTCTGACGTCCCTCAGGCCTCATCTCCCGCCCGAAGGACTCGGGCCGTTATTGTTGGAAGGGGACGTATAGGTACCATGCTGGCGAACGAAGAAGATACGGTCATTTCCGCACACGAATTCTGCAGCATGGCTGCTACCTCTCATCTTTCTGATGTACCGATACTAGTTTGTGGAAGAACGAACACCCTGGAGACCGTAATTCAGGCTTGCCCTTATTCGCTCAGAGAGAATCTCGTTTTCTTCTAGAATGGAGACATCATACCATTGGTTTCGAAGCTCGGTGTGGACAAATGTTCAAAAGTTGTCCTATACGTTGGTGTCCCCTCAAGAAACGCAGCTCCGCAGGATGGTGTCACTCCTCAAAGTCCGATGGTCTCACTGTCGCAACAGGAAAGTGGGCCTCCAACGTTGCAGACAGGTTTAGGTCTATGGGTCTCACTTGCGGGGTTGTCGACGAAGACACATTTCTCGTAAGCTATTATGAGAAGCTCGTGTGGCTATCAGCGTTCAACATCGTCGGGGCCTCAAGAAGTTTCATTCCTATGGACGTAGTCGCTACGGAGTGCAGTACGGTTGTGCTCACAATAATGAAAGAGCTGTTGAAGATAGTTTCGCTTAAGACAGGTACTACTTTCAACCTGGAAGAGACCGTTGGGCGACTTCTTGCATATGGGAAAACTCTCGTTGGCTTCCCTACTTCTTTCTCCGACTTTCAGTTTAGGAACGCGTACTTCTACGACTTTTCCCGCCAAGAAAGAAACATTGTAGGCGGTGACCCCGCTCCTTTTCATACAAACTACGTCAACGTTGTTAAGGAAAAGTTATCCCCCTCCCCATTCCCCCAGCTTTGAGGTTAGAACACATGACTTTTCGGTGTTGTAAACCTTTTAGAGATAGTTAAACATAAAAGTTACTTTATCGAAATGACCTGTTCCTATTACATTACTTATCTTCTGTCTCTTGCAGATGCTAGTTTTTGGCGAGGGTCGTCCAGAAATTGGCAAGGGTCGTCCAGTAAATTTTTTGAAAAAATATCGAGATCAATTATTTCAAAATTTGCAGATAATTGCTTGGGTCGTCCAGAATCTCTGTGCAGTAAATACTGGGGGGTTTTCCACTCGTGCTAGTTCTTTAGTCGAGGGCTACCTGAACCGTATTTCGCGAAGTCTAGGTTCAGTTTCCATTGAGGTGCACATTACACGATACCTTCTGCGGAATGATACCCTGCAACGCATGGAATACTAGTGCTAGTACAGATGATCCCCATTATGAAATCATACCGTTTTATTCGTATCTATTCTTCTATCGACCGCTTTTGCTAACCACTACTTCGCTATATTACATGTACCATTTCCCCATAATGGAGCGGGTGTAGGCGCAATCTGCGGCAGATGCCGCAGACTGCACCTCCACCATAGTGCTGGATCGGTAGAACACATACGCACTCCGAGAGGATGAGGCGCTTCGCGCCTCATCCTCTCCGTTCCTCATGTAGGGAACCATGCCCAGATGCATGGTTCCCTACTTGAGGAACCTGCACCTGCAACTCGTGAGCTACCTCCGCATCAAAAGTCATTTACCTGTATACGCAAGCAGAAAGTATCCATAAGTTAGTCAATGATCCGTTAGATACATTTGAAATGCGATGGAACGTACCATTGATAAAACGAAACAGAAACGTTGCGCTAGAAAAGTCGAGGGACCTGGTAACTCGCATACGGAAGAAGAAGCAGGAAAGGGATCGGTTAGATTACCAGCCGACCATATCATCGTAAACCGCGAAAGGTGTCGAAGCGAGAACTCACAAGCAAGGACACCGAGAATGCCCATGCAGCAAACATACCGCAAGACGCGATAAACGAGAATCTAGCCTATATCCCAAACAAGTACCAGAATCGCCTATCCCGAACAGTCAGACAGTAAAACGACCAATTTCATTTTGTCTCTCAAGATCGATGATGGATCTGGAGAGATGAAATAAAATTGGTCGTTTACCTGTATACGCAAGCAGAAAGTATCCATAAGTTAGTCAATGCTCCGTTGGAAACATTTGAATTGCGATGGAACGTACCATTGATAAAGCAAAACAGAAACGTTGCGCTAGAAAAGTCCAGGGACCTAGTAACTCGCAAAATGAAAAAGAAGAAGGAAAGGGATCGGTTAGATTACCAGCCCACCATCATCGTAAAGCGCGAAAGGTGTCGAAGCAAGAACTCACAAGCAACGACACCGAGAATGCCCATGCAGCAAACATACCGCAAGATGCGATAAACGAGACAGAAACCTATGTCTCAACCAAGTACCAGAATCGCCTATCCCGAACAGGCAGAGCTAGAGCCTATGGCGCAACGAAATGAACTATTGGTCGCGTACTTACAGTCGTCGGTTTGGGTTACCGGGTTCCCGTTTTCACCCTTCAACTCGTTCTATATCTTGAACAAATAGAAGAAGTTGAGGGTGATTAGCTTATTTCCAGCCGTTTCCATGTCGCAGAGCGCGAAGAAACGCGGTGAGGATTGGTTAGTTTAGAGCAAAGATACGTGGAAGGATATGGGAGAACGTACGAAAAGACTGCACGGAATACATCCCTGAGATACGGATGACTCCGTCCTACTTTCTTCCGCCCTCTACTTTATGGAGCCTCCATAAAGTGGAGGGCGGGAAAAAGTACGACGGAGCGGAGTATAACGCGATGATATCGATGGCATGGCTCACGACGGTAACGGAAGTTCGGACGTCGGAGGCGCGGCGGCGGCGGCGAAGGGAAGAGATTTATTTTTCTGTGCGAGATTGGACAAGTGTACAGCGTACAACGTTGGGAAACCACAGGTTTATAACTAGTGGTAGATAATACGAGAAGTACACCCTTGTGTTGAGGTCGACGTGTACCTACGTTCCTTTTTGAACGAAAGCACGTGATTTAAACTCAAAATATATTCTCCGTTCTCAGCATGACGTCGATCTTGACTGTCGCTCGACCTCCTTCTCCCTTCAGACGCCCTTCCCTTGCAGTCTTTGTCGTCGTTTCTCGTTCAGTTCTTCTTCCCATGGTCTACTACTGTACACATAAGAAGCGTGGGTGCCCCTTCGTTACTCGCCGAGGAGTCTTATCCCTTCAACAGCATGTCAACCATTGCCCGTTTCGTCTGAAAGCAGCGCTGGAAGACGACAATAGCCGGCCCATTCGGAGAAGCAAGCGTCTCAAGCTTTCCGCACCCGCGCCCGCATCTTCCGAAACGGTCACTGCCCCTTGTCGCCTTCCCGAGCCTCCAGTGTCCGAGGACATCGTCGACCCCACTCCGTGCGCCCCTCCCATTCCGGACACTTCGCATTGTGTTTCTCCTTCCCCGGCTCCCGCGTCATTAGAGCGAGAACACGGAAGCAGTTCCCACCCAGTGCCTTCTGAGGAGGCCCTCGGTGATTTGCATATGGATTATCTCACAGTTTGTCTGGCTTCAGTAGCTTCCAACCTTGGTCATCGTGAGGCGGACGAGCTAATTGGGCTACTTCGGGACCCGCGATTCTCGCAAAAGCGATTCAACGAGACCATAACAAGTTCCAAGCGCTGTACAGAACTGAAGAACGCCATTTTCGAACGATACGCCTCAAAGGACGGTTTCAATGGCAGAACTGTCTCGCCAGAAGGATGTAAGTTCAGCGCCACCCTCTACACGAGAGACCCCGTTCAGACACTTGTGAAACAGCTCCAGTTGGCTAACAACGAAAACACATTCTTCCACCCTATACCTCAGAACCACTCCACGAAAATATCTCACCCCATGTCCGGCTCTCTCGCAAGAGACGCCACCTCAAAACTTAAGGAAATGGTCATGGGCTCTTTGGATAGTAGAATAGTGTGGTACTCCCAAGAAATAAGTTACAGTGAATCTTTCGTAGGTCTTCTGCAGGTATACACCGATAAGTCTTCAACAACTCTAAAGCAAACATCGCTTACCCCCTATCCTCTTCACCTCATATTTCTCAACTTCTCCGACGAGCTTCGCCGTAAGTGTATCCGTGATGACCTCACAGTAGTGGCATACTTCCCTACCACACTGATCGAGGTTTCCGCATCTGAAGCAGACGCAATGCCATTCGTTTCTAGCAAGTCTCTACGCGAGTCCAGGATGCAAATCCTTCAAGAATCTCTTCGTCAAGTCCTAGAGCCCATTCTAAATCTCACGCAGAAAGGTTTTCAGTTCATCGGCGAAGACAAACTAAGTCGAGTGTGCCATCCTCTGCTTGCAAGTTATTGTGCGGATATTCCTGAGGCTAAGGACATTTTGTCCATTCTTCATGGGACCAAAACGCAAAGCCCTTGTCATAGATGCAAAGCCCCTCCCTCATCTTTATGCAGTAATGTTCTTACGTCATTCACTGGATCCTCTCAAAACCACACTAAAAGAGTCAGAAAGACATACTCAGTCATTCTCGAATATGCAAAGAAAGGCGAGGGAGAAAGAAGTTTACGTCGTGCAAGGGAGAGGAGATCTAAGTCGCATACTCTCATGCGTTCTAATTCCATATCTCTTATTCTGTCGTCCATCAAAACCTCCTTGACCGTAAGATTCATCCAGGGGTTATTTACATGCAGTCTGTTCGGAACAAGGAGAGCTTTCTTTGAACAGTTACGCAACCTGCATCTCGGCATATTGAAATCGATTAATACTCCAGAAATCGAGAGAGTGTAGTCAGAGACCCTAAGCACTGCAATAGAATCATCCGCGTCACGTTCATTTCGAACGATACGTACTCAAATCCGGAACTTTACAAACGCAAATCTATCTCCCATGCCATGCAACGTTTCTGCCAGAAGTTTGCATATAGATTTGTCCACGCCGAAGAAAGGCAGGTTACTGAATGAAACCTTCACCAAGGCTGATCTCCTTCGAATGACGGAGGCCAAAGCATACAAAGACATTGACATGTTTTTCCTTTCATGATGGAATTCTTTGAAATCTGATAGGGAGCGCAGGACACGGCCCCAATGAGAACAATTTTCTCTCAGTACTCGGACGTCGCTTGGACTACTTATAGGGGCAATCGTGGCCCATTATGTAGTGAAAGCTCTATTTCGTCTCTTCGGTGGCAGATTGAAGCCTTTAAATGCTCCTCGACGAAGTGGTCGGCAGCAATTCATAGCATTGGAAGTGGAACTCTGAAGTTTTATCACGGCTCTTAGCAGAAGAAGAACTAAAACCATTGGCAGCATTTTACAGTATCTCCACAACACGTCGATTTATGTCTTCTCTTGTAATGTTGGTGACAGGCCTTGTTAATGGGAGGGGAAGCGATGCGA
This sequence comes from Gracilaria domingensis, assembly GCA_022539475.1. NCBI lineage: Eukaryota > Rhodophyta > Florideophyceae > Gracilariales > Gracilariaceae > Gracilaria > Gracilaria domingensis. Next base: position 188,919 of record VCMS01000075.1, read on the forward strand.
TTTCAATATTGGAACAATTGTCATGTGCTACAAGCCCAAGCACGCCTGGCTGAGGGGTTTTCATGACTACCATCTGTTTTGCTTTCAGCTACGACTCTTGTCGCGTTTTCCTTTCATAGAGTTTTATACTGAATGAATGTAGCATATAGGAGCTGTTACAGCCCCCGTTCTCTAGACCTGTGAGGATCATGTAATAGTTAGCTTGTCAGAACTCCATTTATTTCTTTTTAGTGTTCCGCAGAGAAATCCACTACGACTATAATTCGGAGATTCTATGGTCGTTGAAGGCCTTCATTGCTTTTTACCACCCGTTCGGAACGAACCAATTAAATTCAGGTAATAACATAAAACGCCAGAGCTGGTGCGCTCATGCTAGACGATATTACCTCTTCTAAATCATCGTAGAATATGTTTCTTCACCGGAAACAATGGTGGCGAGTATTTTAGTTAGCTATTCCTACTGTCGTCACTC